>CM019754.1:35590872-35710592 GCA_009761765.1 Phenacoccus solenopsis | reverse complement strand
ACCCGAACCCAAAAAACTGGAAAAACCTAGAACCGAAAAACAGAACCAGAACCCGGAACCAAAACCAAAACACTGAACCTAGAACTGGAACCACGAACGTTCTGGTTTTGCACCCTGGTTACAGGATTGAGCGTTTTAAACCAAAGTGTATGTTTTAAACATGAAAAAAAAAAAAAAAAAAATGAAATTTAAAACAAAATTCTGTTCAAAATGCGTTTAAAACGTTTTTTTCTTGTTTTTTGTTTTAAATATGTCTTTTATTCTTCTCATTTTTTTTTTTTTTTTTAATTTACGGTATTAAACCGAAGAAATGCAAATAAACACCAGGGTTGAGCGTTTTAAACCAAAGTGTTTAAAACATATTTTAAATACTAAGAAAAAAAAATGAAATTTAAAATAAAATTCTGTTCAAAATGTTTTTAAAACTTTTTTTTTGTTTTAAACATGTTTTTTATTTTCCTCATTTTTTCTTTAAATTTACAAAGAATTTTCTACCTGCGAGGCTGTGAAGGCATCTTCTGGATTTCAAATTTTTTTTCAAATGTTTTGAACTTTTGAGAACTTGAGAAGTCAAGGTCGTCAAAGGTATAATGGCTGTGAATTTTTGAATTTAATTTTTATTGGATGGAATAAGTTGACTTATTTGAATTTGGTCAAGAGATCAAAACTAGCGAATCGCGATAGGGGTTAGACACAATATTATTAAACGAATGGGAATGCTTGCTTGGTTCTCCATGCTCGTAGTGCTTAGTGTTCAAATGAAAATTAAATAATTATGGTTCTTAATTTTTTCTTATTCAATTATTAAGTTAGGTGAGGAGCATAAACATTATAAATTGAAACAGTTAAATACTATAAATGAAAAAAAAAAAAAAAAAAAAAAAACAGATTTAAAATAGTTTAAAACTAGTTTTAAACATGTTTTATTTTTCATAAAAGTTTTTTGTTTTAAAACGAATAAACTGTTTTAAAACAATAAAAAACGATTTTTTGTTTTTTATTAAAAAAAAGATTTTTTGTTTTTTATTAAAAAAAAAGATTTTTTGTTTTTTATTAAAAAAAAAAGATTTTTTGTTTTTTATTAAAAAAAAAGATTTTTGTTTTTTATTAAAAAAAATTTTTTTGTTTTTTATTTAAAAAAAAAACGGTTTTTTAGCAACCCTGATAAACATTAACGACAAAGAATTTTCTACCTGCAAAAGCATCTTCTAGATTTTGAAAATTTTTTTCAAATTTCCATTTCCAAATGTTTTGAACTTTTGAGAAGAAGTTAAGGTCTTCAAGGGTAATGGTTAAATGTGAATTTTTGAATTTATTTTTTATGACCTCATTAGTCAGTGGGGATACCTCTTGATGGTTTATAGCATTATTTCAGCAAAGTCAAGGTGGATGGAATAAATTGCCTTATTTGAATTTGGTCACAACTCGCGAGTCACGACAGGTGTTTGACGACAATTAAACGAATGGGGAATGCTTGTGTTCTCCATGCTCGTAGTCGTAGTGCTCAAGTGAAAATTGAGTAATTATGGTTCTCAACTTTTTGTTATTCAATAATGAAGTTATGATGAGGAGCATAAACATTATAAATTGAAAACACTTAAATACCTATTAAAAATGAAAAAAAAAAAGATTTAAAATTGTTTGAAACTGGTTTTAAACATGTTTTTTTTCCATGAAGGTTTTTTTGTTTTAAAACGAAAAATCTGTTTTTAAACAATAAAAAACGATTTTTTGTTTTTTATTAAAAAAAAAAGATTTTTGTTTTTCATTAAAAAAAAGATTTTTTGTTTTTTATTAAAAAAAAAGATTTTTTGTTTTTTATTAAAAAAAAGATTTTTGTTTTTTATTAAAAAATTTTTTTTGTTTTTTATTTTAAAAAAAAACGGTTTTTTAGCAACCCTGATAAACATTAACGACAAAGAATTTTCTACCTGCAAAAGCATCTTCTAGATTTTGAAAATTTTTTTCAAATTTCCATTTCCAAATGTTTTGAACTTTTGAGAAGAAGTTAAGGTCTTCAAGGGTAATGGTTAAATGTGAATTTTTGAATTTATTTTTTATGACCTCATTAGTCAGTGGAGATACCTCTTGATGGTTTATAGCATTATTTCAGCAAAGTCAAGGTGGATGGAATAAATTGCCTTATTTGAATTTGGTCACAACTCGCGAGTCACGACAGGTGTTTGACGACAATTAAACGAATGGGGAATGCTTGTGTTCTCCATGCTCGTAGTCGTAGTGCTCAAGTGAAAATTGAGTAATTATGGTTCTCAACTTTTTGTTATTCAATAATGAAGTTATGATGAGGAGCATAAACATTATAAATTGAAAACACTTAAATACCTATTAAAAATGAAAAAAAAAAAGATTTAAAATTGTTTGAAACTGGTTTTAAACATGTTTTTTTTCCATGAAGGTTTTTTTGTTTTAAAACGAAAAATCTGTTTTTAAACAATAAAAAACGGTTTTTTGTTTTTTTAACAACCTACTCACTTCCAAGATCTCTTGCACTCTGACGTCAAGATCATCGTGATTTCTCATTGAAAATACAAGTTCGCCGAGAATTCCACCGACATGATTTCGATAATCGGGTGAATTGACTTCTTCTTCTTCCGATTTGTCATACGCCTCCAAATTCGCAGCTCGCCACTTAATTCCGGCTGCTACCGCTCGTAACATCGTTGTAAACGAATCGGCGTCTTTGCTTTTCAAGTAACTAATGTTCAACGGTCTGCGAATAAGCAGAGACGAGTAATACGATGGGTGCTGCGAGGCTGAAAATGAAATCGAATATTAGCTGATATTCCAAATGGAACGCACCCATTATGATTATCATTACACACTTACCGATTTCAGCGGCTTCTCTCAATTTGTTTCGCAATAATAAATGATACACGATCGCACTGAGCGCAGAGGAAAGTCCGATACCGCAAGATCTGAATTCTGCGAGTAAAGTCGGAACCTTTACATTCTTATCGAGTAAGTGTGGCACGACGTATCCGCGAAGAGTTTCCGTTGAAATGCTCATATCGAAATCTTGCTTGATTTTGTTCAACAAACGATACAAATCTAATAGAAAGCAAACAAATTTTATCACATTTTCCATAATTCTAGACAATCTACGCGTAGATTTTATTACTTCGTTCGTTTTTCTTGGCATGTTGCACGATAAGGGGCCAAAAATAGTGTTGCCGGATGGGTACATTTCTTTCTTTGGCCGCTTTGAATAAATTCAATGCGAGTTCTTCTTTATTCTCCTTTAAAGCCTCCTCCATGGCTGTGTTTAAAGCGAACGGATTCAAGTTTTCGTTCATCAGAATGTCGCAGTATTTAAGAATTTTCTCTAAAGACTACAATAAAAAATAAAATAAAATAAGTTTAAAATGATGGAAAGAATACAGATAAATAGGTACTTATTTGTTTTCAAGTAAAATGCGTTTTTTATTTTTATTTTTTATTTTCTTTTTAGCAGAGTTTGCAACCAAAAACGACACCTATTACAGCATACCTCATTTCAGTAGCGGGCGTAGCGAGAGAGTGAAGTCTTCAAATCTTTGTGTTTTAGACCATTATGTAATCGCAATAAATGTGTAATTTATTGGTATATATATATATTTACTCATATGTGAACGTATATATGTATAAAAAGGGCCCACTTCGTCAGTATGGAGTTAGCACCACATTCATAATTATGTATGCATATAAGATAATATTCTTAATCGATCAAGACCAGCTCCACAGCCGGATAGAACCGAAAAAAATGAATTTTGAATGTGACATTATGAAAAAGTTGATTTCGAGATAATCGCACCTAAAGTTGAGCAAACTTGAAGAAAAAAAATTCCGTTCAAATTTTTAGCTGAGTTTTTACTTTATAACTTAGAAACGATAGCTATTACAGCATACCTGATTTGGGAAGGGAAGGTCAGGGTGGGGTAGGGTCTTCAAATCTTTGCGTTTCTGACCATTTGAAATCATCTGGCAAATGTCCAAATTTTTGGTATATATATTTTTTTCACCCACGCGTAGCTCCGGCGGGTATTAACAAAATTTGCTCGAAACTTGATGAGGGACTTTCCTTGAAAATACGCAGAGGTACTTTTTTGGTTTTTTTCAAAATTTTGAGGAGTACTGGAGAAGGGCAAGTACCTAAAATTTTTCGTTTTTTATCTCATCTGAAAGAGTGAGTCGTGGACACCAACATACCCAAATTTGAGCTTTTTAAATGCATTTTGAGAGGAGTTGGAGCAAAAACCGGCGTTTAAAGGAAGTTTCAAGTCATGAAAGTTCTTGAATCTTCTATTCATCTTCATCAAATCGACCTACAAAGGTGAAACTTTGTGTGTAAGATTAGTTGGTGACCAGAATATGAGCTTTTGAATTCGGGTCATAATTGATCCAAAATAGCGAATTATCAAAATTTGAGTAGAGCTTGAGGAGCCCCAAATTAGTGAAAATGTAATTAATATGAACTCATATGATTATTGGGATAAGAAATATAACATATCGCAAATTCACCTTCACATATAATATTGGAGGGGAACAGGAGGGGTTATCGACCTCAAAATCTGGTGGGGGGTACATAAGAGGTCGATAATTTTTTATTGAGACGTCATAATATAATAAAATGAGCTCGTGTGACTAACCTATTCTGATTTTAGCTGAGGAGAGTTAGAGCAAAGAACGACTTTTAGAGGGGAAATCTCATGAATCTTTCATATCTCCTCACCAAATCAAGCTTTTTTTTTTTTTTTTTTGCCCAATTCTCATACACTGCTATTAATGGAACCCCTCTCTTTTCTACCCAAATATTAGAGTTTCTCAAAGAGGGGATTCCAGCAGTGAGGGGGAGAGAATACTGGGAGGAGGGGCTGTTTTGCCTCAACAGAAGTGAGCAGGGCCCTCACCTATACTACCTCTTCAGGCCTCACCAATGGAGCGCCTAAGGGCTTAGGAAGGGGAGAATAAGAGAGAAATTTGTCGTTTTGTAGGGCTAACGAAAGTGGAGTGCCTCGAGGCTAAGAAAATGGGAGAGGAGAGATGAATGGGAAGGAGGCAAGAAGGATTTATAGCCTCTCTTCAGTGGAGGTTAAGCCGCTGCGTGTTAAGGCCTTGGACGGCATTCTTCCTCCCAGAGCCGCTTAACAACCCTCTGTAAGTAGGCAACATGCCTAGGGATGGCGGCTGAGATGGGCTCATCTGGCCGCCCAACTGCATGTCGGGGGCATTCTATGAAGATATGCTGTGGGGATTCGAGTGGGTGCCCACATCGACATGCTGGGGAGGAACGTCTTCTGTATTTATACAGGTAGCTCCCAAAGCAGCCATGCCCCGAAAGGGCCTGACTGACCCAGAAATCTAATTCTAAGTCAGAGGAGAGTCGTGACTAAATGGAGGGGAACAGTGAGTAGGTCCAAATAGCTTTGGAACACTGTTCCCACTCCTCTTCCCAAGAACGGAGACTTCTTTCAGCACCAGCTTTCTTTATGGCCGCCATGGGAAGAATTATTTGGTGCTGATCTCGATGGCTGTAGATCCACAGAGCTGCTCTTTCCTGGAGTGTGGTATTAAGTGGAGGGAAACTGGCAATGAGGATTGCTGCCTCGTAGCTTACTCCGATAAAGGCGCCCTATATTAATGGCCATCTGCCTTTGGAGACTCTAGATTGCAGCTCTGTGGCGGTGGTGACTCAGCCTGGATTACTCAAATACTGAGGGGGCTGGAGGAAATCAAACGACTCAAAATTTTTGTTTTTGATTTTATATGAAAGAACGAGTCAAAGACAACAACATATTCACATTTCAGATTCCCAAGTGCATTCGTATGGAAATATGCGAAACAATTTTTGTTTTTGTTTTCTGATTCCCCTCAAACATCACGTTTCACTCAAATCTCCACTTATTTTCACTATATGGCTCAGGATATCCTATATCAAGTGTACATTTCCTTCAAATTAAGTGAAAGAGAGACAACTTCATTAAATTGCTATCTAACCATATTTTGAATACCATATCGACCACTTCTGCATTTTTCCATACATCGAAACTTCATTAAGTTTATAATTATCTTCATGTTACTTTATTTGAATTATTTACACTAACATCACTCAGATTGGATATTTTGAGTCATCAAGTCATTAATTCATTATACCTCAAATAAGTAGAAATACATGATACCATGCGTTCAAGTGATTCGGGTACAATTTGCGAAAAAAATTCTTTTCCAAAAATTGGCTTATTTAGATGCAAAGAAATTTATTTTACTTAAAATTTAACATTCAATTTTCTGCGGACTCTCAGGGTTAGGAATCCATGGCCAGTATAAACCCAGCATAAAGCTCGAGAAGTTTAAATAATTTTTTTCACTTCGTGCCTTTATTAACCTAGCAGTACTAACAATTCAGGCTTTACAACCATTATTTTTTTATCAACATTCGAACTCGTGAGGTGTGGACGAGTATTTTGATAGGTCACATGATATTTTCAATTTTTTGAGCACAATGCGCTCGGGCCATCAATAATCTAAATACCAAGATTACATAAATTGGGTTTAAATTCAGTTGAAATTTTTCTTCAGATTGGCTACAAATTCTGAAGCATTTACAACTCACCTTATCATACCGTACTAATGCAACGATGAAGAAATTTCCCGAAGGTACTAATGTGCCATCTCGTCTAGTAACTCTAGTCATAGTATTGAGTAATTTAAAAGCGTCGTCTAATTTATCCGCATTTATTAAACGATTAACATAAATCACCACGTCATTGTTGTAACCCACACTTCGTCTAACTTTGGATAAAATCTACGTAAAAAAAAGTTATAAATAAAAAAATAAAAGAATAAATAAATAAATAAAAAACAATCGACATACTTGGTCAATATTCTGACCATTCATAGCTAAATGTAGAGCCATTTCCAAGTAATCTCGGTCAGAAAAAGAAATTTCGTGCATTTCGCAATGCTTCATTAGCTCTTCAACTTTATTCATATTGCCTTCTTTAATATAACCGTTGATCAAGAGAGTATATGTTTCAGCCGTAGGATCTATATCGGCCTGTTGCATAATTTCTACAATATGTTCGGCACTTTTCATATCACTAAGGGCATAAGGGCAAAATAATGAAATATTTTCGTATTTTTTAACCACTTCATAGAAAGAACTTACCCGGAACGCGTATGACCGAGAAGTAAAGAATTAAAAACAACTTCATTGATGGGCATTCCTTTCTCGCGCATAACTTGTAAAATTTTAGTGGCTCCTTCCATATCACCATCCTCACAATATCTCTGGATTAAGCGTTGAAAGGTAACTCTATTAGGTTCAATTCCTTTATTTTCCAACTCGCGTAAAATATCGGTTGGCTTGAACTTGTACTCATTTTCAAGGTAGACTAGTAATAGAGCGTTGTAGTGACTGATATCAAGTGTAAAGCCTGTGCATATTCAGGTGTAAAAAAAACTACTTCGACTGAACGTTAATGAACAATTTTCAATTTACCCAATTTTTCGAATGTACGCCATGTTTCTTGGACTAGTTCTGTTCGTTTCTGGGGCGATTCTTCGGCTATTAAATTACCGCAACAACGAATCACCATTAAGGACTGGCTGCCGGATGCGGTACCTAGATGCAGAGGTCATTTAGTAATCGACTGATGCAATTAATACTATGAGGGAAATCATTAGAGAATTTGTTCTTACCTAATGCTTTCATTTCATGGACAACGTTTTCTACCTCTCGGAGAGAAATACGACCTCCAGAACGGGCATTTCTGTCCAAGTTTTTGATAAATTTTTCAATACTGTTGAATGCATTGATGTCATGGCTTGTTCGAAATTGGAAGCTGTAGTGATAAATATAGGCTTAGTAGGGCATAGAATTGACCTAAATAAATTCATGGATATGTTTACAATTTGAAAAAAGTTACTTGATTAAATGATTCAAATATGCTGGAGATCGATTGAGTAATCTACCATCGTGTGGTTTCAATGAGTTGAGTCTAAATTGATTCACCGAACGTTTGATAACGAAGCGCAATATACCAGACATTTTAAATGTGTTTATTTACACAAATTAAAAGAAAAATTTCAAAAAATTCATCAAGTTTTTCAATTAATCCAGCACGCCGTCTTTCCGGCAAGAAGGATTCTTTCGGTGCAATGGTGAATTGGTGATGGTGCCGATAACGAATTCATTGTTACCAACATAAGTTTTATTTAAGTAAGTTCGTGAATTTTTTCTTTTTGGTTTCCGGTGAAAAATTCACGACATCTATGAACAAAAAATGAACTAAAATACCAGCATTCAATGCGGAGTTGCTGAACTGCAAAATCGAGGTGTCAAAATAAATGTACATCATGAGTTTTCTCAATTTTTAACAAAAGTGAGAGGGTTTGCGTGAAATTTTGTAAGAACGTGAATTAAAGATCTTGAAATTTCGCGTCGATTGATATAAATTTCATCCAAATTCACGAAACAATAACGCTTCTATGAACACTTCTTTTAATCTGTATTTAGCATGTAAACTTAACAAAAAATTCTCTCAAATAAACGATTGCACCAATTTACCAATTTTCAATTTCATTTCTTAATAAAGAATTTACTTTCCATCATTTTCATTTATATGACTTGATGATGAGAAAATTACTCAAGTTACATAATGGTAACTTTCAAAAAATATTTTCCTTTAAAAATGCGCGGAGGAGCAAGTAAAAAATTGTTGAAAACCCAAGGGAAAACCTTTGAAATATCCAACCAATTCCTTGACTAATTATTTTATCTTTTCCTACGCTAAAATATGAAGAATTTGAGCTTTTTCAAGTGCAATAATATTATCAATGAATAGGAAGTGATGAAAAATTGCCGAAATTCGTATGTTCTAAATTTTGAATGTTTTCAATAATTTCTCATCTCTTCAAATTGCATGACTAGGCTCGTAACTTACTGAACAACACAATGAGAATTGACTAGAATCACTCACTTCCGTTATTTACTCTTTTATATTACTGAATACATTTTTTTTTGTTCACAAAAATTCGTAAAAAATAAATAAATATTTTATTTACCTCTTTAATTTTTGTTAACTAATTCTTCATCCGCAAGCATCTCGTACACACGAACCACCACTATACGCTAATAAATAAGAGTAAGTTTGTGGAATTTGAAAATACATTTGTAGGTTTTTTTAATTTAAGTTTCACAAATTCAAACGCAAATCGTTTTACAACAATTAATTAGAGAAATGCTCTATATCATGAAAGACGAAGACATACGTATGCAGCGGCAATGTGTATTTTATTCACATATAATACTTAAAGTTAAAAACCTTTCAAATATTTAAAATTACAATAAATGAGACAAACTGATTCATTCTCAAATTTCTAGAATATTTCTGATTTTTTTTCTTAATTCTTAGCATAAGTAAAGAATTTTACTCTTTTCTCAATTTTTCTTGTGCTAAGAAGATGTACAATCTAGCTACAAACAACGCTATAAAACCCACCCATCTAGCAAAATGACTTATAGCAGGGGTTTCCCAGCCTAAAGAAGCGTTGGAAACATGAACTTATACAGGATAAATGCCGAAAGCACAGGGACAGGACCCTCAATAAGAAGAAATGAATGCCCTTTCGAGTAGAGGAAAGGAAGGAATTTTGCCGAAACATATTTGAAGGCTAAGGGTTAGGAATTTGAACTCAGGTCCCAAAAATTACTAGACCAAGCCATGAGCCAAAGATTGAAGGAAATAAAACAAAATAATTACAAAATAATTAAAATAAATCATGTATTAGATTTTTTCATTTATCTTTTAAATTTTCGACTATATTTTTCTGTTGTTTTTGCATATTTCAGATTCGTTCAATACAGATGAAAAAGGAACACCAACTGTTTTGAAAATTGATTAATAATACTGTTATGGTGTTTATATATGTACTAGTTTCCCTATTTTATAGAATCAGATATTTTGTTGTTCTAGGAATGGTGAACATGTTGTAGAATGCCTTGATGAATTAATGATTCACATTGAGATCTTAATAACATATACTGAGCATCTTTTTTCAATACGATAACCTCACCGTCGTCAAGTTCAATTTCACCTCTATCTACTAAACTGCGTACCTGAAGTCAATAAATAAAAAATTTATTCATTAGCATACTTTGTACTACCTGTATTTCTTCTCTTTTGAACAGTAAAAAAGTTTCACCTCGATATATAACGATTTAGGAGGTTTCAAATCTTGTAATAAATTTATTCCACCATCTGTTCCGATACTTCTCATATACGATGCTAATGATTTACAGTAATTACTGAACCACTGTTCCTATCAAATAAAAAAAATAAAACATACGGTTAAAAACACTTGAAAAAGAAAAATCAAAAAAATTGAGAATAACTCACTTCTGATGGAGATAAATTGAATTTAATGTCAGGAGGTAATATGCTACCGATTTGCCATCGCATTTCTTTTATTCTCTCAATTCTATTCCATCTGAAATACGTGAGAATGAAAAGTAATTAGAATTATATGTAAATTGCAAAAACACATAAAAACTAATCTCATCTCACAAATAAGCAAGTAGACAACGCTTGTTTCTTTTCAGAGCTTTATGACGAATTTTCAAAGAGAACATAGCATCTTCAATGTGATCTCGGGTGGAATTTCTATATAAACGCGAGGTGTATAAGAAAGAAAACTGAAATATTTTTCACAGGCATACATAATGTAGTGATAAATAATACATACACTGTATCTACATTTTCGTCGTACAACATTTTCATTTCATTCAAAACTAATCTTACTCCATCCGTCTGTAATAATGGTAATAATACATCTTATCAAAATATAATGGATCGATGAGAGAATTTTTCGAGCAGATGAATTAAACTTACGTTGTATGATGGTAAAACATCTTCACTGGTTCGGTCCAATTCTTTGATTAGTTCGATAGCGTTGGAACAAAGCATTGCGATTTATTATGATGAAAAGAATATCGAATGACAGATAGTTACAATTTGTCAATGATCTTACGATGATTTTCATAAATGGAAAAAGAATAAGAAAAATAAGTAAATTAATTTCGTAATTAATCGTTATCAGTTTTGGTTCGTTTTCCTCGTGGCTTTTCTTTATTAAAAAACCCGCGAAATCTGAATAACAACAGCTGCGATTCCCTTTGAGTATGAATATACTCAAAGGCGATTCCACAAACGAATCGTCAGCACCAAAGAGCCACCAATGAAATTCACGTATGTTCAGAAGGTTCGGATTCGCTGGTGAATTGGTGATATTTATTTTTTTCTTTTTTCTCTGAACCAGTGTTGTCAAAGTTCACGAACGTTTGGAGAATGAACGTGAACGCGTTCGCGAACGAGCCACATTTTCGTGAACGTGAACTGAACGCGTTCATTTCATGATGAACGTGAACTGAATGCGTTCATGTACAGAAAATTGAACGTTCACCACAGATTTTCAGGGCTATGAAGCTAGAACAAAATCGCAGGAACAGGAATAAGTTTGCTCTTGTTTTTTGTCGTGTTGCGTGTCAATGTGCGATTATTCTATTCTCATTTCTGGTTTCCATTGTTTTTCGCATTTTTTTCGCGATTTCCGAACAGCAGTTTGTCAAAGATCGTGAACGTTTAAAGAATGAACGTGAACGCGTTCGCAAACGAGCAACATTTTCGTGAACGTGAACTGAACGCGTTCATTTGCTTGTGAACGTGAACTGAACGCGTTCATTTTTCAACGAACGTGAACTGAACGCGTTCATTTTTTTCGTGAACTTTGACAACACTGCTCTGAACAAAAATATCACCAGCGAATCCGAACCTTCTGAACATACGTGAATTTCATTGGTGGCTCTTTGGTGCTGACGATCCGTTTGTGGAATCGCAGCTGTTGTTATTCAGATTTCGCGGGTTTTTTAATAAAGAAAAGCCACGAGGAAAACGAACCAAAACTGATAACGATTAATTACGAAATTAATTTACTTATTTTTCTTATTCTTTTTCCATTTATGAAAATCATCGTAAGATCATTGACAAATTGTAACTATCTATCAGTCAGAGTACTGAAGGCAGATTTTAAGTAAAATAGGGGGAGCAAAATGTCATCGGTCTCATTTGACGGAAATTGCGTATAATCACATCCCATCCTCTTATAACATGCTTCTGCGCATAATGCCTGAATTTTATTGGTGGCTCTTTGGTGCTGGTGATCCGCTCTATCCATCCCTATACCCGAATTACATTATTCTCTACCGGTGAGATGTTAATTCCCTTAGTTAATAATTCGCTCACCCGCTCAGAATCTTTCACTTTTCACCTCAAATAACAAAGTTGAAATGATAAGCTGTACACATATAGCATATGAAAATTAATGTTATTTTTTTTCACCATTTTAAAGTAAAAATTAAAAAATTAATTAATCTTTTTGACTATAGAACTACATTAACCAATAAATTAAAACATCCATATTCCATGGTCCAGTACAATCAGTGGAGTCTCAATTCTCACATGTACTGACATGTACTACGTACTAAGTACTACAACATGACTTATGACTACCCCTTGAAATAATGGAACTGTTCAAAGAATAGATTTGATTACAAAAACCATGGCATCATATCGAAAAGAAATCATCTAAAGATGAAAACCAAAATCGAAATCCCAGAACAAGGGAGCAAAGTACATAGAATCGTTTGAAAGTCATGATGTAATGATTACTTGAAAGTTTTTTTCCGTTTGGTATCAGTATCACTATCAGTCAACATACAATTAAGGTTAACGTATAATTAGCAGAAATTTTTTCTGTTTCACATGATTTTTACAAGTCCAACTAAAGGTTTTTCCTTCTCTTTTATAACAGAAGAGATAAAATTGACGTATTTTTAAAAAAGGTTATCTATCTGTATCCTTCAACAGTCCAATCATAGATGAAACTTATCTGCACCTTAAGCGGAACAGTTTCGATGTTACACTTTACGCAATACAATTACATTATAACGAAGTGGTCAGTAAATAATTAACAGATAATCATGTAGATTCCGCTATATGACAAAAAACTAGTTATACATTTGGAATCGGGAACTAATTTGTTATGACTAAATTATTAATTTTCCAAGTTCATAATAATTAGGCTTAACACAGTTCTCTACATTATGTATACATTTAATGGTAAATTTAGGCTGTTCTCAAATTCCAGTAAAGCAGCAACTATGTCATTATAGAGAGCAATTCAGCACGAGTATTTCAAAAAATAAGAATTATTATTCATGCAATACTTTAATTTCTCAAAAAAATGTCTTCTCACTTGAACAGAAAACACTTTTATTAACATATAATATTTCTATTACATGTCTAATTTTGAATATTTAGTTCATTATCTTTAAAAGGAGGAAACATTACCACATAGATGGTATTACAGTTCTATGTATGAAGACAGTGAGAGAGTGGTTCTTATTTGCTACCCACATGCGTACTAAAAATGCGAGTAAAGATAGATTTAGGTTCAAATTTTTTAATTTCGTAAAATGTTTTCAACTGTAATGCACGTATATCATTCATTGAATATAAAAATTAATTTCGATGAAAAAATTACAAAAAAAAATTAATCAAATGAACATTCAACACATTTATTCACAGAAAATCATTCGTCAGTTTTTGGAGGCATAAGAGGAGTACTCATCATACAAAAAATATGATTTCAACAAACAATTTCAACATTTAAAGCAAAAAAACAGTAATATGAAAAATTAACATTAAAAAGTAAAAACAATGAATGTCACATGAAAAAATTAACAGAATACACATTTTTTTTTTGTATGTATCAAAATTTTTCTAAAAATTCATTACTATATAAAATTACTTTAAAATTTATACTATAAAACAATACTTGGTGACTTTGTGAGATGTAATATAAAAAAATATTAAATAGGCAAAATTAAAAACATTAAAGGTCAAAAATAAAACTATGGTAAATGCCTGCATTAGGATACTGTTATACTTCCATCTACACTGATTCGGACATTTACCACGTTATGGTTCCCATTACGACTAGCAAACAAGAGAAGCATGATTTAAGTTCAACGCGTTCATCTAAAAACAATAGAATAATAATTAGATAAACTTCTTCAAGATGAAGTCTGTAAATATATTGATCAGGATAAAAATTACTTTTTCATCCAAAACATCATCATTCGATTCGTAATCATCTTCCTCATCACTTGAGTATTCATCATCGCTTTCCTCATAGGCGAATTTTAATTTTTGAGCGTTTTTGCTCAACAATATTTTTGAAATGATAGGATTCATTAATGATAGTTGATATGCAGTGTGCCGAGCGTAGTTTTGGGCGTTTATATTTATTCTGGGGTGTTGAAGAATGTAAAGTACTAATTCCGTATTTCCACTAGCAACTGCTTCGTGCAATAAAGTATAGCCCGCTTTGAGTTCCTGATGATAAAATAAAAAGTTATGAAGAAATTCTTCAGGCAAAATGTTCGTTAGCTCGAGTCATATTAACGACAACTTACTCTGATATTAACATCAGCTTCGTTCATAAGCAGTATATGTAAAATTATATAATGTTTTCGATTTGCTGCGATATGAGTGCAAGATAAACCTGAAAGTAATTCAAAATAATAAAATAATTGTGCTTTCGAAGAAGTCAATAAATATTAAACTTTATCAATACAAAGCAAATCTTGAATTGCGCAATTTTTTATCTCTACTAGATGCGTGTACATAGAGAAAATTACATACAACTCACCTTCATAGTTAATTTTGTTTATATAATTTCTCGGTGAATCGATTTGCGGAGTATATTTGAATTTATGGCAATTCTGCTCATAAATCGGGCAAAGCAGAGTTTTGACAGAATCGATGTCATTTTCTTCACAAGCCAAATGTAAAGCTGTATTGCCGTTTCGATCTTCAAGTCCAGTTTGGGCGCCGGCCAACAAAAGCAAACGAGTTATTTCCGGTTGCTTCGTCAATACGGATAAATGTAGGCAGGTCTATAATAATGATCAAGAATAAACGATCAATGTAAAAAAATACGACATAAAATGCAGTCGATTTAAAACGCTCATTACCAACCTGAAAATCACTGTTTTGAATATCCAAGAACCTAGAATTTGGAACGAGATATATAAGCTTTATCGCTACTTCTTGGCATCCTTCAACGATGGCATTATGCAATTGCCTATTGAACGAAAATAATACAGTTATAATCGTATAATGGTGGAGATAAATGTCCGGAGTTATTTTTAAATCATCAACTTACGTATCTCCATCCTCATCTTGTGCAAATAGATCTTCTAAGTGTAACAAGTGCCAGCAAGGATGTGTTTTTTGGTATCTTTGTCTTCAGCACTTTCATGTTTCAATGATCCTCTTCTCGAACTGATATGCTCACACGAAAAACTTTCAATATCGATGCCACTATCCGAAGTCATAATTGAACTAACTTCCTTCTTTATGTCATGTGATGAATCTACAGATGATATATTTGAAGCACTCACACTCGGTTTGACATCTTCTGATGAAAATTCGCTGCTAAGAATGGCATCCGATATGCAACCAGAATCGAAATTATCTTCACTGAAGTCTTTCTTCTTATCAATAGATTTTTTGTTCATATCACTGCGCGAGATGGTGGATTGACTAGACGAAGCATCTGAAAATTTCGAATACATTTTACTATCTCTGTCACCACGATAAGAACTCATTATTAGATTCGCGAATATTATTCGTATTTGAATTTATCAAACGATTTCATCAAATCACAATCAACACCACATCACATAAGAAATGTTATGACATAAAAAAAAACTCCGCGTTAGCAATAAAAAAGCGAACTAACGAACAACTACGTACAACTAACAGTGGCCTCTTGCCTTTGGGATTCCCATACATTCTATTACGTATTAAGGTTACGGCTACGACGGATAATTTTTATTACTAATGGTAGATTTCAGAAGCGAAAAAATCAGCAATTGAAACGATAAGAAAGTAGAAATGAAGCTTTTTCCTCAATCGAGTGAGATTTTCCTATCACGTTTTATAGCGTCTGGTGAAATCAGTAATTTACGAATAAATTGTTGAAAATTAATCCATTAACTATTCAAATATATGACTAGCATTCCAAAGTTTTTCAATATGGATTCGCAAATTCATTCAACACTGCGTAGGAATGGCCTTGAGATGGTGGTAACATACACACAGTAGTAAACAGGTTGAGAGAGCGGTTGTAGTTGAGGGGCGTGATTTCATATAAATTCAGAGGAAAATAATTTTTTAATTTCACCGTGTTTTTTGCCATGAGATCACTCAGCACGATTATGAACATTCATCACTGCAAAATCATTTTTATATTAAAACAACCGTCATCGGTTTTTACGTTTTGTTGAAAATTAAATCGTTGAATTTTTTTTATTATTGGCCTAATTGTTTCCGCATTCTTATGCGAAGTATGGTGGGAGTTTTATAACTCTGAGTAATGACGAAAAGATAAATCTAATTTTCGAGTAACTTTTTCCTCGTAAATTCATTGCTTGCTTTTGATTAGAATAAGAAGGGGGAAAGAAGCCTATAAATACCTACTTTTCAATGATCAATCAATGTAAACAAAAGCACATGAGGGGGTTTAAATTGTAATTTAAAATAAAGATAAGCCTTGAAGTCTAACTACAAGTAGCCTACCGTGGATTGCGTATTACATTGCATTAAAAAGATGAAATCATTTTTTTTTTTCTTTAAAAAAGATATGTACCGGTATTGGAAAAAATGTACCTACTAATCACAAATTACTGGCATAAATTTATCTACTCAAATACTTATAAATTTCTATTGGAACGATTTTGCCTTCTTATTATCTAAGTTTAAAATCATTTACAAATTCGAAGGTGATGTGATTTATAAATGAACTATATCAATTAAATTTTAGGAGAAAATCTATTTCGTTGTAATTGACAGGGTTTCAAGTACAAAACATCATCAGGTATAAATCATTGGTAAAAACTCAAAAATTTTTGGGAGCAACTTTTGAACCTACATACATACCTATATCGATTTTATAAATAGATTTTATTTGCTGAAGTTAAGGTGGACTAGACAAATTCTTTTTTGATTTTTTGGTCCTTGAGGAGGGAGGTTATCACTGCTAGATTCTTCGCATTTTAGCTATGCATTTCAAAAAAGTTGGCTTTTAATCTTTTTATTTGTCAAGCACCTAGAACAATGCTTCACTGAAGGATGAAATTCATAGTAATTATTTAATATTTTTCCCCTCTACATATTTCTAAAGCTAAAATTCTCAAGGAATGAGTTTTCAATATTTGGGCGGCCAGCAGAGAGTCAACCAAATAGGCAGGGCATGGCTCACCATGACCCTTTTGTATTATGCGTCTGCATGCATCCAAAAGCCAGCAAAGCGACAATCGCAAAAAAATGAGCTTCCAAAATATTCTTCGTATATTTATTGCTTGTTATGAAGGAAAACCTTTAAAAAATGTTGGTTTTAATCATTTACCATATCTTTCTAAGACTTTCCTAGGTATAGCAAACATTTAAAGAACATTATGGAGCTTATTAATTATATTATGTGCAACTGCCGCAAATATGGCTTTTGCATGAATTGGTTCTGGTTCATTAGTATATTTTGCCTTCTTCTAAAATGAATGTAAGCCCACTTGTTCTATAATATAGAAATGATTTGTTTATCGCTGCAGGTCGCTTAAATTTCATTTTATGAGAGAAAAACTCAAGTGGCATAACATGAAATTGAATAAAAACGCTTTAAATTCATCACCAGAACTATGATACACAGAAAAAAAGTCACCAAATAAAAACATTCATAGATAAGTAGGTAGGTAAATTTAGATAATTATCATGAAAAATGAAAACAAAATATATTCACACCATACACCACCGCAAAAATCACATATCGTATCCATCAATCGCGCAATACCGAAATTAATCTAATATCCTTTGTATTTTTGCTTTCACAAATATTGAAAAAAATATAACAAAAAATTTAAGAAAAACTGCAATTCAGATATTTAACATTATGAAGTATCACTGAGGGAATTGATTCCTTTATGCCACGGAAACCGTTATAATTTGATGTGAAAGTATGAATACACAATAAAAATAAATAATAATACCTAATAGGCAATACGCGTCGAATACAACAATAACGAATGACAACTTACTTTGATTAGATTCCGAATCGAATAACATTTTGAAAACAATAAATTAGAATTAAGAAAGTTAAAAAAAAATGCAGGTTGGAACTTGAAAATGCGAATGAAACACATTAACGAGGTAGTTCAGCAAGTGATAAAGACAATATGTTTATGAAAAGGAAGGAGAGGTGATATCTACTCACCGATTTCCCTCCACGCCATGTGTTACTCTCTCTTCGCTCTTCAACGCCAGTATGAAGGAAAAACCCATGTAAAATATTTCGTTACTTGCGAGCTGTAGTGCCGTAGGGTGGCATATAGGATTAGTCGAGTAATTGGCGGGCGTCGACACAAGCACACAACTGGGGAATCCCTTAACCGGAAACAAAACGAACTGGTATTGTTGCGAATTTTACTAACAATAGGCATCTATTGGAGATACAGTTATTGAGAGAAATCAGCTGTTTGATAATTGAGTCATTGTAATGCTTTGGGATTATTGTGTTGCCGGCTAATTTAATTCCGATTTGTCATATTTCAAAGAGCATGCCTTAGTCATAAATATAGTAATTTTACCATGTCATGGGTTCTCGAACAACTCAGCGCGAAAATTCCAATTTCTTTAAAATTGATTTTGTAGATTTGGTTTATAGTGATTATATTGGAAAATTGCTAAACTGAAATTCCAATTTCTAATCAGTAATTTTAGAGTTTGGGTATTAACAAAATTACTGTTTTAGTTTACCCTGTTGTACTCGAAATTTTGAGCTAAAGTAATGAAACATTCAATCGATAGCGTAGAATGGGTAATTGGGTAATGGGTACCGAATAAACATTAATGGGGTGAACGATTTTTGTACCTTAGCTAGATATTCTGATAGTTGTAAAATAAGCCCAATTCAACGCGGAAAAAATGTCAGCCAGTTTAGATTAATATACACTGTGTCTTACTGATTTTAACACCCCAAGCGTCAAATTCTCTTCATATCGGTTCATCCACAAAAAAGTATTCATTATTTTATTTCTTTTCATTTATTTTTACGGAATTAAGAAGTTAACGCATAAATAATTGCTTCTCTATGATTTCAATCCATAATTTACAAGATTATGAATGTTTTTAAACGTTCAAAGTTTCATTCCAGTTAATTTTGCAACACTCATTTTGGAAGAAACGAATTTAAATCAATCAAAAAACCAGTAAAAAATTATTTAAATCATAAAATTCAAGTTACCAAAGTCTTAAATTATTCATTATGCGATAATAAAATCAAACAAAATGAAATAGGTAATATTTTTGTTCATAAAAGAGAATTTCGTGCTCGGATGTGTTAAAATCAGTTAGACACAGTGTATGCATAATTATTATACCTTTCACTTAAAAGAGTCAACATTTTGAAATTTAAAGTCTTTAAAAAAATGTAATTTGCATCCACTAGCCTAATTTCAATTTATTACCACCTTGGTGTGTAGTTTGTGCAATTATATGTATTCTCTTTCTCCTATTTCTTTTTTTTAACGTTGAAAAAATTTTTCATTTTTCATTTTTCATACTTCCTTCATCTGAACCTTTTCAAATTTTTTGTATATTTTTAGTTAACTTTTCCAACGTTTCATGTTTCGTTTTAACTGTTGAATGTTATCAATTTTCATTATCTTTCGATGCTTTCAATTACCATCTTGGGCATATTTTCTTCATTTTCAACAATTTTTTATTTTGGGAGAAGTAGTATTTTTACTATATTTGGAAACATATCTTTATAGGCATTTTTTGGATGGTTCGAGGGTTTCTTTCATTTTCTTCTTCATCTAGGAGTAATTTTTTTTTCATATTCGGACATGTATCTTCATTATGGGATAACTTTTGAATCTTAACGTCTTTTTTGGCTTGATTTCAAATCTTTGTGTTTCAGATTATTATTGTAATCATATGGAAAATGTCCAACTCTTTGGTACGTATGGCTCATCGAATAAAACAACGTCATAAGTTGAAAATCATTTTTTTCGAGTTGACCATTTTCAGGGAATAATTTTGAAGTCTATTTTCACATTTTAAATAGTACAAACAACGTTGAATATGTGTGCTCATAATGCATGAGAATTCAGATGCAATATTATACCATTTAAAACTTGAAAAATGCCTCCAAAGTTGTCCCACTCAAAAAAATTGTTTTTTGACTAATGACGTTTTATTCAGGGCTGTGCTCGGATTTGATAAATGAGAACTCATGTAATGTGATTTCTAACAATGAGAAATATGCTGTATGCCAATTTCAGGTTCACAAGTGATTGAAAAGGAAATGTTATTATCCTCAAAACATGGTGAGGATGAACGAAAATTACTCAGGCATTTCATTTTTAGCCTCCTTAGTTGATATGGAGGGGAGTTGGAGCAAAAAACGACTTCATGAGGGGAAATTATGTTAAGAAATTCCATAAAAATGTTGCATTTCTTCACCAAATTGTGATAGAAAAGTCAAATGTTACATGCGTGGCTATATAGTTAAAGATCAGTCAAAATAGGACCGAATGGCGAATACCTAAACTTTATGTTAGGCGCATGAAAAGCCTCAGTATTTTATGATTTATATTGACAAAAACTATCACATTTTTGAAATTAAACGTTTCGGGTGTTTTTGAGAGGGATAAAGTGTGAGTTTTTGACTCGGTACTGGCTGAAGCCTATATTATAGGTTGAGAAGTTTATCGGACAAAATTACATTTAAGGTGGTGTTTCGGAAAATAAGTTGGTAAATGTGGTAAAATTGATTTCAAAATGAAGAAATGAAAAAATAGGAAAAATAAATGCTAAATTTTCTGAAACAAAGTCTCTAAAACAATATATTATAATTTTAAATCATTTAGTTGCGTTACTTTTGAGAAAAATACTGCAAATGAAAATTATATGTTATTTTTATTGACAGTATTTTTCTCAAAAGTAATGCAACTAAATGATTTAAAAAAATATATATATATAATATATTATTTTAGAGACTTTGTTTTAACAGATTTAGCATTTATTTTTTCTATTTTTTCATTTCTTCATTAAAAAAACAACTTTTTCGCATTTACCAACTTATTTTCCGAAGCACCGCTTTAAACATGAACAACCACCGCTAAGAAGTCAGCTCCAGCAATGCAACATGGCTCCTTAAGTTTTTTTTTGTTTTGTTTTTCTTCCAAAAACTTTAGAACACCAATACTCCGGAACTCGTTATTTTTAGATAATATAATTATTATAATTATGAGTAATAAGAAACATCTGTTATCACTTTTTTTAAGCTAGCCGAACTATTTTCTTCACATTCCAAAAAATTTGATTCCTTTGTGAGGGAGATAATATTTAGATTTACCTATATCTAATCCAGGTGGATGAAATTTCTTCTATGTACATTCTATTACGACCTCAAAAATTATTTCATTCTACTTAAATACTTCACATTCATGCTTAATGGATGATAATCATTCGTTGATTTAAATTCAAAGTGTAATATTATAAACAAAGTAGCCACGTGCATATCTATTATAGATATAATTATCTACAATAAATAAAACACAGTGAATTCAAAATTATGATCAATTACAGAAAAAAAAATTAAATCAAATTAATGAAGGTGTGAAGTATGATTCATTTAATTAAATGTATATTAATATTATTCATAAAGGGAAGCGAAGTTATGTAATAATGTCTCTGTTCTTATCTATCAACTTACTTAAACATCAAAACTTGGCAAACGCTTGCGAAATGTTATTAATTCTTTTCATACAATTCAAAGCGAAACGTAATGTTTACCTACTGTACTAAAACAACTGAAGTTACAATTTTGAAATAGCAAATGTATAAACGTAAGATATTTATGCTTTGACATTCATAGGCACACTGAAATAAACTTTATCATCAATTCTAATTTCTATTAGGTATAGGAAAAAAAAAGTTTCCAAAGCATATCTGTAACCTAGATAAATTATTTACGGAAAATCCCCTATTTACAAGGGAAAACAGCGAATCAATTTATCATACTAACTTATCATAAATTCTATAGTTATGAAAACACCGCATTTTTCAACTTATCTATAATATCCTCAATGAATGAAATAAATATACAACGATAGATGAGGCGTACAAACTTTGACTAATTTTGATAATGACATACTGTAGTTAATTACTTACATATCGCTCAATGATGGTTACGTACTTTACAATATTGAACGAGATAGCATCACCGTTATTCCCAATACGATAAATGATTAAATAATAGGTATGCTGGTTAGTGGGCATATAGTTGAAGTTATGCATTGAATATGGTGTCATCTTCTCTATGACTACGTATTGTATATCACATAATATACTATTGGGTGTCAATGATATAAGGTATACCCACATAGTGTACGTTTTTCCCAATATAATGGGTCATGGTTCGAATAACATAACCCTGAGAGAAAGTAGACAACGCATTGCATGAGTTCCGATTTTATTGGGTGACAATATAAGGTAAAGGAACTAGAGAATTCTCCTTTCATTCATCTTTCATGGAACTAGTTTCTTCACACATTACTGAATATCTTCCAAATTATTGCCAAGAAATAATTTTGCAAATATAGGTCCGATTAATTCGAGTGAACCGGTAATTTGCGGTTTCGTGGTTTTCGAGTTGGGCGGCACTTCGTTACAGACTATAAAGAAGTACCTCCGTCTCACTAGTACACTACGTACCCTTACGTGTATATGTGTAATGTTAACGGCCACGATCAAGGACGCCAACTTTCTTAAATTCAGCGGGATCTACGACAACGGAAATACTATAGTAATTATGCTTTACTCCCAGGAAGAGAATATTTAATTCAGAACAAATAAAGACAGAAAGTAAATAGGAACGTTTGTATAGTGTCGGTACGTGCAGGTACAAAATGAGTATATGAACGCAACGGCGATAACGACCTATTGTTCGTAAAATCCCAAGGAATTCCCGTGTTAACGTTTAAATATCTGGTAAAAGACTTCAATAGGCAAGCACAATGTTGCATATTACAGAGAACCTACTCTTAATTTTGTTTTTTCAGTTACACAAATATGAAACTTTATTACAGAAAATGAAATCCGATAGAAAGAATACGAACAAATGTGCAGGATCATTGAAACAAAATTTTTAATGGAGCTTTTATACTTCCAGATAATAGTTGTTAAAGCATTATCAGACACAAGTTTAATATCATGCCATACTTGAATACATTATGAAAAATAGCAATAATTTTACCTTATGATCAATCGAAATTGAAAAATTTTATTATAAATAATTGAAGAAAAAGAAATTGGTTAAAAAGCTCATTTTAACTCTACAAAAATGAATGTTGCTTTCATTTTTTCCCTAAAATATTGTTATACAATACCTACGTATACTTCATTCATAGGTATTAGGTACATAGACATACCTATAATTATTATTAATGATTAAGTTCAAGAAGATGAATAGTTCGACACTAACTGCGATCTGTGCATAATTCAGACATAAAGTGGTAAGTTACTGGCAAGTTATCGGTAAATTACTAGTAAGTTACTACAAGATAAATTTCTTAAATTTTCACGTTTTTTGAGCTTTTTTCATAAAATTTTATATGTTGGACAAGTTTCAATCTCCAATTTTTTTTTTAAATATAATTTCATGCACATGTAAATTGGATAAAAATTACAAGTAAATTACCAGTAAGTTTCTAAAAAAAAAAATTACCGGTAAACCATCAGATAGCAAGAAGCAACATCATTAATTCATTTTCTATTATGGGTTTCGACATTTCATCATAGATTTCTAAAAAACGACATCACCAGGGGAAAAAGTGAAAAGTACATTTTTTGTAGAATAAGAAATGAACTTTTTAACAATTATGAAATTTTTCAATTTTGATTGATCACAAAGTAAAATAATTACTAATAAATGTGAAATATTATACTTGAGTTTTCATTATAATGTTTTGTGGGCTGACTGGGCTCATCGACTAAATGCAGATTGCATAACTGTCCCTTTTTGTTTTATAAGGACGTAGGCTAGGCAGGCACATATTAAAAGGAGAGCAGAGTTTTGTAGTCTCAGGACCCGCCATTCGAGACCCAATGAGCTCAAAATGCATGATTCTATTTAATACATAAAAATATATTTAAAATGTAATTGAAGTGCGTTACTTCCTTAATCTTTTTTCGTAAAAAAAAAAACAACAAACGTAAGGAAATAATATGATAGTTAGTATTCCTAGTTTTAGTATTCCGATATTAAATATATTCTAAACGAATAAGAACTTGAAAACATTAAATTTTAGAAGAAAAATTTGCAAGAAGTTGGGAAGAAACGAAAAATAAATAACAAATATTTTCAAGTTTAGCATGTTTGATTATTAAAAAAAAAAAACATTTTTGAGCTTCGTACAATGAATTTGAAAATTTCAAATTGAAAAATAACAGAAAAATATTTATTTATATGAACAAATCTGTTTAAAAAAAACATGAAAATTCTCAATAAGAACTCAGAATGTGCTGATGAGAAAATGAGGTGAAGATAGGAAGGTTATGACACAACTCAGCAAAAATTGTGAGGGTCTAGCTGTGTCAGTAGCCCCGAGTCCACATTAGCTTAACCCGTCTCTGGATGTAAGGATAGGAACGTTGCGTAAATTCTCATCACCAAAACCAGCACAGAGGCGAGACCTTCCTCCACCCACCCCCTTAATCACGGCAATCCACATATTCTCAGTAATGTAATTAAAGAGACACTAGGGTAGGCCATGGCTCACCAAAAATTCTTGGCCTCGCCGCTGGCCTTCCCATTGGCTTACCTCAGTACATAGAATTCCCAGACATGCTTTGAGAATTGGGACGTGATAAAAAAATGTTGAATTAGAGTAACTATATGAATGACTGAAAACCATAGTCAGTACGCGTATATTCCAACGGTAAATTCAGCTTGAGTTTCAGTTATTTTCGTATGTGTTTCCCCCGGCATATACTCGGTTCATAAGTAATTAAGCATCGTATTTGAAACTGGGAAATCCGTATTCTTGAAAACGTGACAACCCACTAAAAATTAAGATCATTAAACATTTGACTTATCGATGTAAAAGTTAAAAACACGATAGAGCAAAGCTATTATTTCAAAACGTTGTGATTTCAAGCACGTACGCATCAGTTAACGATTATGATAATTAAAATAAGTTATTAACGATTGTCACGTAGATAAAAATGAATGCGACATTTAGTTTAGATATTTTAATGGTGCTATTTTTAATCACCTTTAAATGAAAAATGTGTAAATAGCTTTATTTTTGAATACAGAGTTGTAGGCAGGTTCCATAAATCGTGCAAATACCGAAATTCGAGTACGAAATAATTTATTTAGTGGCGTTACGCTTACTTACGTCTTGTTTACGTCACGCAGCAGGTAATTACACAATTACGTAAATGAATTTAAGAATGTTTATTGGTTGAAAATGTTAAGCCTCCGTCACCTTCGGTGCTATTGGCGACTTATTGTTGTTGACGATTGAAAAGTATTTCTACGAATTTGATTAAAATTTATCAGAGATACATACTCATATAACTCCTCGAAAATTGATATCAACTGATTTATTATCGGTCCATTTCCTTGAATCAGATATCGTAAATGATTTAAAAAATATTGAAATACAATAAATAGTAAATACTGAGTAATATTTATGATAAACATAACTCCCTTTTTAGTTTTTACATCCTTCAAAGCCAGTTTCCGCATGATAGCTTCATAAGTACATTTGAAGTAAAGTAAAGAAGAGAAAACATTTATAAATCGTTCGCATCCTTTCAACAATTAAATTAATTACAAAGCTCAAACTTCGTATGTATAGTTTGTTGGAGACTAGAAAATTACCTCTCAAATTTTGTTAACAATGGATTCAAATGGCTTCCATCTTATGATTCTATTGATTGTAAAATATTACACCAAGGCATTGATAAAAGGAAACTAAATTTTCTAAAATTTCAGTTATGACGAGCTCGCATGAATGTTGCGCCTTTACGATATTTGTGACTTCGATAAATATAGCATGAAATTTGAAGAACGCATAAAGTGAATGTAGTTTAAGAGTTGAATAGATTTTATAATGATTACATTTATTCTACGGTGAGCTTCGAAAGTTCAAAGTTTTGAAGTGGCAATTATTTTTTATTTTTGTAAAAGCGGGTTTTTTTGGCAATTTTAAGCCTAAATACTTTCAATGACTCATTATTCGCTGCAAGAGGTTGAAAGTCCACTGATTACTCGTATAAAAAAATGTACGTGTAATTCATGGGTCACCAACAAAATATACTTAAATAATATTATTTTAAAACGAAATTAAACACTTGAAGTATAGAAAAACCTTGCAAAGTTCTGAACAGCTCAAATCACGTCCATGCTTTGTACGTGACCTATAAATTACTTAAGTGTCGCCTTTATTCTTTCTACGAGACCTAAACCCCCCCACCCTGCCCCCAACCTTCTACTTACCCAAAAACTAAACATTTAAAAAAAAATTAATGATTTCACATACGTATATCGTAAATAATGAAAATGATATGTATGGAACTCATATCAACATGTTTTCTACATAAAGTGTCATACCTTCTTGAGGAAATTTTTCAATTTCTAATTGTCGCAAAATTATCAATTATGTCTTTAAATTTATTATTCTTAATAATTTCTTTCTCAATGGCCTGATTTAAGAAGGTGGTTGGGGAAGGGTGTGGTCTTCAAATCATTGCGTTTAAGCGTCAAATGTCCAACTTTTTGCTATAATATACTCGTGTATATATTTTTCCGGCACCAGTGATGGGATATTGAGGGAAATTTCCCATATTGTGGGATTTTTTAAGCGAAAAGGGAAAGCGAGGGAAAAGGGGAAATAGTGGGAAATTTTGTCCATAAAAAGGAAAATTTGGGAAATATTGTATTTAGAGAGGGAAAAACGTGAGAAATTTTTGTATTGAGCAGAAAGCCAGAAACACGGGAAAATTTGGATTTTACATTATTGTTTTTCATGAATTGACTAATTGACTTGTCCATTCGGAGTGGCTGACATCTGGTGGCGAAATGTAGGAACTGTTGAAAATGGGATAACATTTAAAAAAAAAACGTAAGCAGCCATGCCGCATTATTGGAGCTGAGTTTTTAATTGGAGCTTGTTTTGATTTACTAATAACCTTGCTTAACCGTTCATGACTACAGGACACACCCAATACCAAGTCTGAAAACCCCTACCCTATCCTTTCCAAAAACACTTAAGAAGTTGAATTTGGCACAAATGTAGTATTTCTTGCCATGAAATAATCATGTGAACACATATTTCTCAAATTATAACTATTTGAGGGTCCTCAAATTATCTTCAAATCTTGATAATCCGCCATTTTGGATCCATTTCGACTCAAATTTAAGAGGTTATATTCTGGTCACAAACTAATCCTACACACAAAGTTTGACCATTCTAGGCCGATTTGGTGATGAGATATGGAAGATTCATGAAATTTCCTGCAGCAATTTCCCCTCCAAAAGCCGTTTTTTGCTCTAACTCCCCTCCAAAATCACTGAGGAAGCTAAAATCAAAATACGTTTGTCACTTGGGCTCATTTTATCATATGACACAGCAATAAAAAATTTTCGACCCCTCCTGTACCCCACCACTATTTTAGGTTGATAACCCCGCCTTCCCCCTCCAACATCATGTATGGAAGTGAATTCGGGATATAGTATACAACTTATCCCCAATAACCATATGAATTCATATTAATTACATTTTTACCAACTTGAGGCTCCTCAAGCTCTACTCAAAATTTTGATAATCCGCCATTTTGAATCCATTTTGATCCAAATTCAAGAGGTCATATTGTGGTCACCAACTAACCTCACACACAAAATTTGACCTCTTTAACTTGATTTGGTGGGGAGATATGGAAGATTCAAGAAATTTCATGACTCAAAACTTCCTCAAAAAGCCGTTTTTTGATCTAACTCCTCTCAATATGCACTTAAGAAGCTGAAATTTGGATATGTTAGTATCCGTGACTCACTCTTTCATATGAAATCAAAAACGAAATATTTGAGCTATTTGCTCCTTCTCCAGCCCCTCAAAATTTGAGTGATCCGCCATTTTGAAATTTATCGAAAAAACAAAAAAACATTTTTGCGTATTTTTAAGAAGAGTTCCTCACCGAATTTTGAACGAATTTTATCCACACCCGCCTGCGCAAGACGAGTGACACAAAAAACGAAGTTTCCTCAAAAACAGGTTTTTGCTTTAACTCTCCTCAAAATGTACTTAGGAAGCTGAAATTTAAATATGTTGGAGTCCGTGACTCACTCTTTCATATGAAAACAAAAATAAAAAAATTTGAGCTATTTGCCTCTTCTCCAGCCCCCCTCAAAATTTGAGTGATCCGCCATTTTGAAATTTTCGAAAAAACAAAAAAAGAACTTCTGTGCATTTTCAAGAACAGTTCCTCACCAAATTTTGAGCGAATTTTATGCATACTCGCCGGCGCTACACGTGGGAGAGAAAAAAATATATATACCAAAAAGTTGGACATTTGTCAGATGATTACAAATGGTCTGAAACGCAAAGATTTGAAGACCCCATCCTGTAGGCTGTAATAGCTATCGTCTTTATTAAAAACTCAGCTAAAAATACATTGGCTCTTATGAAAGCATTTTCATTTTTCAAGTTATACCCTGAAACAAAGGGATTTTTTGAAATTTTAGTAATGTAATTAATTACAGAGATTTTTATGCTCTTTTCAACGATGTATTTTTGATGACTGTAGCACTTAAACCCACAAAAATATTCATTTTTTATGAAATCATAATTTGCATTTGAACAAAGAAAAAATGATTCTTCTACATGTAATTGAAATTAAGTTCAACACCATGGCGTTTATGTAAACATTACTGCAGAGAATAATCAAGTTATCAAGAAAAACTGCTTTTTAAAATGTAAACAGTTGTTTTTTATCAAAAGTGCAGTTTTTAAAAATTTAATATTTTTGCAAATATAAACGCTACAGCTGTCAAAAATACATTGTTGGAAAGAGCATAAAATTCTCCATAAATAATTATATAACTAAAATTTCAAAAAATTCCTTTGTTTTTGTGTAAAACGTGAAAAATAGAAATAGTGCCATAAGGGCCAATGTATTTTTTTTAATGTTGTCGTATGTTCAATTTCAGACTCGGTTTTTTTTTCGTGGTACTGCAGCGCACTTTACATGTTCGTGGACAGGTCAATAATGTATCATATTAAATCTCTACAAAAAAAAATTGAGGGAAGTTGCAGGTTGAAATATGGGAAAAACTGTGATTTGAATATCTCATCACTGTCCGGCACGCGTAGCGGCGGTGGATAACGATGAAATACGGTCAAAACTTGGTGAGAGACTCTTACTCTTAGAAATGCGACAAAAATATTTTTTTGTTTTTTCGATATACCTCAAAATGGCGGATCACTCAAATTTTGAGGAGGGCTGGAGGAAGGACAAATGGCTTAAATTTTTTTATTATTATTTTATATCGAAGAATAAGCCACGGACACCAACATACTTAAATTTCAGCTTACTAAGTGCATTTTGAGGAGATTTAGCACATAAAATGGCTTTTTAGGGAAGTTTTGAGTCCTCCATATCTTTTCACCAAGTCAATCTAGAAAAGTCAAACTTTGTGCGTGGGATCAGTTGGAGACCAGAATACGATCTTTTGAATTTGGATCAAAATGGATCCAAAATGGCGAATTATCAAAATTTGAGTAAAGCTTGAGGAGCCTCTAATTATGAAAAATGTAATTAATACAAACTCATATGATAACTGGAGATGAGAAGTATACAATAACCCCAATTCATCTCCATACATGATGTTGGAGAGGGGAAAGAGGGGTTATCGACTTCAAATTGTGGTGGGGGTACACGAAAGGTCGAAAATTTTTTATTGCACTGTCATGTAATGAAATGAGCCCGAGTAACTAACTCATTCTGATTTTAGCTTCCCATGTGAATTTGGAGGGGAGTTGGAGCAAAAAACCGCTGTTGGAGGGGAAATTGCTGCAAGAAATTTCATGATTTTTTCACATCGTCACCAAATCGACCTAGAAAGGTCAGATTTCGTGTGTAGTGTTAGATGATAACCAAAATATAAGCTCTTTATTCAAAATGGCGGATTGTAAAATTTTGAAGATAATTTGAGGAGTCTCAGTAATTATAATTTGAGAAATAAGTGTTCACATTATTATTGCATGGCAAAAAATACTACACTTGTTCTAAATTCACCTTAAGCGGAAGGGGTTAGCAATGTTATTTCCAAACCTTAACAAGCCCCAGTTAAAAACTCAGCTCCAGTAATGCGGCATGGCTGCTTACGTTTTTTTTAAAATAAAAGTTTTCAAAAAGTTTAAACCATGTAAATGTTGAACAATTCTGCTTCTAAAAATTCTTAAAGTCATTTAAATTTTAAAACCTTTGAGAACCTACTTGATTACCTCCATATTATCCTAGCAGATTACGCACATGTGAACTATCAAACAGTTCAAGTAAAATTCGAATCCCATTAATTTTTGATAAAAAATAAATTTTTCCCCAATTATCGATGTTGAGAACATACCTATTAAAATTCTTTAATTCCATTTCGTCATTTCATTTTACGTAGGTACTAGGTAGCCCTCAAAATACCAATTATGCATATAAAATTCTATTTAAATGGTTTCATTATACGTAAAAGGGTTTTTCAGTCTTTCGTATGCAATATTGACGAGATTATATCTACTGAATAATTGCGGTAAATTTTCTCAGAATTGCTCCTGATCACTTGATATGCAACTTCGCAATACACGAAGTTACGTGAAACAAGAATCTGTTATTGGAATATAATATGACGCAGAATTTCACAACATAGGTAATTTTTGTTTTCATGAAAGTTTGTTTACTTATTGATTATTTATGCTTTTACGATAAGTTACGCAAAATTCGTTTAAACTATTCTGACTCATAGAAGTTTTGTACTAAATTCATTCGTACGCGGTACGCGCTCTTGAATTTTTTTTTTGTGTATATCATACGAAAAATCTGAGAAATGAACTTCATAGTCATCACTTTTAGAGAAAGTAGTGTAACGACATTTACTTCCTCAAAGCTGAAGTCTCACTCATTTCCTGGCTCATTTTGTCAATAGTTATTAAGTTGGAGATGCATAAGAGAAGAAAAATTTTCAAAAACACTTTGAAGGCCACTGAACTGGTTCTAAAACATGCTACAGAAAATATCGCCGAAGTTTACAACTTTAAAAAAGATGCACATATTGGTTTCTTTGAGGAGAAATTTTAAGTTTACTGTTCAATGAACACAAAATTGACTGAACACGTACACATAGGCATTAAAATGTCAGTTCTACCTCGTTCCCTTCCACCACTACCAATGTTTGAGGAGAGAGAAATATATGCCTTTTATAAATGAAATACAAATATTATACTTTCACGTGAGTGATGCTTTCGAAAAATAGTTGAATCAGTCTCGATAAAATGTTGCCAGATTATTTTTCAGGCGTTAAAAAACAGTTAAAACAAAAATTGAGGAGCTGAAGAAAAAAAATTAATAAAATAAACAAAGATAGAATAAAATGAATTTTTAGGAAAATTTTTCTTCAAAAACGAAATGAAGTTGAACGATTAAAATTTCCAAATTAATAAATAAGGGTGTACAGTAAGTACTACAGTCAATATTTATTTATACACAACCCACGTATTAACGATAACGACTAACGTACCCATTACTCAACCTATCAGTTACTCATATGAAAAACCAAGAAAAGAATCCAAGCATCCGTGTCTCATTATTGGAGTTGAGTCTTTGATTAGGGTTTGTTTATGCGATTTTTCAAACTTACAGGCCACAACAACCATACTACCTTATCCCTCTCAAAAACACCCCAAAAGTTTAATTTGAAAAATGTAGACATAACTTTTTGTCCACAACCTGCCCTGCCACGAAATAATCATATGAACACATGCTACTCAGATTAACTTTTGAGGATCCTTCAATTATCTTAAAATCTTGATGCTCTACCATTTTGGATCCATTTTGACTCAAATTAAAGAGGTCATATTCTGGTCATTAACTAATCCTACACACGAAGTTTGACCTTTTTAGGTCGATTTGGTGATGAGATATGGATGATTCATGAACTTTTTTGTCCTAATTTCCTCTCCAAAAGCTATTTTTTGCTCTAACTCCCCTCCAAATTCACTTGGGAAGCTGAAAGCAGAATAAGTCAGTCACTTAGGCTCATTTTATCATATGATATAGTAATAAAAATTTTTCGACCTCTCGTGTACCCCCACCACATTTTAAGTTCGATAACCCCTCCCTCTCCTAACATCATGTATGGTGGTGAATTGGGATATAGTATATTTCTTATCTCCAATATTCATATGAGTTCATATTAATTACATTTTTACAAACTTAAGGCTCCTCATGAATCTATTTTGATCCAAATTCAAGAGGTCACATTCTGGTTACCAACTAACCTCACACACAAAGTTCGACCTCTTTAACTTGATTTGGTGGAAAGATAGGGAAGATTCATGAAATTTAATGACTCAAAACTTCCTCAAAAAGCCGTTTTTTGCTCTAACTCCTCTCAATAAGTACTTAGGAAGATGAAATTTAGATATGTTAGTGTCCAAAACTCATTCTTTCATATGAGATCAAAAATAAAAAATTTAGCTGCTTACCTCTTCTCCAGCACCCCTCAAAATCTGAGTGATCCGTCATTTTGAATTTTTCAAAAAAAAAGTATATTTTCGCATTTCCAAGAAGGGTTTCTCACCAAAATTTGAGCAAATTTCGTCAATACCCGTCGGCGCTACGCGTAAACCACAGAAAACAAAATATCCTCAAAAAACTGGTTTTTGCTCTGACTTTCCTCAAAATGCACTTAGGAAGCTGTAATTTAAATATGTTGGTGTCTGTGACTCACTTTTTTATATGAGATCAAAAACAAAAAAATTGAAGTATTTGTCCCTTCTCCAGCTCCCCTCGAAATTTGAGTGATCCGCCATTTTGAATTTTTTCGAAAAAATAAAAAATGTCGTTTTGTTAGATTTTTGATTTGGGTCTAGCAAATTTCATAAATTACCGCCCGCGCTACGCAGGGGGAAAATATATATAAATATGTATACTATAGATATACCAAAAAGTTGGACATTTTCCAGATGATTACAAATGGTCTGAAACGCAAAGATTTGAAAACCCCACCCTCCCCCGACCCTCCCTTCTAAAATCAGGTAGGCTGTAATAGCTGTCGTTTTTTAGTTAAAAACTCAGCTAAAATACAAGCGATTAGAATTATTTTTGGACATGGTGAGTCAAGTTGTAAAATTAAAAATACAAAAAAATATATCTATTTATATTCCACACATAATACGACTATATTGAGATTTTACGAGAATTTCCATAATTTTATAAATTTTTGGTAAAGGAGTTTGGAATGACGAACTTTAATTTTTAAAATTTGAGCTTCAAAAAAAATGTTAAATCTAGCCTAAAAAATAGTAAAAATGACAACACTGTGGCTATTATCATGTTCTTTTTGATTTTTTTTGTAAAATAGTATGAATCAGTTTTAGAATTTAATATTAAATTTGGATTTTTTGTTCATTAATTTTTTTTTATAATTTATCTTTTATTAATTTTTTTTATTTATGTTACCTGAATTTTTAATTTTTTTCTTCATATTTTCCACTTAAATTACGAATTAAAAAATTCATGAAAAGTAGGTAATTTTAATTTTTTATTTTTTTATAATTTTTAAATAACGAATTCTTCATAGTAATAATTTGTTGTTTAATTTATCAATATTTACTAGGTAATTATGTTTTTTATTAAATTCTATTTTCATTTCCAGCGTTTGAGAACGTCCTAAGAAAAAACCCAAGTCAGGACTAATATTTTTAGAAAAAATTTTAAACTACCTACCTTTAATTAAATACTCATTATGGATACAATAAATTTCATGTACTGAAATCTGAAGATATCAAGTATGTAAATAAAGGTAACGATCATGTTGCATGATATTACCCATTTATTAATAATTTATAGGTGCTAATTTTTTACAGGGAATTTCCACATTTCGAAATTCAGCAATTAAACTGTTGATAAGTTCTTTATATGTATCAGGTATCGAATTCACATCGTTAATTTTACGAACATAATTGGCACAATTACAAAATAATGAATATGTGGCATGAAATTGCTTCGATTATTCGATAAACAATAGTTATAGCAAACTGATAATTTACCTGAATAGGTATACCTAAACTCTTATTTTTTACGATGAATATTTGAAGTACACCATTCATTATAACCAGTTTAATGAACAATAAAAATTATAGTTACGAGTATAAGCTTTCGAAGAATCAGTATAGAATTTCATTACGCTGTTTCCTCACACTTCAACGCATCATTTTCACACAAGGTTAATTTTTTTCGAAAATGGGTTTTACGTGATTAATTTGTATCCTCTTCGAGGGCATTGAAATTAATAAAAAAAATTTTAGAAACGAATTTTTTCAGAAACCAGTTCATACCTATTGTTTAAATTCAACAATTCAGAATTATGTTTGAATAATGCATCATGGATGATTTCATTACGTAAGTACCGAGTTACCAGACAGTAGCCTGAGGATATTTTTCATACGTAGATAACCAATAACAGAACGGATATGGATGTATTACCTACGTCATAAAGTCGTGGTGAAAATGGTACTATAGGAAAAATTCCAATTAATGATGATTAAAGGCATTATTTGCGTGAATTCGCAGAATAATGAAAGATTTTTTTTGTTAGTGTTAAAGTTCATAAACTCAAATAAGCAGTACCTTGATAATGTTTTCTTGGTTGGACATCAATTTGACATCAAACGTATAATTAAACATTTGAATGCCTCAATAACTGTGTGATAATATGTTGGTTGACGTTGTTATATATAACGAAGGTAACCTGACAGTGATGAAAATGCCTAAGTAGGTTAAATGACGTAGTTTTATCAACGCATAAATACCTACTTACCCACCAATAGTCCATTAAAACTACATCAAATCGAAGCGTTCTGGGTAATAAATAATTACCTACAAACTTTTTTCTCATAAATACATATTATGGAAAAGGCTCCACTAACAACCTACGAAAAATCCTAGTTGAAAAAAAAAGCATTGCTCACTAAGAGTTTGGAAACCCCAGAAATAATTTTTCATTCACACCTACACCACATTCCCTATTAGTATAACATGCTTAATCGAATAGATAAATAAATTCGATAGAAATCGAGATCTTGTTATCGACATTCTAACTGATGAAATAGTAGCAATTTATACTAGATGTCCTTACATAAAACAGAAAATTGATTAGTGATGTAGTTTACTTTCAAAACTGAAGGGACTATGAGGAATTATTTACAATTCTATTGAGAATATAACCAGAAACCGTGGAGGAGTTCATGTATTTCCTTTTCCGTCTTGACCTCCAAAATCATAGACGGAGAATGGAGGTACCTTCAACTCCGATCTCTTGAAAATTCCTCCACCTCGAAGACCTGCCTCTAGTGGAAACATGAAATAGAATTGGAAATAGCTGTAAGGTGCAAAGAGTGATTAAAAATTGGTTTAGATATTATTTAATCAATATTTCTATAATAATTTTAAAAAAAGCGTAAGCAATCAGGTTATGTTACTAGAGCTGAGTTTTCAATGAACGCTTAAATTTTCAGGTTTATGGAGAAACTGCACCTCAACTGAAAATTTAAGTGAAACTCCATTTTGAGTCGAATTAAAAATCTGAAAAAATTCGTCGAATATTTATTGGACAATACTTTTCAGGCAAATAATTATTTGCCTGAAATCTACACAGTTAATTATAATTTCACCTAATCAAGAAATGCTGAGCTATCACAAGCAATTATAATAAGAATATAAAATCAAAAAAAATTTTTAACTCATTTTAATTAGAAATTTTTGAATAAAATAAAAAGTATTGAAAGTAATATTATCAATGGCGTTTGTTGTTACCGATTTAATAAAGATAAGGACATTTATCTCAAATTTCATATTCCCATATATTATAAATCATAATCATAAATAAATATCCCATCATTAAAATTTTGAATGCTCGATATAATTTACGCGAAAAAAAAAAATGATGATTCAAAATAATTTCGGCATCACCAATCACATCAACCTATGCCTATACCTACTCATTTTCCTAGGTACAACCTTGAAAAAAAATACTCTCTAATTGCGCATCTTTTTTTTTTACTGACTAGAATTTTATTTTGATCACACGGAATTACCATACGAGAAGGTTCCTGAAGATTCTAGTTTACATTGGAATTTTTAGCCAAAGTCAAATGATAATGAGAAGAAATAATACTTCAGGAATGTTTTGAACTTTCATGTACTTTCTCGTGATTATAATTTACGAAAAACCAATGGGGTGAACCAAGTTGATTCGTAAACCCTGGGATAAACCATGAATAAAAGCTAAATGCGGCTTCAAAAAAAAACTACTTTATGTTTACGCTTCGTGAGCCGAGTGCATCCGAGTTTCAACGATAAAAGCCGACTCTTCTGTGAGCCGCTGTTATCAACTCCGATTATCTTCGAAGTTCAATACTTTTAGTTAGTATAGTTTTTCCTTCAAATTTTTAAAACCCTATTCAATGTAATCCATTTAATAATTCTACTTATCACCGATAGGTAATTATTGTTATTCTAAAAATCCCACTTGTTTAAATAATCTTTCTCCACTGTACTTATCGTTCGATAACTTCTTGCTTAGTTTTAGCTCATCGAAAAGATTCGATCTCATGTCAATTTATTTAACATCAATCATCATCTAAATATGAACCAACAACATGGACGAAGCTAGAAAATTCGAGGTCGCATTGCAATTCAGGCAATTAGCCGAACTTAATTACCAAAAAGAGAATCTACCCGATGCATGCTTCTACTATATAAACGCGTTAAAAGTACATCCCGAATGGAAAACCGATCTCAAAGATAGATTTTTAGTAGTTTTAAGTGAGTCCTAAATTCACTTCCTTATCACCACCGTTCGAAATAAGAACCAACTACCAATTAATTTAGGTTGCTTGGGTCAGTTATTCGAAAAGAAAAAACAATTCAGCGAGATTTTCACCGTTTACGAAGAAGCTCTCAACCTCTACAGCGAAAGCGCAGAATTACATCACAATTTAGGAGCTCATTTACTCAGGTAAATCATGTCCATCGACGTTGAATCCATTTGTTCGATATTTTACCAACATTTTTGCCAAAAACGTTGGAAATCATTTGTCAGGCCAATCATTTACAACATCATTAGCGTAGGAGTAAAATGGAAACCGAGTTACATATGGGATTTCGGACCTTGTCCCAAAATCGATAATGTTACAGATTTTATAAAAAGTTTGAGAAAATTTAACGCCATTTTTAACGACATAAGAGTTATCCGTATAGAAAATGAAATTATTTTAGTAAATTGTATTAATTTAATGGAAGTATTTCGCAACAACGCGAGCATCTATTGCGATATTAGTTCACACCTGGATCATATACGTGTCGTCGATGACGATGTGTTATGCCAAATCAACGACATGAAGCAAAAAGTATCTAATTATCTTGGCACCGGAGTTGATACCGGTGAAGAAAATCTCATCGTCATTCCTACAGAGGAAGACTGGTGTATTCCCACTCTATACGGAATGCTGTTAAATTACCCGGTCATATATTGGTTTCGAAATGACAATCATGACACGAAATTAAATTTCTCCAATGTCTATTCTTACAATATTACGTTCGATGTGATGTGTGGACACTCTAGCAAGCAAGTTGTTCTATATAGTTTCAGTATTCCTGCCTTATTCGATCGAGGTAACGTTAACAAATGGTTTAATAATATCAAAGATCGGTTCGAACACTCGAGTGTGGAAAATTTCACCAATATACAACTACACTGTAAACTCGTTGCTTTAAAAATGGTTACTCTATAGTTTCACTTATGCTTTAAATTATAAATTACTATTGTTTACATTAATTTGTTACTTTATTCAATTACACGTATTTTTTCAACTTGGTCATTTTTTTAATTCCATTGATTTTCTTTTATTCAGATTAGGGTACCCGGAGAAAGCAGCGTATTATTTCAAAGAAGCGCTGCAACGTAACGACAACTATTTTCCGGCTTATCGAAGTCTAAGTACAACTTACTGCGCTCTAATTGAACGATGGCACTACAGAATGTTGAACGATTCGTTTCGAAATGAAGCCTACAAAGAAGCCATACATAAAAAAATAAATCAAGGATTTAATCATGTTTTGGATATCGGAACTGGAACCGGATTGTTTTGGTATAAACTTGAAGTACGCTGAAATTCTACGTATTTCTGTGCATACAAATAATGCGATTACGTTCGTTGCAGTTTATTCGCCATCGAATCACGAGCCAAAAAAGTGAATGCTTGTGAAGATAACTCTGTCATGGCTTCGATTGCTTTCAGCGTATTCGAAAGGAACGGCGTCTCTAAGATGGTTAATTTAATTGATAAGAATTCAAATGATATAGAAATACCCAAAGATATGAGTAATAGGTAAGAATTCCAGGATGATAAATCACTTTAAAAATTCCACATTTTTAGTCATGATCGGAATGAAGGAAAGGAAAAGCCTGATGATTTTTATCAGTACAGAATTAGTATTAGGTAGGCTCCATAATCAACCTTTTCTATTTCAGGAATGATGGGTTTTCGATTGGCTCTTAGTTTTCATTAATTAGCTCAATGGCTTAGGTAAAGTGAACAAGATTGGAATATCGAAACCTCCATTACTTTTATTCTTAGTTATTTAATTTTACTTACGTTATTGTGATTTAACATGAAAATTTATAGGGGACCACAGGGTCGGTTTCCTTCCTTCACATCTGAAGATGCGTATCAGTGCTACTGTACTATACATTTCGGAATTATCTACTTGGAATCATCCATCTTTTAGTAGTCAAATTTAGTCGATATTTGCTCAAGTTTTGAAGTCATTGAAGACAATAAAAATCATAAACACTTAGTTTTTTTTTCCATGATGAAAATGTATGCGCCATGTTTTGTAACTACTTGAATTTTACGTGTGTTTTTTTTTTCATTTCAATGATTTTGTTATTTTTTTCTATATTTAACTAAATCTTCAAAAATTGAATAAAATCGGGTCTCTTTAATATTCATGACAATATTTATGCAGTTATATCAAATGTGCTGCTCATTTTATGATAATTGTTATTATAATGATTCTCTACCGCAGGATATCCTATGAGCACAGACAGGTGTGTTGTACGAGCATTGAACGTCTAGCGGTGACTTATCACGTCAACGTGTCCATTAGTAAAGATTCCTCCACACTAGCGAAACAAAACAAAAACATGAAATATTTTTGATTTGAAATAATTTTACTTCAAAAATGATTTACAACATTCTGCCTTCACACCATTTTCGCACTTTTGTACATCACAGCATGTTTTGATGTTTTTATTTCTTTCTATTTATGTGTTTAGTCATAACATTGTTCGAAAGAAATTACATAATTATCATTATACCTACCAATTAAGCCATTTTTAGTTGAAAAATCAAATTTTAAAATCGTATTTTTCAATTAACAACTATTATTTTAATGATTTGTCTTGAAACAAAACGATTAAAGGTGTTACGTTTTGAAACCTTCGACCATTTACAATGGACTGCTAATGGTCGTACAAAAACGAACACCAAAGTGAAGCAAACAATAACAACATCATAGATGCGCTCGCGCATGCGTAGTGATATTTCAGGAATGAAAATGAAAACGCATCGAAATTTTCAATGATAAGAATGACATCAAACTACTGATTTAATTTCATTAATAATACTCAATAATTAAAATCACATTAAAGAAAGCATATTAATAATTATTTCAATGAAACTACGCATGCGTCAGCGCATCTAACTACTGTTGTTGTTGGATTCAGTTTCTACCATTTGAATTAGCAGTCATAGTATGGTGGAAGTTTGAAACAGTCCTTGTTTCAAAACACGATGTTTCACTTTTGTTTCATTGGTGTGGGACCACCTTAAAGGGGTTATTCGAATATTAATAGTGACATGTGTCGTACTTGTGGTTTCTGTTTGTTAATCATTTATTCTTTCGTTCTTATATATTTGTCACATTATTATTTTGTCATATAATTTTTTCCTGCGTCTATAGGCTTGCTCGTCTTAACAGCAAGAGTAGAGCTGCCATAGTTACTTACCTGACAGTGCTCAAACTACAAGGTCAAGTCTACTATCACAAACAGAATGATGATTTCTTCCCGATTGTGTATAATTAGCAGGGTTTTCAACTTTAAAACCAATGGGGGGGGGGGGGGGTGAAATCTTTGTGTTTCGGACCATTTGTAATCATCTGGCAAATTTGTAACTTTTTGGATATATTTCTTTCTCCGCGAGTAACGCCGTGGGTATTGGTAAAATTCGCTCAAAACTTGTCGAGTGAGAGTTCTCAAAAATGCGACAAAATTACTTTTTTGTTTTTCGATACACCTCGAAATGGCGGATCACTCAAATTTTGAGGATGACTTAAGGGGGCAAATTGCTAAAATTTTATGTTTTTTGATATTATATGAAAGAGTAAGTCACGAACACTAACATATCCAAATTTTACCTTTCTAAGTATATTTTGAGGGGAGTTGAAGTATAAAATGGTTTTTTGAGGAAGTTTTGAGGCGTGAAGATTCTTGAATTTTCGATATCTCCTCACCAAATCAAACTATAAAGGTCATATTTTGTGTGTGAGGTTAGTTGGTGACCAGAATATTACCTTTTGAATTTGGCTCAAAATGGATTCAAAATGGCGGATTATCAAAATTTGAGTAGAGCTTGAGGAGCCTCAAAATAATGAAAATTTAATTAATATGAACTTATATGATTACTGAGGATAAGAAGTATACTATATCCCCAATTCACCTCCATACATGTTGTTGGAGGGGTGAGGGAGTGGTTTTTGACCTGAAAATGTGGGGCGGGGTAAACGAAAAGTCGGAAAATTTTTATTGCGATGTCATATGATAAAATTAGCCCCAAGTGACTAACTTATTATGATTTTAGCTTCCCAAGTGAATTTGGAGGGGAGTTGGAGTAAAAAACTACTTTGGGAGGGGAAATTGCTACAAGAAATTTCAAGAATTTTCCATATATCATCGACAAATTGACCTAGAAATTCAGACTTTTTGTGTGGTCTTAGATAATGACTTAGAAATACCACATTTGTTCTAAAATTAACTTCTCAAGTGGTTTTAAAAGTGGAAGAGTAAGGCGTTTTCAAACTTGGTGTTGGGTGTGGCCTGTACACATGAAATAATGAGCAACTGAAAAAGCCCCAGTTAAAAACTCAGCTCCAGTAATGCGGCATGGCTGCTTACACTTTTTTCCTGGTCGTCATAAAATATCTCTTCGCATAGCCGCCCCCCAAGAACTTTTTTTAGGTGTTTGAATCAACTTTTTGGTAATTCAAACAATTTACTGTCTTTCCACTTGATTTATGGAACTGAACCCCCCCCCCTCCCCCCCCCTTAAGAAGTGATTCTGAAACCGGCACTGTCTCTTTGGTTTGTGAATATTTCAAAACTGGAAAATGAAGAAGTGGGACAACGTGAAATATATTCATTAAAGGAAGTACTTGAAAATAGGTTCTGCAATTTTTTTTATTAGAATTTTTAATTTTTAATTGAGATATGGTGCTGATGTTAATTCAAAGTGCTGTAATTTTTTTACATAGAATTTGGAATTATTTTGACGCTATTAAACTATAAATATCAATAATTAACTAGAAATCGCAAATCGCTTATTTCTTCCAAATTAAAAAAAAATATATAATTATAATATATATTTTTTATTTTACATTTATTTATTCACCTATTTAACCTTTTTAATGATTTTAATTAAATTTTTCATGTGTGGAATGTTTTATACATTAGCTTTGTTATTTTATTTAAAACATTATGGTTAAATTAATACGCGAGAAAATTAGGAGACGAATTCCCGCCAAAATAAAATTAAAATAATCACTCGAATCTTTTTCTTTCAGAGTTTCTCTTGTGGTCACAGAAACCATGGACGCGTGTATGCTAGGCGAGAGCATGCTACAATCGATAAAACACGCGTGGGATCATTTGCTGCTACCTCCTTACAAATTCGACTCCGATAAACCCGTCCGAAATACCAACAACAACGGTATAGTAATCCCACACAGCGGCAGTTTGTGGTTTTCGGCTATTCAATCGAATTTAGTCGCCAAAAAATACATCTTTCCCATTACCGATTCGTTGACCGACGACTGCGCCAGTGCCTTCGCCAATATATCATTAAAGGAGAACATAGTTCCGGAAAATTTCCAAACCTTGTCTCTCCATTGTCTAAATTTATTCGCAGCTCTAAACGAACCCTATGACACAGAACGTCTACAGTGCGTCCCAGACTGCACGTTTATAACCGAACCTCGCGAATTATTTTACGTCAATTTCAACGATCCGGAATACATTAAAAAGTTCCTCTATCACCAAAATCGATGCACCGTCGAAATCACGTGCACTCGAGAAGGATACTTTCACGCCATCGCTGCCTGGTTCAAGGTCCAACTGGACGAAACCATCGAGTTGTGTTCGGCCGCCGATGGTATAAATTCGAAAAATTGTTGCTGGGATCAAGCCATATTTCCCAGCTTCAAGCCCTACCGAGTCGTACCCGGTTGTAAAATAACCCTAATAGCCGATTGGGCTGATGGTAAAGTTACCTTCGACGTGAGTAATATCGCTTATCCGGACGGATCGATGCTACAAGAGATCACCTTACCGTTTCCAGTGCCATCTAATTTCATAGCCATGCTAAACGATGCCAATCTATTGGAGCAATTGAAAGTAGCCGCTCTTTGCTTCATCAAGACATTCACGGGCAAAGATATGCTAAGAATTATGGATTTATACCCGGTGCCCATATTCGGACTAAATGTGCTACGTAATATGCACCTTCTTGGCGCTTCTTTTCGCAACATCGAATTAGTTTGCGTCGTACAGTCCCAAGAAGAAGTAGCTGTAATCGGTAAAATCGCCCAACTCAACGGAATCAACGTGCAAAAGCTCACCTTCATTATCTCCGAAGATTTCGACGACAAAATCGCAAACCTTAGCCCATTTTCATTCGACGTAATCCTCGCCAATTTCATAGACCCTCAAGGCGACCTAAACGAAGAAATGATTGGCCGTGTGAACACTCTAAAGTGAGTATATAAAGTCGCTTTAACGACCACTCAACCGGATTTCTTCCCGCCATACTATAAAAAAAACCTAACACTTTATCGAGTAATCGTTAAAAATATCCAATTAAATCATTCGACCGCATGTGAAAAAAACGTGAGGTTTATGACCTTGCGGTTTCCAACAATTACAAATTCCTAATTCGTAGGAAATCCCAAACTCGCTTCACATGTTAGTGAGAACTAGAAATTTCTAAAATTAATTTTTCTCTATTGTTTTATCTGGCACAGATTGCTGCTGCGACAAGGTGGGTACTTTTTACCTAGACTAATCCAAATCTGCGGTCAGCTGATACATTCGGATTATATCGAAGAAAGTATGCGAGTAGTAAATGACGACGTTCGTAGGTACCGGATTAGCGACATTATTAATAAGTACCAGGTAATTTTATATATTGCAGACAACGTCGACTGTACCTGTTTTTGTTACACATGTGAAACGGATATTAAACGAATTAGACTTAATAAATGGTGTCGAAGTGTGCGAGTTATTCTTATCGAATGATTTTTCGTGTATTTGCTATATGCATGTTTGTAATTGACAAACTATTATAACTCGCGTAGAGCTTGTCTTTACTGTGTTGTGGTGGGGAGGGGAGAAAAAATAGGATTTATGTATAGAGCTTTTCGCATTACACTGTAATTAACCCTCTAATGGCACACATAAAAGTAATTTAAATTAGAAAATAAAAATTGTGCTGAGTCACTCAAGAAATTGAAATATAATATATTATTGTGCTCGCTGAAATGCAGAATTTCATTACAAAATTTTTTGCATAATATCAAAATTGAAGGGGCAGCATACATAGATAGAATAGGACAATTTTTGAAAATTTCTAGCTCCTTCAATATTGAAGATAGGCAATTTGTTCTTCTATGTTTTTTTCTTGCAAATCGTTCGAACTACAACATAGTATAGTTTTATTTTCAATTTTTGCGACCTGAAAAATGCAATGAATAATTTACATAAAAACTCAGAAGTAAATCTGCCCCTTCAAAAATTGATGTATGCAACTGACACAGATTCCAAACTGAAGAAATTGTGGCAACGTTCAACTATGAAGGGTGCACAGGGATGAGCAGCCGGTTACGCCGGAGCGCAGCGAGTTTGTACTATCGATGGGTGAAGTTCACCCATGTGTGCCAATTAAGGGTTAAAGCTTATAGGTGACGAATGCTCTATGATTAATTCCTACGCATAAAATTCTCTACAAAAAATAATTCATATATTTTTGCAGAGCTCATGGACTCAGATCCTCCAAAATTTAATGTGATTTTTAAAAGCTCAACAATTAGGTTTTGCTGTCATTAAAATTAATATTATAAATTAAAAATAAATAAAATTTAAATAATCAAATAAATAAAATAATCTAAAATTATATAAAAATAAACTAACTTTATAATTAAAAATAAAAAAAAATATGATTAAAAAACTTAAATATATAAAATTTTTGCACTCATCGGAGTTAATATCGTTAAATACAAGTTTTTCTTCTTGTGTAACATTAAAGGGGATTTTTGAATAAATTGGAATTTTTTGCTTACTGAGCTCATAATTCTAAACCAAGTAGAGGATCATAAGCGTAATTTTGAAAAAAAAAAAAACGTAAGCAGCAATGTCGTATCACTAGAGCTGAGTTTCCTGGTTTGCAACATAACTTGCGAACCCTTTCATGGGAATACCAAAGCCCTACCCTATCCCTTCCAAAACCACTTAAGAGGTTAAATTTAGAATACGTAGTATTTTTTTCCGCGATAATCATATGAGCCATATTTTTCAAATTTTAGCATTTGAAGCCGTTCAAGTTATCTTCAAATTTTAATCACCATTTTGAATTAATTTGGACCGAATTGAAGAATTTATATAGGGTGTCCTACAAAATGCATGACTTTTTCAACTCTTTCAGAAGTCCCCTCCCACCGACAAAAAAATTAAATTTTCACACCATGTGGTTTTGATGGAATGTTTTTCAATCCAAAAATTTCCAACATGTTCTCCCACGAACGATCATTATAATTTCGCCGAACATTTCCATTCCCGTTCGTATTCACGAAGTCAAATAAATTTCAATTTTTTTACGAGATGATGTCATTTTCAAAATTTAAAATTGTATTAAGTATAAAGAAGAAATTACGAAAGTAATATTCAAAAATCAAGTTTTATACGACCCGCAATAAAAAATTTTCGACCTTTCGTGTATCCCACCATATTTTCAGGGCGAAACCCCTCCTCCTCTCCAACATCATATAAGTTTATATTAATTACATTTTTACCATTTTGAGGCTCCTCAAGCTCTACTCAAATTTTGATACTCCGCCATTTTGAATCCATTTTGACCCAAATTCAAGAGCTCGTGTTCTGGTCACCAACTAGCCTCACGCACAAAGTTTGACCTCTTTAAGTTCATTTGGTGCGGAGATATGGAAAATTCAAGAAATACCATCATTCAAAACTTCCTCTAAATACCATTTTAAACTCTAACTCCCCTTAAAATGCGCTTGGAAAGCTGAAATTTCGATATATTAGTGTTGGTGACTTACTCTTTCATATAAAATCAAAAACAAAAAAATTTAGCTATTTGCCCTCCCTTCAGTCTTCCTCAAAATTTGAGTGATCCGCCATTTTGAGGTATATCGAAAAAACAATAAAGTAGTTTCGTCTCATTTATAAGAAGAGTCCCACATTAAATTTTGAGCGAATTTCACGAATAACCGCTTGCGCTACGCTTAGTGGAAAATATATTTTTCAAAATGTCGCTATTGTTACAATTGGCCTAAAACACAAAGATTTGAAACCCCTTCCCTTCTGAAATCAGATAGGCTGTAATAGCGATCGTTTTCAAGTTAAAATCAACTAATAGTAAGACAAATAATCCAAGTAACATGGACTTCATTCTGACGAAGTTGGATGTAATGCATAAATTACCTGAGAAACATAACCACAAAAATTCAGCTATAATTAATATGCAGGAAAAGGGGAAAGGAGGGTGAAAATTTCGTAAAATAATAAAATCTTAATTATGGTGAAAAAGCAACATATAATACGAAGGGAAGCGAAATAACATATTTTCATCAGAAAACACATTGCAATCGAAGAGACCACAAAAACGTAGATTTTTGAGAAAAATGCCAAGAATATGTAAATATAAAATTTAGCATCTAAAACTAGGGCGTTATAAGGATGGGTATGGGTGCGCCATCTTGGCTCGTTCTTTACAGTTTCTAAAACACTAAAAAAAAAAAACACGAAAACAGTGGCTCCAGGAAATGTTGATAATAACATTTTTTGTAGAGGATGTAAAGAGCTTTCCAATGACATATTGATCATTGAAATTTAATTTACTAATAATCTGTAATAGAGTGTAGAAAAAATTGAAATTTTTTCACGTGAAAATTTTCATCAAATATCAAATATTAATATACTATTGGAAAGCTCTTTACATTCTCCACAAAAATTGTCATTATCAAAAATTTCTTCGGACTCACTGTTCTCCAGCAATCAGTGAAGAAAGACGAAGAATTTCTCCATTCAAAACCATGTTGTTTACGTTAAGTACGAGCCAAGATGGCGGATCCATTATACCCATCCTTATAGCGCCCTACTAAAATTAAATACCGTAGAATCCCATTATAACGTTTTTCTAGGGACTTTCTTAAAATAACGTTATGAGCGGGAATGCCATTTTTTTTTCACAAAATAAACATACACAATTGTAATAATATTATACCTCCACATTCAGCCATTAATACTATGATTCTTGATTAGGCGAGATTTTTAAGGAGCAACTATGTTAAAAATCAATTCGATAAGAATTATTCTCATAGTCACTGCATTTCATAATTTACCTCCTTTAGTATGGTTCAAAAATATTAAAGTATTATATGCATTAGAATCTATTAAAAAAAAAAAAATTAAGGCAATATAGAGAAAAAATTCTTGATAAAAAATCATACAATAATTCTTAGTTTCAAGGTATTAAGTTTTTCCTAATCAAAATTATTAAAATTTTAATAAAACAGAAAAATTTCCCCCTCGAAATTTTATCCCCTTCAGGTATCCCTCTAGTTTGCCAATAGGTACAATCGACGCTTTACCTACTTATGCATTATTTTTATTTTTTACAAGCATTTATGTACAAATATGATTCTACCATCAATTAACTTTTCAGGTTTTACAGATGCTCGAAGTAAACATAGCCACATTAAGTTATGAAAAATACTCGGATCCTTTTGTTTGTTGTAATTTTCTTACTACCGATTTAGACAATAAATTAGACCGTACTATTTTTCCTTATTATATTCGACGCGGGTCCTTCAATTCCATATTATATTGGTATAATATTACCTTCTTCCACGACCATTGTTATTCAACGTTACAAGAATTTTCCTACGTCAGCCAAGCTGTGTACTTGTTGAAGTCTTCGGTAACGAGTTATGAAAATGGCCAGAATTTTTTCGTCGTCTATATGTATTACCATCATGGAGCTTTTATACTGGGAAATCACGCAGATACTTTACCTTTTATTAAAATGCTTCAATAACAGAAAATTAATTTTTCCAAGTACTTAAGTAGGGGTATTTTCATTTAAATTCCTATTATATTAAAAGTAGCTTTTGCTACATTATAATTATTTATTATGTTTTTTTCGGATAGAATTACTTGAAGAGTTTGACTCTTTTATTATATCTCATTTTTTTAAGCATTCTGAAATGCTCAACGTTAGTTAACAAGTTTTTTTTTTATATGCTAGACAGAAGAATAACGTAAATTTTGGAAATTAAAACTTCAAATTTTTTGGGATACGTTTTGTTGTACTTTTTCCGACTAATACGCTGTTCAATTCATTGAGAAGGATTTCTCATGGTTCTAAATTTCGATGAATAATTTATTTAAGAAATTATTACCTCGCTACACCGATTTAATTACGTCTCAGGGATTTAAATATTTATTCATATTGATACATTGTAATAGAGCATAATAGAAACAAAAAATAACGATGATCTCAACTTAAGCATCTATGTACAGTGTACAACCATATAAAAATTATCTAAAAGTGGTAACATAGCCAAGTGAAATTACATGGACTAATTCTTCTTGTCAATTACTGAATATTTTATACTACATTTTTTCTTGTTGTATGTTTAAATATTTTTCTCTATCAACTAGAAAATTTCTGCATTGTGTTCTTTTTACATGAAATTTTATAATAAATTTATGTTTTTTTTTTTTTTTTTGAGTAATCGTTTCTTCCTACATGGTACAATCTTAATACGAGCTCTTTTACATCACATGTATAGCTGCTTAATATGAGAAACCAAGGTATATTTGCCTATCCACTTGATGGAAGGAGTCGAAAAATACAGAAGTAGGAATTTTTTCATCTTCATAATGATCAGCTTTGAGAATTTTTATTTCACCTTCGAAAGTAAATAGAAATATTCTGTTTGCATTAAAATAAAGAACATGCGATGTAGTATCACTAACAAAAAATTAGTTCTAGTGAAATTTATTCATAAAAATCAGAACAATAAAAAACTCTCAATTAGCAGGTGGCGTTTCCATTGATAGAAAGTGTAAGTGAATACACTCACGAATAACTCATTTACAACTAGTTATTTTATAAATAAAATCATTCAAACGTAATATCAACACCTAAACCAAACTTTAGATGGTTAATGACCAAATTCTTTTCCCCCACTATTTTCCATCTCCTTATCGTGAACATAATGGTGGTTCAAATTCATTTTCTTTGCATATCACTTTTATATTTAATTCTATTCATTTCCATTAATTAAAAAAAAAAAAAAAAATGGTATCCCACAAATTAAGTGTATAAAATGAATTTGGAGATAATACAAGGAGTTAAAAAAAATCAAAATTTCATTAAACAATTTTTGAATATATTTTGTATAAGAATCAACAACTTTTCTGAAATAATTTATAATTATTAATTTTTTCATCTATTTAACTTCATTCATAAAAATTAATTTTATTTTTTAATTTATAAGAAATTGCATTTTAAACGATGCTAGTAGAAATAAAAAAAAAAATAATAATAATAATAATAAATAAGGGGAAAAAACTTGGGTGCACCACCAGCATTATTTGAAATTTTTATTTTTTTTTGATACAAAAATTCGCATGATTTTTTTTCAATGTAGAAGGAACATTTTAAGAAATTACGAGTAAAAAAAAATTATCGTTAATTTTTAAATCACTTTAATGCACATTCATATCTCGTTAAATTTCAAGATAAAACTTTCAAAAAATATTAAAAAAAAAAAATTAAAATTATTAAATACAATTATTAAAGAAAGTAAAATTATTTGATCATGGAATTAAAAATAAGGTATGGTCATTTTATAGATAATTAAAATTATGTTGATTATTTCATTTTAATCGTTTTTTAATTATGAAAGTAATTTTTTTTTTTTAATTTATTGGTTTCAATTTTTTGATCATTATAGATACTAAATTATGTGCTTTACATTATGATACAAACAGCATATTTTCATCTGCCTTAGATGAATACACATCTATTACCATGATGAGAAAAAAATTTCCCTCTTCTGTACCTGAGCCCCTTCAGTAAGCATCGTAGGCAAACTATCATACGTAAATGTCACATAAGTAGCCTAATACATGATTCGAAGGAGTTCACATTGAGGCGACACACTACACATATAAAGCTAATTTTTCAACTACAACAACAATTTATCTAACTCCATTTTGTGATAACTTAGTTACTCCCTTGTTTAATTTTTTAAAGGTGATAAATTCCTCTATTAAATCGCTGATTCTTTCTGGATAGTTCTGATGCACAGCGTGATCTCCCTCTACAACAACAATAGTTGTATTACTCCTGCTGCTGTTAAATTCGTACATATCTTTTAGATAAGTACCATATCGATCCATATTACCATCGGCTAATAAAAAAAGCACAGGACACTGGATTTTATCAACTATTTCTTTTTGTTGTTCGAAGGTAAAAATCGGCCTCATCGGATACTTCAGTCTTTGATCGGAAGTAAAAGCGAACCCGCCATCTACTTCTATCACCGCTCGTTTTATCAAATCTCGAGCAGCTTCGTCGATCAATTCCCACGACATATTTTTTTTAATTTTATCGTAAGCTTCTTCGTACGTATAAACTGGCGGAGTTTTTACACTCAGTTTATCTTCCAAGCGAAGTTGATCTTGTAAAGTAGATTGCAAATAAGTGAAAGTATCTTGTAAAGGGACTGGTCTCGGTTCCATCGTATCGATTACCACTAACGATTGCACTTGTTGAGGGAAAATTGCCGAGTAATAAGTGCCTGTTTGACCACCGAAACTGTGCCCTATGAGTGAAAACTTCTCCCAGTTCAGATACTGGGTAACTCTCTTTAATGCTAAAACGAATTGAGTCAATTGTAAAGGCGATCCTGGGGGGAAATGCGAAGATCGACCGTGACTAGGTAAATCGATAGCGACGACGTTGTAGGTTTTTTTAAATAAACCAATCAATCGATCGAATGCTCCGCAGTTGTGTTGCTTGCCGTGAACCATTAATATGTGATCTTGAGAGTGGGTGTTCCACGATTTTCCTGAAAATACGTACGTTCATTGTACTATCTTTGTGAGAGAAATTATACCGACAGTGCTGGCTTTTTCATTTTTCTAAAATTTTTACACAATTATTTTGAACTTTCAACTTGGAAAATTCAATTCAAACGTTAATAATAATAAATATCCCTTTTGAAAATATTTTATTTAAAAATTAATAATAAATACCCTTTTTATTCGTGTACCATTACCCTATAATAATAACAAATATATACAATCTTCATATTCTATTTGTAAAAATATTTGTTCACTTCACAGCTTTATTTTGAGAATTACTTGTACAGCTTCTAATAAATATTTCATCATTGGTTACATGAAAATGAACGTAGCGATTAGGAGATGATTATAGATGACTACTGATACGGCTAGTAAACTAAGAATGCATGACAAGGAGGTGAAAACAATTGAGCATAAATATAGGAAATAGAAGATAATAAAATCTTTTTTTTAAATGAATAAAAACGACACATAATTAAATTTTTTATAATTTATGCCTCTATAAGAAATCTTAGAGAGCAATAACACAGATACTTGTACTACATGTATAAGGTAACTTTGTGGAAAATTTAAAACTTGAAGGGATGTACCCTTCGCGGTGATTGTTCTAATCTCATGAAGAAGTTCTCAAACTTACTGGGTATTTCAACTCAATGGAATCGCCTGCATACTACATGAAGGGCAACTCTTGTGAAACTTGTGTATAATAGTTTGCCTACTCCAGTCGCTGAAGGGGCTGGGATACGAGAGTACGAAAACTATTTTATCTGCATTAGTAATGATCAATTTTTAAATTCTTCATTTCATCACCCAGGACAGATGAAAATACGATGTTTACGCCATAATGTAGAGTACTCAATGAAGCATCAGTGGTGAAAAACCAGTGTTGTAGAAACAAATCCAAGAACGAGAACGAAGAACAACAAGAACGGAGAATTTTCAATGTTCCTAAAGAACAGGGCTAAGAACGAGAACATAAAACTATGTTTGAAGAACGAGAAAAAGATATTTTCAAACTGAAAGATTGAGGAACAAACGAGAACCAACTAAGGTACAATGTTGAGGAACGAGAACAAGAGCAAGAACGATATAATTTTTGTTGTTCTTTCTTTTGAAAGTTGTGACTCCTTTAATGAACCTGTCTGATCTGCGTTCGTAAAATAAAACTGTTTCCCTCAATTTTTCATGTTTGTGTATTACACGCTTAGATCATATAACATGGATAGCGCATGATCCATAAAGCCTGTATAAACTTTCTGCTACCAACATGAATAGTCAAATAAGTGGCAAAATTCAAAAATGTAAACAAACGTAGTTTTATCACTTTCTTTTTTTTTGGTAATTAGTACAAGAAATGAATGAAATAATTAATAAATTTTATATATTTTAATAAAACTTACAATTTTAAATGATCGCTCTTTAAATAAAATCAATATTATTCAATTTTTCTTTTTAATCACTTCATGTCTTTGTTTACATTTCTAAATTTTGCCACTTATTTGACTATTCATGTTGGTAGCATGCGGCTTATCACTTGAGCTATCCATGTTATATGATCTAAGATTACACGTGAGTACGTGACTGTTCAGCATTTCCACTGTCTTTGGTAGTAATGATACTATGATAGTAGGCAGGGCTGCAAAACCGAAAAAATATTGGTTCCGGTTCCGGTTCTGGTTCCGGTTCCTAAATATTGGTTCCGGTTCTATGACTTCAGTTTTGATTCTGGTTCCGGTTCTGGTTCTATGATATCGGTTCTGGTTCCGGTTCCGGTTCTTATCGGTTCCAAAAAAAAAACATGTGTGACCTATCAAAATACTCCATTTTACAAGTATAATCAGGAGGGAGTATTGAAACCAAAATTTGAAAAATAATATTATTGCAAAATGGTCTTGTAAATTGTAAACAACCCCAAGATCCCGAATTTTATCAATTTTAGAGAGTATTTTGCGAAGATGTACGATATCACAGATTGTAATTTATAGAATGAAACACTACAACTGTTACCTATAACCTTTGACTATCGATAGGTAGAGAGTATACAGCTATTAGCGCACTCTAATCTTATTAATAGAGATTAAACTTTTTTAGAACCGGAACCAATATATTTTCATATCGGTTCCGGTTCTGGTTCCGGTTCTCAGTAAAAATTTTCGGTTCTGGTTCCGGTTCCAGCTTTAGTACAAATTTCAAAATATTGGTTCTGGTTTCGGTTCCGGTTCCAAAATTTTATCGGTTCTACCGGTTCTTGGTTCCGGTTCGGTTCCGGTTCCAATTGGTTTTGCAGCCCTGATAGTAGGATAGTATTACCATCAGTTCCCACTTGGAAGCTTTGAACTTTTTGTTTATCGTAATATCTCGAAAAGTATAAATTTTAATTCTCCACAAGATAGTAATATTACTTCAAGGTTTATCATGAAATGAATAAAATTAATCATGCAAGGGGAAAAAAATAAAAAATTGAAAAAAGCGTATAAATGCTGCATATACTCACATAAGTAACTTTTTCTAATTAAATAGCTTTAAAATTAATTAACTTTAAATTTCAACAACATAAACACTTAAACAGTAAACACGTTATCAAAAAAAATATATTGAAGAACGAGAACAGAACAAAGAACGACCATAAAGGATTTGAAGAACGAAGAACAGAACAAGAACAGTTGAAGCATTGAGAATACGAACGAGTCAAGAATAGAATTAAATCATAAATGACTGTGTCTTCCCAGGAACAAGAACAGACCTATGTTTGTACCTACAACACTGCAAAACACTGATGACAGTGGAAGGAGCGAAGGACTAAGTAAAGGGAAATGATCAAAAAAGTATAGAGTAATTATATTGTGCGTCCATGTGATTCGGATACAATCAGCGAAAAAATCTCTTTACTAATTATTTGAAATTGGTTTTTTCAAATGCAAAGAAATTGTAATGCTGTCGAAATGAATTATTTTATTAGCCTTAAAATTCATTAAAGTAATTTTAAAAATGATTTCTAATTTAGAAATATTGCTTTAAATTTTATTACGTTATCAACGAAGTGAGAGTTTTGCGCTGATTGAACCCGAATCACTTGGAAGCTGTACGTAGTAACTGGTTGGCTTTCTGATTAGTCATACGTCACGCGCAAAATGACCAATCATAAGGCTAGAATGTGAGGAAATCTAGGTAATTTCATTCTTACCTTTCTAAATAATATCGTTCAGTTTTTAGTGAACGACTAAAATTCGTTTGTGATTCGAATCATCAGCTGATTGGTGTTTTCAAGGTACTCTACCACTTTTCGACTTGCTGAATCCTGAATGGTTGTTACACGCATAACGTAAGACTAATCAAAAAGCGGACCAACCAATATAATTTCTCCATAGAGATTTTCAACTTTTAAAAAAATACACAATCGCATAACCGATCTCCTCATATGCTTGAGGCTAGTTGACGTTGCTCCGACTTGCTGCTTTGAGCATTTCAGGGGTTTTTTCTCCCTCACCCCCCCCCCCAAAAAAAAAGACTCCGTATGAATATTTAAAACATCAAATTGGTGACCTCAAACCATGATTTTATTAGTAATAATTCTATAATTTTTTAATCGATATTTTGTGTGTGTGTGTGTGGGGGGGGGGGGACTTATATGCCAATTTTTTGATTTTATCATTTCAAGTATCAGGAGTAGGTATGTATATGAATAAAATTATTATTTTTTTTTTGTGGTACAAATATAAAATTATTGGCCCCTATTAATACAAAAATTTCAATTCAATTTGAGGTGAGTCAAATGAGTATGATGGATTGTGCATAAATAACACAGATTTATAAACATGTCCTCGCATATCCCATAACCGATAAATAGGAAAATCCTACATTTATAATTTGCTACGTTCTTTCGAAAAAAATTCATCAATCAAAGGGGCCACATTTTCCGGATGGTTTTGGTGCAAATCGTGATTACCAGGAGCTGTTTTAATTGTAACATTCGATTTTTTCTTAATACATTCAAAACTATCACTGAATGCCGCTTCGTATAAAGAATATCGTTCGGATGAAAAAATAAATAATACTGGGCAATTTATACTGCTTAATATATTATTCCACACCGTATTAGTGAGCGATGGAAAGGAATGTAGTTTGATTCTTTGATCCATACAAAATGTATATTTATCTCCGATTTTTCTCAAAGATCTTTTCAAAACTATTTCAGCAGCCTCGTTGGTCAATACGGAATCACGATTTGTAAGCTTATCTAAAGTTTCTTGGTAAGTATACAATGGCGGCGTGCCTTTTCTTAGACGAGCGTCCATTTTAACAAATTCGGTAAATTTGTTTCGCAAATGATCTACCACATATTTGTCTGTTACGTAGGACGGAGCGATATGATCGATGATGATGAATTTTTCAACATATTGTGGAAGCACGGCGTTAAAAAGTACGCCGATTTGTCCTCCTAAGCTATGAGTGAGAAGATGAAAACGATCCCATTTCAAATATCTGATAACATTTACAATTGCATGCACATAATTTAACATATGAATGAATAATCCGGGTGGAAAATGCGAAGAAAATCCATGGCCTGGTAAGTCTATGGCGATTATGTAATAATTTCCTTTTAACAGGTTTATTAGACGATCGAATACTCCACAGTTATCTTGCTTTCCGTGGATAGCTAAGACACGCTGATGCGAGCTGTTGCCCCATGCTTTTCCTGAAATTTATTGGAATTACGTTTTTTTCTTTTATGAGATATTTGGCAATAAAGGATATGGTACAGTCATGCTATTTACAATTATAAATCGCAAGTTATTTGGATAACTTGTACGAACAATGACCCTATTGTTATAGTATACATCAAAGTAATCAGATATTATGGTTCACTAAACGTACCTGCAATATGACCCCAAGGAACTGGGATTTCTATTTCGACCGGATTTTTCATACCTTCTTCTGACATCTTCAAAAGGCATAAAATTATTACGATTTTTCGTTGATGTTAGTTATAAATTACACTGCGAAATTAACTAAAGAAACATCATTTGTCATGACATAATAGTTCTTTAATTCTAATTTTAAAGCTTCTTTCCACAACTGCTTCGCATTCTAACCAACTACAAAAAGTGAAATGGAATTGAAGTAACATGATAAGAAGTCTTAGTTGGAACTTTTTGATGATAAAAGAAAACAGGTTAGGTAAAAACACATAAATAAAACATAAATTTGAAAATTTCATTTGTTGGTAACACTGATTTCACTTTCACAGGAAAATCAAGAAAGATTCAAGATTCCACATTGAATAGAACGTAAAAATAGGATTCTTTTCTATCTTATCTTTTACATTCTGTGCTTTTATCAAAACTGTTTCGACTTCGAAATTTGAAATTGAAACAATTTTCATAAACGAAAACTAAAATTATTCAATTTTTCAAAACACTTAAAATTAATTTTATAACATTTCTTAAACTAATTAATTTCTAAAATGCCCGTTCACATTGATTCTAAGGAAGTCCTCCAACACTTGAAAAACTATGGTATTGATTCTATTGATGATTCCGCTTTGAAATCATTTATAAAAGGTAAGAAAATTCAAACACTTTTCATACTTTCTTTTCTGCTGATTTCCTAATTCTCTACCCTTACAGATCTGAAAAAATTGATAAAATATGAGCAATATAAAAATCTATACGATTTGAAACATGAACAAAAGGATATTTCGTGTGAACGAAATTTTCCCGATTCCACCACCAATTTAGGAGAGTCACCGGTATTCTCATCTTGTGGTTAGTATACATGTATATTTTGAATCAATAATGATTATTTTCATTCATAAGTTGTTATTTTTATTATTCAGCAAAACGCCGCGAAAAACATTGCTGCCAAAAAAATAAAAAAGAGAACATCGTTCCTATATACTCCGAAGAACCATCAAGTTGGTATTCAAACACTTCCCTTCATGAGTTTTCTCAGTCATTGTTTTCAACTTCATATGAATTATTTTCAGAATGTAAAAAAATCCACGATGTACCGAAGTGCGAGTGCGTGTGCAAAAATACAAACCATCGAATTTCACTTCAACCCCTTCATAGCTCTAATAACCTCACATGTAAGTATCATTCTAGTTTATAACTAAATATTTCGAAATGACTCTCCCGATTTGAACATAATCTATTAATTTTAAATAGCTGAAAAAACCAATCGCAAACACAATCAAGAATTACTCATCGACGAAACAAAATCCAAGCCAAATGTCGAAAAGGGTAAAGAATCCCATAGTACTACTCGACCACCTTCTTTGCTCTCTTGTAAGTGCGAGGTTTGTAATTAATTTACCTACGATTTCTCATTAATACGATTTCGTCTGTACTTTTAGATACGAAATCACAGTCTGGTAGTGTGAGAACGAGAAAAGGCCACTGCGATCCAGTCGAATTATACCATTACTATCAATCTTTTTGGAAAGCTCATAAACTGCCCGGAGAAAACGACCATGCTCAGTTACGCCTCGCTATTAGGAAACGTTTGATGAATGGTAAGGGAAAAAGAAAACTGGCTTGAAAGGATATATCGATTAGTTATTGTCAATATAATAATGAAATTTCATTTTATTTTCAGTCAAGTGAAAAGTACGTATTCATCGACCTGATTACAATAGAGTTACCGTCAAGATATCGACCAATAATTTTAATTTGCTAATTTTTTTGTGTACGACGAATTCGATTTTAGAATGTAATTATTTAAATATCCGTTTGATTTTTTTCCTGTATATTTTACGTGACTGTAATAAATGGATGTAGTAATATTTTCATCATTCATCCCCTCTGATGACGACTCTATCCCCTACTGTTACTGCGAGACCTCAAAAAAGATCCGAAAAACGATAGTTAGAAAAGCGACCTCGCAATGATTAGTCTCTGTGCTGATACTTTTGGAAGAGTAAGGGTTGCAACCTTCATATCACTAGAACTTACAGAAGGGACACGATGAAAGTACAAAAATCGACAACTTTACATAATAGATTTGCCGATAAAAAACAATAACAAATTAAAAATAATTTTTTTATTTAAAATTATCGTTATAAAAGTATAAATCAAGTCCACAAACTGGTTCCGTTACTAGCCCTGTGTAACATCCGAAATTTCACCGGAATCATTTTTACTAACTTTTCGAAACGATAATTTAAAGAAACAACACATTGTACAAGACATATTTCTTTTTAATTTTACCTTAAAAAAGTAAAAATTCTAAAACCAACCACTTTTGGTTATCTAACTTAACACACGTTAACTATAATAAAAATAAGAGTAAAATATTCGAAATCATCCCTCAAGTGGGACATGAAGAAAACGAAATTCACAATTAATGTGATTTGGAAAAAAAAATAATACATTATAAGTGCACACAATCATTTTTACCATTCAACTCATAAATCGCGAAACATAATAGGTTAAAACTTATAAAAATGTAATCTACACATAATAGGAGCATTTTGGACAACGTTACACAAATTTAAAACGATTAGAATTTTTCAACATATCGTATAGAATCTTATGTACCACAAAAAAAAAAAAAAGAAAACTTAACAACATTACAACTAAAATCATATCGGAAGAAGTTTACGCGTAACAATTTTTCAATTTACAGCCATGTTTGATTACCTCAAAAATTCGCTAATTGCTACTATCAAATTTATTCCTGCGTTTTCGAAAAATGTCATGGATGAAAAAAAAATTCGACTAAATACTACATGTATTTATCTCAAGTGTACTAACTATCGTTAGTATCAAATAGTAATATAGAAAAATAAATGCGTTAAACAAAACCCAAAAAATTAATTTCACATCCTTTTATATAATACATTTGCGGTCACCTAAACACACCTTCGATATTTAATTAATTGACCGGGACGTTATTATGGAGAATATAGAAAGAATAAGTGAAAAGTAGAAATTATTTAGAAAAAAAAAAAAAAAAATACACGAATTACCAAATAATGCGACAAAATCGTACATTTCGCTCTTATTCTTGAAGAAAAAATCTCTTAACGTGAAATAAAAAAAGATTACTCGAACATAAAGAAAGAAAAAAAAAAAACATTTTGAACTACACCTTAATCGCAAATATCACACAAATATCGTTTATACTTTCAACAAGTTGATTATTGCTAATTACACAAAATAATTTTATTTTTCGCCTAAAACCGGACTTCATACAAAACATGCACACGCAACTGCGAATGATTCGTGTTTCAAAATACAGCGTAAATTCGAGAAATAATAAATACTGAACGAATGTACGCACGAGGAAAAAATTTATCAAGGGTAAACAAACATCGCGTAAACTTCGGTTAACAGAAAGTCAATAAAGTAAAAACTGAACCACGGTAATTTTTTTCTCTTTTGAATGATGAATGCAGATGGGGAGATCAAGACGAGTAAAAAATTCGCAGAATCCTGTCAACATAAAATCGCATAATCACTACCACAATTTCGATACATCGTATATCCATCGATGCTACACTTACGATTTGATTTTAGTCTTGCATATCTTCGGGCATTTCGTGCGGATTGATAATACCGGGTACGGTCATCTGTTGTTTTCTTTTTTCTTCTTGGGCTTGTCTCAGCGCTTGCTCTCGTTCTTCCAAATAGAGATCAGAGTCATCGGCACCGGTGTACTCCTACAGATAAACCGAACCGTGATATTAGCCAGTATGAAATCGTAACATGAAAACACTCTACAGTACGTTTTCCATTTATTGTCAAGTTTTGAAAATGTGACTGAGAAGTAATACGCGAGAAAGCAACTCACGAAAGCGTCCAGTCGAAATATGCTCGACTCCAACAGCAAATGTCACTGATAAAGGACAAGGAGTCTCAACGGTTTGGAAATTTGTCTCGTAAGTATTTCTCACATCCATAGTAGGGTCGATTGCAATTAGAGCAGGACGAAAATTAAGTATGCAACTTTTCCACCGCTAAATAAGACTATTTCATGTTTTTTCGGCTCCCGAATTCGAATTTAAAATCAGGTCGGCTCCGTATGGGCAAGTTGATCATTTATACCAAAATGTAAGTTTTTAATATGGTCGAATTTGAATTTAAAATTAGTTCAAAAATTCCGCCCTTCAGAAAGCCCTAAAAACCCTAACATTTTGGAAAAATGAGCGCGCTTCGTATGGGCAAGTTGATCATTAATACCAAATTTATAAGTTTTTAGGTCGCCGAATTTGAAATAAAATCAATTTTCAGATTCAGCCTCACAAAAAGCCAAAACTCAAAATGTTGGAAAACTGGACTTCGAACGGCCAAGCTGAGCATGTATCATAATATCTGTTTTGAGATCATTGAATTCGAATTTGAAAACAGTTCATAATTTCAACCCCTCTAAAAGTCCCGAAAACCCAAAATTTTGGAAAAATGAGCTACGCACGGCCAAGTGAACTATTCGTATAAATTTTTTGGACGCTGAATTCCAATAAGATCTCAATTCTTTAGTTTAATTTTTACAAGGGCACCACATTAAATTAAGACAATAAGAGATTTAATCGTAATGACACAACTTTATAGATTTATCTTTTCCCCTTTAAATTTGAAAATTACATCTGTTTTGTACCACCCCCCCAACACCGAATACTACAAAACGTCAAGTTCCATCATTTAACTTTTATCAGTACAAAGAGTAACACTTCCTTTACAAGTTGATGTGTTTTTTTGGACTTTAGATGATTTTAGTAACGTATAGCAGAAAAATTTCGAAAAAATTGCAAGGTTTGATAATTTAAAAATTTTTTTATGCAAATACAAATAATTATGATAAGAGAAAAATAACCTCAGCTTGAAAGTTAATTTTATGAGGGTAAAATTTTTAATCAAAAGTCATTAATTACGCAATACAACAAAAAGTAATGTTTTTTGACTAAGATGAAAACGTTTTTTTTTTTTTCTAATTTATTAAGGAAATTATAGGTAAGTGCTAGACAACATTTTCGCAAAAAATCGAACTTCAATTCCACGATTTTTAAGCAACCAGATTGGCAATCAGCCCCACTCAACCCAAAGGGACAGTGATTTTTTGTGATGAAAGATATCTCAGTGATACAAATTATGCAGCAACACCACCTTCCTTCAATGAAGTACCAGCTCCTATGAAAGATGTAGAATGAATGTTATTAATAATGTATTAAAAATTGACCGCAATAATACATTTTTTGGAGAATTCATCAAAAATACCACACAAAAGAGATCGGTATTTCACTGAAGGGGGGGGGGAGAAAGAAGAGAGGAGATTGGTGATATTACATGATTTTCATCACTGATAACACTCCTTCATCGAGAGAAGTAATGTTCTTACATCCACCACAAATTCCTTTTGAAATCAAATTTTCGCTTTTCAAGAAGCACTCCCCCTCCCGGCCACTTAACCGACAATTAAAACCACTGGAGCAGGGATGAAACGAAACTTCGGTTTGTTTTCTTATGGTGAATCATGATTCGTTTACTTTGTTCTATCTTTCTATTTTTAACATAATTTTTAATTTAATTTTTTTTTTAGGGTGAAAAATTATTCAATTGAAAAAAAAAATATATATATTAGAACAATAACGAGTGATCAATTCTTCTTGCACCAACATAAACCAAAAAAAATTAAACAGACATAATCTAACGACAAACCAGTCGAAAGTTTAGTGCAATCATAAAAAAAATCGCAATATTACCAATTCACCGGTGTTTATTGAATGAATAACTGAACGAACAAATTTCTATTTTGCTATTCTGTTCATAACACTTATTCAAAAAAACGATTTGTCCTGTTCTATTTACGATCATTTATTCAACACTTTCAGTCCCACGTGACCTCTATTTTGCCACATTTTTCCAGTCTGTTGTACCCACGTTATATCTATATCGTCGCACGTTATTTCGTTTTTCTATCGCTATAGTGTCACCTGCGCACTCACGTTGGCGTGCCTTCCTCACCATAAACATTTGCTAATAGGACATGACACCGCACCGCGGCGGTCTTGGGTTTAAATTAATCCACGTCTGAATGATGTAAAGAGTCTGCGTTGGACGCGATATTTTTCAAATTAAAAACTGTTTTCCGTCTCATTGCGAAGAAGTTGTAGTCCACATAGATAATGAAGTAAGCGCCTCTTTTCCAAATGGAAAGGCTTGTATGCAGTGCAAAAAAATCATTCATTCGAAAATTTATGTTATGCAACCGAAAGAACTTCAAAAAAAAAAAAAATATATCGTATAAAATGTTTGCCTATCCGTAAAATTTAAGGAACTATTGAGATTTAAAAACTTCATTAATTTCGCAGATAAGCAGCAATCTTACGTGACATTTTGTTGTTTCTTGTAAGACGAAAATTTTCAAAAAACGCGATTTTTTTCATCAACATCGTCATTTGATTTTGGAATTTTAGTCCATTCACTCATGTGCCCTCTATTCTGTCACAGAAGAAATATGTATAAAATAAGTAGGTAAAATCAACGAAGCCATTTTATCACATAAATAAGACGAAATAGTGTATTAATCGGCGAAACATTATTTTCAAGCAAAAGGCACGTTTCACTGAACAATAGTCTGGGCTGAGAATGTTGAGAAGGCAATTCATAATATAAATTTTATTCCAATAATAGAAATAAAATTTGTAATCGCAATCATATACCTCAATAAGATATTTGGGCTCAAATTAAAGAATAACCTAAAAATGAAATCATTATAAAAATTATTAATATTAAAAATCCAAAAATTCATATCCTTGTTTTCACTGTCCTGTCTCGCAGGCGTAGCATAGCTCGACTAGAGGCTTTCGTGCACGTGTTTCTCGCGTACTACTATTCAACCACTCTTCGAACTAAATAAGTTCACTTTCTAGAGCACTTCGTGGCTCGCACCAAGCGGATACTTACCATAATTTGTACCAAGAAATCCCTCAAGTGTTCTTTAAATGCGCCTAAATCTTCATTAAGGGTGAACATTCCTTGAACTATGATCTTAATTTGGTTTTCGGTTAAATGCGAGAACGCACTCGAGAACAGCTTAGCCACGAATTCTTGTATATACAATACATTGTCGACATTCGGCGGTCCCAGCGGACTCCTAATCTTACCAGTTTCCACCAGTTTAAACATATACGCTAAAATGGTCGCGTGCATTCCTAAACCTATAAATTAAAACCGATCGATTGTCAATAAAAGATAACCATTCGTCGAGCTTTTTCGTCACATTCTACATTTCTAACACCCACCAGCTGTATGTGAAGTATCAGTCACGACGGTAAACACATGTTGTAATATATCGGTAAAATAGGTAGCGTAGAAACTCTGCGCGGCTTGCTCGTGTTGTTGTAAATTCAACAATAATTGGTATAAAATCTAAAACAAAAATGCCATAATATTTGTTAACAATTCTCGTTTTTTTTTTTTTTTTTTTTTTTTTTTTTTTTTTTTTTGTAATTTCATACAATTGCTATTAGAGAGCACATCGTTACTCACCGCTAATCCGGTATCGGCCACATTACGCATGGTATGCTTAAAGGCCCATATAATGGAATCAAGAACCAATTTAAACTGCGGAGGAGGGATATTCAAAAAAGCCGGAAAACAATACATATTTACCGCCTAAAAAAAAACCGTTTTAATTAGCACATTCCAACACCTATCATTCAATACTCTATTCGTACCGACCTGAAGTAACAAAAAGAAATTTATCCTGTGTTCGGGATATTCTTCGAAATCTTTATTAATCATATTCAGCGTGCATTCGAAAACAGCGTCGAATATTTTAGGAACTTCGAGGGTGATGTGACCTTGCAACTTATTCACTATACTCGCCATAGCCGATAAAACTTCGGGCTCTCTGGCCGACGGCACGCTCGTTTTATTATAATCTAAAAGCACCGCGTCCAGAAACGGAGGTATGAAATTTTCCAGCACCTATACGCGAACGCAAAAAAATCGTTGAAATATGAACCACCACATCATTCTGTCGTAGGTACAATCACGCTCACCAAATCCGGATCGTTCGATTTGCTGATCCAATCGGAGATCAATTTCAGCGTTTCTTTTTTAATACCGCGCATACTTTTGATCAGAGGCTGTTTCAGCACCGATTCGCCGTTTATCGAAATGGCCGCCAAAATATTCGTGCTCATTACTTTATACACGTTTAGCATATCGAGAAACATGCGACCGAGTTGTATTACGTATTGGTGGCCTAGCGATCGACACGCGCTTTCGTTCGTTTTCAATATACTCGCCAATTGTTTCACTACTTCCGGATTTTTCAAAATGTCTACATTCTATACGAAACGAATGACGAAAAATTACCAAAGTATAAAAATACGTAGTAAAAAATACGCGGTATTTTGCTTTCATTCCCACCTTCGCGGCCGAAGTGATGATGTCGTCCCATACTTGATTCGGCAACATCATGTATTTTTCTATCAACTGATCTTGTACAATTTGATCGACCTGAGCGCTTATCATTAAACCAACCGCTTCGTAGAACGTGTGTACCTGAAATATTCGATCGTTGTATCATTTTCACTTAATTTAGCGTACAAATGCGAATCTTATACGGCCATGTACAGCGGACTCGAAACGAGATTTTAGCTGAACCAATTTAATTTCATTCGAGCCTCTAAGAGATATCATTTTAAAATGAAATACTGCAACATCAACCGATCAAATGTTGCAGCCACATGACACTAACCACATATACCTTTAATAAGGTGCCATTTTGAGAATGGTATTCAAAATTTTACATTGTTAGAAGTGAAAAAAAAATTAATTCGGATTTTAAATGAACCTCTAAAGAACTGCATTCTGATAACATGTGATGTCACAATATTTCACTTCAAAACATATATATTTTTTTTTAAATAAAAAAAATTGAATTCTAAATAATTTGAAATTTTTTCGAGTTCATAGGTCGTTTTCGGTTTTTGGGACGAGGAAAAAAAAATTTATTCAACTATGTACGGAAATCTGAAGTCTGTTTTTTCTTCTTTAAATTCATATAAAAATACCTTATATTCTAATATATAAAAAAAAATTCAATTCAATAATAAATCGTCATAATAAAACAGCATAATAGTATCAGAGAATAAAGTTCACTTTTTCGAGAAAAACGCGTTTCAAGTTTTAGTTTTTTTTTTTTTTTTTTTTTTTTTTTTTTAATTAGAGTATAATCAGATTTAAACAGCTGTAACTTTTCTTTGAAGTCAGATAGGGGGCCGGGTGCCGAATTTTTGAGACTCTTTTACATAAAAATCCTTCCAAAAAATAAAAATGATTTTTTGTTCACTAACACCCAAACCTTATTTTACGACACACATCTAGACTCAACTGTCACCTATCAGGGATTCGTAAATAATCATTCATCCAGCACTACGTCAGGGAATTCAATTTAAAAAGGATACCCCTCCTCGTGTATGTTGACTGAGAACTGAAAATTTTTTTTTGAATAAATTAACCCCCCCCCCAATTTATCCATTCCAGTTAAGCACATTTTTTCATGCGATAGTAAAATTCAATTTAAAAAAGATATCCCCTCCCATGTATTATGAACGAGAACTGAAAATTCATTTTCTCGAAAAAAATGCCCCCCATCCCAATTTTACATCGATTCTGGCTCAGCTCATTATTTTGTGCGCCGGTAAAATTCAATTTAAAACGGAAACCTCCATTGTATTTTGATTGAGAGCTGAAAATTCATTTTCTCGAGAAAAAAATCTTCCTCCCCCCAATACAAATTTTCCATCTAGGCTTGGCTCATTTTTTCGTACGTGGGTAAAACTCAATTTAAAAAAGATATCTCCTCATCACAACAGTTAAATGAGAAATGATTTTTTTTAATTAACCCTCTCCCCCCTCCAAATTCATTCATTCTGGTTTCGCGCTAGACAAGATCGCAAAAATGATCCTAGATCAGATCAAACTTCGCTTCATGAAAAATACCTTAGATTATAATTCTCATTTGATCGAAAAAATCTCATCTTAAGATCACGACAAAGATCAATAATTCCATCATTCCTGTTTCATATTGATCTCACTTCCTTTCCAGATAATAAGGGTCAAAAGCTAAAAATGTTATCATTTTAACGAGACTAAAAATAGTTATTATTGTTTTTATTTGAAATGATTTTCGCAACAAATGATTATCTAAACTCACTTTACCAACATTATTTAGAAAAAAAAAAAAAATTATATATACCATGTGACCTATTGAAATCTAAACAAGCAAAGCACTGAATTCCTTACCTACACTGAAAAAGGAGAGAATAAAATACGAAGCCAACAACGACTTTCCGTGAATTTAAATGTCAAAAGTTGAAAAAAAAATAATAAAAACAATAAAAGTAGGTAGTGAGGCTAACAAATGAACTTGAAAATAATTAATGTTAGTTGAAATTTGTTTTCCAACATAAAAAAAAAGAAAAAAAAAATGAAAATTATAAACTTAATTCCTATAGACAAATTTCATATTAAAAAAAAAAAAAATCGTGATTTGCTTTTCCTCCATTTCAGTAGTAGTACAGTACACATACTTTGTAGGGGAAATCAGAATTACAAAAAACAAATAAGACAGCCTTCATTAAGAAATTACTACAGAATAATAGTTAAATTTCCAAACAAAAAATTTTGTTCAACTTAATTCATGTAATCGATTTCTTTTCGTATAATTTTCGATCTATGATCCAATGACACCAGATTATTTTCAAGTTGAATCTACGATCTGAATTTCGCTCATTTTCGCACCTTCGAGACGTCTAGCCCTGTTGTTTTTCGTAGTCACAAACACGATAATTTTTGATTTTCCAAATACTCGTAATATCATTTATTAGAATTGAAAAAAAAAAGTGCATAACTTTCCAGCAAATATCATTCATTCATTTTTGTGCCATAAAAAATGAATTTAAATTTAAAAAACACGAGTTTGAATATTCACATCATTTCCAAAGTTCTCATATCGCTCATTCCACTGGAAAATTTCTCGAACACCAAAAATCATCTTCACTCTAAAAATATACACTTGAACAAAAGCTGAAAATATAAGGAAAATGGCTCATTTAAAAAAATCTCATCATCGTAAACTTTCGAAAAGTGAAAAATAAATTTCCTGCAAAGAAGAACATGAAATGCCATATGTACTTTCAAGACAAACACGAAAAAGTCAACTCATAACGACGTTGTCCAGCTAAATAACTCGATTGAGACCACTGTACGATGTTCTTCAACTCACTTGTTGGTTATTAAGATCACAAATGATAGAACTAATGCTGGCTAAAATTTCTTCAATGAATGGTACTACTTCGCCCACTTGGACCGTGACAAAATGTCGTTTACATTTTTGCGCAATTTTTATGAAAGTATCACAGGCCATATCTTGCACACCCTCGTGAGTTTCTATGATACAAAAAAAAAATTAATACGAAAATTCGACGAATACCTTCGTTATATAATTGGCTGAAACAGCTAATCAGAAAGACTAATCAAATGAATCATCATTATTCAATAATCGAGCAAATTTCATCATATAATTACACTATATTTCAAGCATGTGTATTAAAATACTTCATTTCAGAAAGACTAATCGTAAAAAATCACAGTAAAATCAAAGCTTGTTTTTTTTTTTTTCATCATGAAGTATCACGTATTCGTTTCGTGATAGACTTACCGTGCATAAATTCGAACAATTTGTTCACTACGGTTTTCAAAAACTTCCAGTGTGCTCTTAAAAATCTAGGATATTGTCCAACTATGTACATAATATTGGAGGCTATAATGGCTTTATTATCTTTGCCTTTTTTCTGTTCGCACAAGCCCAGTAAATCTTTGATAGCCGTAACTAAAAATCGTTTCTCATCTTCTTCGTGCATCGCTCCCGAAATACTCCCGATGGCCCAACATAGCTAAAAAATCGCCCAAAATTAACGCGCCAATGTCACCAACGCTGTTCAACACCAACGACCGATACTTACAGTATTCAAATTCTTCCACGACCATTCGCTACCGTTCACCTGATTTAGCAACTTCTCCGTCATAATTCGTTCGGTATCCGCGTAATCTAAATGAGTTAAATAGACTAAAGTTTCTCGCATATTTTTGTACAAATTAATCGAATCCGTGTCTTTCATGAATTCACGAACTACTTCGCCGTTTTCGTTCTCAACCACCAATACTTCTTCCGGTTTCGCCATTTTACTGATCATTATCAGTCTAACCTGTAAACACAACCATCAATACCGAGTCAAACAAATACCACCGTCCAATCACCACTCGATAATTCGTACCTGCGAGAGTACAGGAGCGTAAAACTGCCGTCTGAGTTGAGCTACTGGTGCTACTTTAAAAACCATCGACGGACTAGTGGGCGGTTGGTAAGGATTTTCGCGGTATAAATCGGCCGTCAAGGCGTTCCAATATTCTAGGCAGATTTTAAAGATTTCCACCTCTTCGACTTCCGATATAAGTACTAGATATGCGAGAGCCTAAAAAAGTTCGTGAATTATCGAGTCGAAAACGTAATTTCATAAAAAAAGGAAAAATTGAATAAATATTTACTTTTAATAAAACTTCATTCTGATCCTTCTTTTCCAATAGACTACCGTGTTCTTTCAAATACGTGCACAAGAACATGGCTAAATTTTGTATGAAATTTTGCTCTTGATCTATCCCACCTGCATATGCTAATCTAATGTTTGAACTCAGTGGTAACATCTATCATAAATCATAAATAAACAAAGTGAGATTGAGCATGAAATGAACTTTTACTCCTATATAATGTTATTACTATTTACTACAATGGAGAGATTTTCGATTTTTTTTTTTTAAATTAATTTGGCTTAGAATTTCGAAGGTTTCAACTGGCCTCAATGAATACAAAAAAAAGTCAGCCCCCACCCCAGTCAATATTAATTTTTTTCATAAAAGAATGAAAATTTAGAAATTTTAGTTGATAAAAAAAAATTACAAAATTGAATTTCAGCAAATCAGAGATTTTCCTAGCTCATTGATTATGTTCAATCACTCGAGACTGAAAAAATTCGGACTTTCAATTTTTTCGACTTTCGAAGAGTTGAATTTTTTTCTTAATTATTCAAAAACTTGATATTTTCAACATTAAAAAAATGTATAATGTATGTATTGAACGGATAATAATTCATTACTGAGATATATAGCATGGTTTAAATTTCTGTCGTAATAAGCTCGATATCCTTCATGTCTGCTTATTATGTTTCAAGAGTTCTTAAAATGAGCCGAATTTCATTTTAAAATGGTATAAATTAAATATTTTACTCAGTTTCAGAGCAACTAAAACACAATTTGAGAAACCCTGGAAATTAAAATTCAAGCATAACTAAGTTCTGGAGTCCTTCAGAATAGAAATAAAGCTCATTTCCAGTAATATTCATATATTATGAATAATTTCAAATGTTCAGTTTTGGGTAAATTTATCAGAAAATTGAAACTCTTGAAAATGTAAAAAATTGTCGGTTTAGAATTTTTTTTTCAGCCTAAAAGGAATTCGAGGTGATTAGTGGAAGCAAAAAAGAAGCTCAGCCAGCTTAAAACTCAATTTTACGAAATTAGAAAAAATAATAAGACAAAACATTCATCACAGAAATGCACAGTATTTCAATGTATCCAAGATACAATGAGCTCAGTAATTTAAGAACCCCTGGAAATTAAAATCCTAGTATACTGCATCTTTCGAGTCTACTAAGACAGAAATTAAGCCCATACCATACATTTGGTAATATGTTATAAATAGTCATCCCCAATGTAAGATATCAAATTTTGATGTAAATTTAGAAAAAAAAAAAAGACAACTAAAAGTTTCTTCTATCTTTAAATCAGATCCATAGTTAGCCAGCCAGAATATATCAATGAAATGGGTTAGGAAATTATTTTCAAAATATACATATTTCAAGGGCACAGCAAGTGTACTGGTGGGGGAGAGGGAGGTAATCTTTGAAAGGGCATATATTTCAATACACCAAAATACAGAAATAAACTTCAGTACATAGTTTCAGGCATGAAAAAACTTTTTTATGCAATGATTCGTTGCAATAAGAGTAGTCAGTCAACTGTATATGATTTTTTTTTTATTTGAGAAAGCGATTTCAGTTCAGCCTTACAAGACCACTGTTATTATAAAAACATACATAATACTAGAAGGAAAAGGGAAAAAAAGAAAAAAAAAGAAAACACGAAGCTCATGGTTGGAGTTCTGCTACGTCAAACCCCTTCATGGCTATAGCTCTATTTGGAGCACTTGACTTATGAACACGAAAAATTTTTAAATGTTCATTTTGGATTTTTTTACAAAAACTTCCACACTACTTTCCAGACCCTTACTCCCCTGTGAGTCACATACAAAGATTCATAATCGTAGTTACAACACAGGTATTTTTTCTACATTTAAAGTAATTCTGAACGATTGAACCTAAGCCAGATCGATTTTTGTAAAAAACAAAAATCTCTCGACCCTATTACCAACCTCTTCAAGAGTCATCATCGTCTGGGTAAACAAAATTATGAACATTTCTTCGTAGTTTGTAACAGTAACACCGGCTATCTCGGTAAGACATTTTAGAGTAACGTTTCTAAACATTGGTACATTCAAAAACTGAAAAAAGGTACACATCAATAATATTCATTGTCATAATAAAAAAATAATAATATTAATAAGATATCAATTCATACCTTGGTTATCAAAAGAGGAATAAGTTCAGTTTCAAAAATATAACCGAGTGGAATCCAGTTCAAAAATCTCAATAATGTTTCTAAAGTGGCCCCGACTAAAGCTGGATTTTCGGAATTTTCCTACAAAAAAAAAAGAATAATACCGAAATAAAATATCGTACCAGATGAAAATACAATGTTCGAAACAATTATAAGCAAAAAAAACTACTCACAAGCACGAACTGACAAGCTGAAATATTTGAGAAAATTCCGAACACATTGTATCTTTCAAATGCTTCGCTTTTGTTTGCGTTATTTGTCCGGTGGAAAAATCGAACACTTCTTCGCTTAGAAGTTTCAATATGATCATATTGTTTTGACACAAACTTTCATTAGTTTTACTAGCACCGACAATATCTGGAATAAAAGACTGCCAATTTTTCGGCCATTCTCTTTTCAGTACCTGTCGAAAAACGTCGTCGATTAAATCGTAATTCAATCAAGCTGCAATAAATCTCAGTAAGTGCTTACTTGAACCAAAATCATGTTCAATTTATTGAGGTACATTTTTTCTCTTTCCAAAGTCACCGGATCGATGATATTTTAATTATTAAGCTGACAATGTATTTCTTGATACCTAATGAATATTTACAATTAATACATATACGAACAAGTACTATGTGAAAAATTAATGTCATACCTTCGCATTGATTCCTTGGTAAAACTTTCCATCTTGTTTTAATGACCTGTTCCAAAATTTGTAAAGCGTAATATTTCGTTTGCAAATTACTAGAATATTCTAAGATCGTATCCACTCTGGTCCATGCATCGGGATGTTCTTTCAATGTAGTTAACACCTCTTGAGCAACCCTTTGCTGTTTTTAAAATCGATATAATTAAATACGTATGTCAACTACAGGACGTGAATTGTACATTTAAATTTCAAATTACCTGATCTCCGATTCCAGTGTACATACAACCGACTACATTATCTAATAACGTTATGTCTAATTTTTGACTGAAATCTAGAAGCTTTGAAGCTTGTTCTGTAAGAGTAGCCATATTGAAATCTTATAGTATAAATTACCTAAGGAAAACAAACAACCGCTTAAGTTTTTTCCATGCTTACCAAACGTGATGTTCGGTTTCAAAAGCAAGTCCCATCATTGGGACGATAATTAGAGCGAATTAATATGTCATAGAATTGAATCATACTTACACTTATAATTAATAAAACACACACATACAAGCACTCAGACACACGTACTCAAATAAAGCCTATGTGGCCCTTATCCCATTCAAACAGCAATCGAGTACGAGTCAAGATATTCCTCCTAACCTAACAGAAAAAGTATCAATATGCACTTTAGTGTCTTTTAAATACATACATACAATCAATATGAATCTATTGTTATTCTATAAAAATGAAATTATTTCATCGCCAAATATATCAAATTAGACGCATTTGTACTCTTCAACTTTTCACACAGACCATCCTTTAATACCGAATGCGTACCCGGCACAACAGCTGCATCAGAGTTTTGACGCATATGTATTCGCAAACTCGTAAAGTTCTCACCTTTTTTCAAAACTAACAAAAATAAAACCAGAGAACACGTTATCTATTACGAAGAAACTCAACCGGACCATAATGCTTTCACAATGTGATAGCAGTATTTTAGTGAAATAATGTGCTGAAGCTCGATGCACAAAACAGAATGTATATTTGCGATTTATAGTCGATATTACTTACTGTACATTCGTAAGTGTTCAATTTGAACACAAATATTTGAAAAAATAAAATAAACAACCAAAAAAACAAGAATATTTTCGAACCGTTGAACTAAGACTATGTTACCTCAATGGTATCGAATTTACGCCGCTTTAATCTTCCAGTATTACATAAATATTAAAATATATGCAATCGATATGGAATGAATGATAAATTAATCATAAAAATGGTAAAATTCATCAACTTACTCATAAAAACGAGCTCACACTTCACCTCTGTTACTAAAACCGACTTTTGATGTTTTTCATTATTACTTTGTTAACCTATCACACGAGCAAATCTTAACAACAACAAAATGGCGTCACGTTGTTGGCGCAACATTTCCTCAACTTATAACTGCCCATAAATTATGTCATTTTGTGCGTATAATTTTCCCATTTTTGTTTATTCGTGTAAAATATTCATGGAAAATTCGTTAGTAAACTCTTTCAATCAATTTTACACAATAAAATCATAAATTTTGAATTAAGAAACTTGTAAAAGTTCGGTCATTTTGGACTATCAACGTTTATAGTGATGGGAATTAAATGGCAACATTGGAATTTTCATATGATTTTCCAATTTTTATGGAAAACAATGAAGGCTTTAAATTATTTATTAAATAAAATCAAAGTTTTTGAAGGAAAAATAACATTCTATTAAATAATTTTACCCTACAAAGGACGACTTTAGTTTTTCGTTAAAATCAGTTTGTAGGTTAAATCGATCAACTAAGCATAGAAGAAAGCCTAAAACCTATCTATCGTAACCACTAACCGAAAAATAACCACGCTCGTGCATAATTTCATCATTACCAATCATTACCACAATTTTATTACGACGCTATGACGCAAGCGATTTTTCCTTATTCATTGTGGTAGCTAACCATAGCTAACGACAGATGAGTAAGAAACTTCGAGTACATTCAACCTTCTATTCCCCTGCATACCGATGAAAATTCGAAAATTCTTACCTGAAACACTCATCAACCTTAAGCTTTTGCCTCCACAGCCCACGCCTTCAAATTAATTATCGTAATACTTCAAAGAAATGATACAATATTAGTATACACATTTATTTCTTTAATTTAATTAATAAAAATGAATAACCATATTACATACAGATACACATTTAGCACAAAATTAATTGGAATATATTCAATTGCCAGCTTAACTGGAAGGTAAACATTTACCGACGAAATAACGAAATATACCTACTTGATCCATAAAATAAGCAAAATTAATTCGTAAAAAAAAAATTAAAAATTAATTTCTTTTTTAAAAAACGTTACTTATAGAAATTTACTATAAATATCAACGTTAACGAATAGCGATTAGACCGGCGTCCATCAATTTTTGGATTTTCGAGGCTATATCTGGATTTTGTAAATGGCTAAAATACATGAAAATATAAGTGAGTAAAATGCACATCATTTTGATTAAATAAAAAAAGAATAGTTTAATACTCACTCGTACAAAGCCTTAGGATCATTTTGCATTTGTTCTAAAATTAAACGCATAGCGGGATCTCTAAGAATAGCCTGAACCTCTGGATCACCCATAGCCCTTTTTCTAACTTCTTCTGGATTAGAATTAGCCGATATGGAGCAAGATCGATAACCTTCTAGGGCTTCCTATAAATAGCAACCAGATATTTAATCAGATGAACGAGATAATCATTACAACCTAACGAATAACTACTTACGGCATTTGATGGATCCAGTTCAAGAGCTTTTTGATAAGCCGCGATAGCTTTGCTAGGTTGTTGCATTCCTTGCAAAATCTTACCTTTTCTAATCCAGCCTTTTACTGTAACGCAAAAACGAAACATTTCGATAAAATGTAACAATACAAATAAATAAGGAAAATGATTTCATATTTTATTACTAACAGAATTTTGGATCTAATTCAAGACATTTATCGCAGTCTTTAAGTCCAAGATCAAATGCTGCCAGCTTCGTGTAACATGCGGCACGATTACTATAATATTTCGGTTCGTCAGGGTTACGTTTAACAGCTTCCGTGTAGTATTTCACTGCTTCAGCGTAATTACCTATAAAATGATTTTAAAAAAATTATTATGTATATCATATTTTGAAAATGTTAATCATTGGGGATTTTCCAAGTACAAACCTTTATTGAAGAATTCATTTCCCTTTTCCTTAGCTTCTTCCGCTTTAACAGGATCAATATAAGCTTTAATTTCCTCATCCTTTATTTTTTTTTCTAGCTCTGAAATTATCGTTTTTACTTCTGGTGTTCGATGCTCAGACATAGATTTCTCGAAATAAACTTTAGCCGTTCTCAAATCCTATAATGAAATGCATCTAGTATAAAATTGCAGTTAAATCAATAAATCATCATTTCTTTAATAAAAGAATTAAATCAGAGGTTCCTTAGAAATGACTAATTCAACATTATTTCATCTGATGTCATTTTCTCATCATTGTCATAATTATATTAACATTAAACAATTCGTGTCAGCGGTTCCTTAGATAAAAAGATTTCAACATGAAAATTTTGAATGAAATATTCATCATAGAGAATTAAAAATTCTTATAACGAAATCATAAAAGATGATTTGTTTTTTAAACTTGCGCAACAGAAGTTTTCCTCAGTGATTGTATTCTTTCATAATATATCAGAGAACAAATTAAGAACATCATTGGATAATCTAAATTATTAACGTAACTCAGGAGGATCAATTGGATAAAAGCGTAAAAATCATGGTGTTTCATTTTATCCGTTTTCATCATTTGTTTCAAAATTACACATGAATAGTTCGATACAATAAATAAATACTATCAGGAGGATCAATTGGATAAAAGCGTAAGAATCATTATTAATCATTTATCCAGCTTCATCATAAATGCTTCTATTGTAAAATCACAACTTGGTAAAATAAACTAATATCATCAGGAGGATCAATTGGATAAAAGCGTAAAAATCATTATTAATCATTTATCCAGTGTCATCATATGATTTTTTCCATCAACTAAAATTGTAGAATAAAGAAAACCAGACAAAAAAAACAGGATGATACTTACATCCATTTTCTTGTAAGCATTACCAATACGAGCAAAAGCTTTAGCAATGAGTTTGAAATCAGCACGATTTTCACGACCTATTTCAATAGCCTTTTCGCAATATTCTATGCACTTCTTGTAATCCTTTTGTTCGAAATAGACAGCTAAGGTAATCAAAATATACCATATAATTTTACTCGCTAAGTCACCCACATCAATCACAACATAGAAAAAAATATATATATACCTGCGATGTTTGTATAATACGTCATATTTGTAGGATTTAATTCGACGGCTTTATTATAATGCTTCAAAGCTGTTTCAAAATCTTTCTTTTTATAAGCAGCGTTTCCTAATTCTTTTTCATTTTTAGCCTAATGAAGTCACAAAAATTAAAATATTTCGAGAAAATCAGGTTAGGTATGTTTTCAAGATATTCATATTTACCTTCAATTCATCATCAGTAAGATTTTCTGTAGGTTCTGGTTCGGGTGGTTTCGGAGCAGAAGTTGATTTAGTCTCATTTTGAGAAGAGCTCGGAGGATCTACATCCATAGAATCACCTGCGGTATTCATATCGACTCCGAGAAGTACACTAAGAGTGGTCATAATTCTAGGATCTTCGATGTATTGTCTGCAAACAGAGAGTGAAGTGTAAATAAAAACTTTCCTTTCAATCAAAATCTCATTAAGTTTGCAAGCCAATAATTAACGAACACGGAAACACTACTGACACTTACTGTAAATTTTTAGGGTTGCTTTGTAAACTTTTAATTATTTGAACATAACCGGGATCATTTAGGAACTGACGAGTTCTAGGATCAGCTTGTAATTTAGCAAAACAATTAACACTATCAAAAAGATTTGGGAATCCTCCAGCACTAGGACCGTTATTCATTGAAAGTTGTGCTTTTACATCAGAAAGTGAATCTTGCATTTGAACGTTAGATGGATCATACTTTAAACCATTTTCGTATGCTTTGGCTGCATCTTCTAGTCGTCCTAGACTATATAATGCACTACCAAGTCTCGAATATCCCTTAAAACAAAACCATAAAATTAAATGCCATTGTTTCCCAGCGATATCGAAATATAGAATTAATAAGCTTACTTTGGCCCAGTCAGGCTTCAAAGATACTGTTTTTTCGGCATCTGTTAGCGCTTCATTGTATTTACCACATTTACAATAAGCAGCTGATCGGTTACTATATAACACATGATTATTCTGATCTAACTTAATAGCCTCAGAGTAGCACTGAATCGCTTCGTCGAATTTTCCTTGATTTAAGGCAGCATTGCCTTTATCCTTCAATATTGTTACTTGCTGAAAAAACGAATCGAAGTAAGAACATGATGGAATGTTCAACGTATGATTTTTTTTTCGAAGTTGAAAGAACTCACCTCGCTCATGCTTTGTCATATACTTCCACCGGGTAAAATATCAGTTAATACGATAGAATAAATTTTAATTACTCAATGTAATACTACGCAAGTTAAAAGCTCGAATGGTTAAGATAAAGAACACTACTTTATGGTATCTTCACTACTAATAAAAGCACCGGCCAAAACTGAAAGTCAGAGCTTTCCACACAGTTGATTCTAGAATTTTCTCAAATCTCATGCATTTTCAGAACGCCACAATAAACACGATACTTTGTGGTTTGTGATGAGCAGGTGCAGGACGCAGGAGAAACTTTTTCTGTGCCTTTCGTGACGCATGAATGAATCATGTTTCATTGATCATGGATAAGGAAAACACTAAATCACAGCTCCATTTTAGCCAAAACACGAGCACCATAAAGTGTTTTTTCGTTATCATTTAATAAAGACGGAAGTGACGGAACACTAGCTTGACTAAACCTGTCCATACTTCCATAACACGTCTCACGTTTAGAATTTATTATAATTTTCGATAAAATATTTCATTCATCTTTTTCTTTTAAGGCTTAAAAAGAAATAACGAATATAAAATCGCTGAAATAAACGATTTTAAAAATAGATTTGCGAATAATAGATGATGGAATTTAAGCTTAATGGTAATGGATAGAAATTATTTCATCCGCATCATAATTAATGTAGAAAATTCTGTATAATCTTTTTATTTAAAACATAATAAAAAATTACTGAACGGTAAAATTAAACAATGAACAAGTATAAACAAGACTCGAACTTCAAGTTTTATGACAATAATCCAAACTCTTTCTCTACATCTGACGCATTTTTATAAGTAAGTATTCTTCTAATATTAGGATTTACATTTTCCAGCTCTGTATTCAGTCGAACAGCTCTCTGAAAAATGAAATTTTTCATAGAAAATTTAATTGCATAAACCCTCATTAAGCAATATTTTACCATAACGTACTTCAATTTTTTGAACAAGAGGAACTTCATTTCGACCAGCAATAAGATTGGTAACCACACCATGTTTTTTCGAACTCAACCTACCAACTCTTCCACAACGGTGAATATATTCTACAATGAAGGAAGGGAATTCAAAATTTACAACATGTTCTACCTGAAAACAAAATACTAGACTGAGCAAATGTGAAATAGAAAAAGCATTAAGTTGAAAAATAACAAGATCACATACCCTGCTTGTATCCAAACCTCTTGCAGCGAAGCTAGTGCTTACTAATGTATTAACTGCTCCCTCTTGAAAATGCTGGAATTTGCCTTTTCTATCACGTAAACTTATTTCACCATGCAATAAAATGTTTGGTATATTATTATCTTCGAGAAATGAACTGACCCAGTTACATGTTTCTATACGATTACTAAAATTGAGAACAAAAAATTAAGAAATTGCAAGCAAACCAAAAAGCTAAAAAACAAAATTAAACAACTAACCAAAATATAATTGAGGGCGCTTTCTTTTTATAATTTTGTTTAGCTATGTCGAGAAAATACGAAGGTTTAGAAGTCCTTCCCGTTTTAACGAATTTATGGGTAATATTAGGCAATATGTGATGTACTCGATCGGTACAAATTACGTCCAACTTTTCAACCTAAAATTGTTTATGACATTTAAATAAAATCACTCAAACATTATAAATGGCTATAAACAAGGAGGGTACAATATCTTACATCAATTATATTTTCAAGAATTTCTCTAACACTCGTAGGCATTGTAGCACTTATCATGGTCAACTGTACGCCATCCTCTTCAACATCTGGAGATGGCTCATTTCTGAACTATAAAAATGATACATTCGATTCAAAACATGGAAATTCATGATGAAACCTTTTTTCAACTCGAATACTACTAACATGTATTCTCCTTAAGAAGTGCAACACTATATCGCTAAAACTATCATCCAGTAAACAATCAGCTTCATCTAGCACCACATGACGAACGTTCTGCATAGAATAAATTTCTGAAGACATCAACGAAACCACACGTTACGAACAATTAAAACATTTTTTCAATTAAAATAAAAAAAATTTACCAGCATGAGTCAACTTTTCGATCACTCCTGGTGTAGAAACCAGTATGTCAATTTCGTCAAAGATCGGGTTATTTATCTTCTTTTTGATGCTTCCGCCAACAATCCTTTGTGTTTTAATACCTAAATGTGAGAACCATCGGCAGAAATCCTTGATAAAAAAAATGATTTTATTAAGTAAGCAAAAGGAAAAAAGCTAGCTTGAAAATATGGAATAATATTACGAATTATCGATGAAACATGCATTACCCGTATTTGATCAGCTAGTTCTCGACTAGGAACCAAAATCAATACATAAGGAGCATTAAATGAAGGTTTGATGACATTCTCTTTCCACTGTAATATCTGTTCAAAAATCGGTAAAAGATACGCAAGAGTTTTTCCAGAACCTGTTTCTGCTCCAAATGAATTATTTCTTCCAGAGAGAATTGCTGGTAAGGCCAATTCCTATATAAATAATACATACATAGTTATTTTTTTTTTTTATTAAATAATTCATAAAATTATAGTTTTAAATTAATTACTTGTATTTCGGACATAAATTCAATACCACGCGACTTTAATATGTCAACAAATTCTGCTCTCAAATTGCTTCCTTCAAAAGGTACTGGTTCTTTCCTACTTTTTAGTTCATAATCCTTTAAAAAAAATGAGTTTTGAAAAACATTTCATTACACTGAAATATTAATTTTTCATATTTCCAAACCAAAAAAGTGAACGTACTCTTGAATGAATTCTAATGGTGAAATAATCTCCTCTAAATTTATGGCTCTTCCAATGTTCAGATGCTAATGGGATGGGCTTGAATTTATCATAAGTTTGATTTCTATAGTGATTCAATTTTTTATTTTTACATATAATGACCGGAACCTATGGTAAAATTCAATGCGAATATTAGCACCACATAAATTATACTAATAACTCTATCAGTATGTCGGTGGTTGAGTCCTACTTCATTTTTATCATGTTGTTGTTGTTCTTCCAAATATTTATCAGCATAGCTCTTTCTTCGTTTGTTGGCGAGATAAGGTTTCAAATCTTTGGTAAAGTTCCCCAATTCAAATTCATCATCAGGTTCGAGGACAGGTGGAGGTTGTCCGTGCTTAAACTATGTCGTACATATATCGACATCGCATTATCCATAAAATACAGATTTTACGAAAATTGAACGAAAAAATTACCTGTTTAGCTGATTCCAAGAAACTATTGAGATTTTTCAAAAGACATTCGTTGAAAGATAATTGGCAGCGACCAATTATACGTAACATTTTCGTTGACTGGCTGTAATACAATTATATCTTATTTGAAATTTTCAGATAATCTTGCGAAACAGAGTTAATTTAAGCCCCTCCGGTTCTTGGGCTCCGGTTGTTTCTCCCTTTGAGTATCTCCTTCCTCTTAATACTGTTCGTTTTGTGTAACTTTTATGGCTTTGAACTTGATGTGAAAAATCCTTATCATGAAATTCTCATATGGTAACACTGCTTGAACTTATCACTTTTTCGTTCATTTTGGATTTATTTTGTTTCCTATTCGAATCCTTGTGGATATCCGCTTGCCTCAAGCCTTTTTCAAACCCAAACTCATTTAGTTATTTTATAAAAATGCATGAAAAATGAGACAAGTTCAAAAATTATAAAAATTAAATCATATTGAATTTTTAGGAGTATAATTCAAAATTTCAAAATAATTCACCCAGTGCTGGAGAAAGTTAAAATTGACCTAGAGGCAAAAATAATTTTCGGGTCAGTCTCTTTTTAATTTTTTTCTTAAATCAATCAAAATTTCGAAAAAATATAATAAGAAGAATTCCAGTTACAGTTGTGAGAACTGTTTAAATCAAAAATTCTAATTTTCAGGCCTTCATAAAGAAGCAAACCAGAGAGACGAATCTATGATGAGAAAAAAGCACCAGGCGACTTATTTTTTTAGTTTCACAAAAGCCATTTGAGAAATTAAATTGGTGATGGAGTCAGTCCCCTTACCTCTCCCTTTTTCCCGTGCTAAATATAAATTTAGTGCTTTAAAAATTTAGTTATTCATCCTTATTCAAATTTATGCATAATATCGAATAATAGAGAAAAGTGAAAGAAGTTTATGCGGATACTGCGTGAAAAATGAACAAAAAAAAAGATGCAAGATAAGTGTCTATCTAAGGAGTAAGAAAAAATCTCTGAAAAATGAAACAGTGAATTTTAGAATTTTACTTTTAAATAATATTACAGTAAAGCTTAATATAAATATTTTTTAATTTCGTTTCATAAATCAAAAAAAAAAAAATTGATACTCACTTCCGAAGTACTTAGTAGAGGAAGTTGAAGTCAAAAGCTTCAAAACGATTGTTCCATGTTCCAACTTACTCCAAACTCAAAAGATGAAGGTAAAGTCGAGCCTGAAAGTTGAAACTAAGCTCAGACTGAAATGGTGAAATCGATCGAATTTTACATCTTCAAACCATGCTAAAAAGTAAGTAGGAAGAAGAAGCTTCGTAAAAAATGATCAAAGGTCAACTGGTCAAGAATCAAGATGTTACACAAGTAGATCAAGTACGTAGAATAAGAATGGTTCTTCAACTGAATTCAACGAACGAGATCTTCCATCCTTCAAAATCTTTGAACATCTCAAAACTTTTTTGTATTTACCAAAAATCAACACTGCAAAATAATTTTGTATTCAAATCATTCCAATCAAATCATTTGTTTTGTTATGCGGTAAACTCGTCGTAGCTATAACGTGAATACATGATTGTGAATTGTGATTTTATAAATAAGAGGAATTGTTTTGTTTCGCTTGAAAAAGTTATTTAATTTTGGGTAATTTTTTTCTAATGCAAGTTTTAAACTTCTTTCAACTTTTTACTCCATTATATCTTTTTCTTAACAGTGCTTTAAAGTATTTCGTGAAACGTTTTTTTGTGAAGCCTTGTGTGGCTTAAGTGCTCATCCTCAGTATTGAAGTGATAAATATTGTTAATTGATGTGAATAATGTTGAAGCAGATTCATGAAGATAAAATGTGCTTCTTTTAGGTAATATTTTGTGAAATTGTTACATACGTAATTGGGTACAAGAGTATTTAAATTTAATGTACGATTCCGGTTTATTGCTGTCTAACTCATACATTCCTCTATTAAAAGTTTTCATGTTGTAAACGCTACAGTCCGCAAAAAAAAAAAAAATGCTGAAGCTGTTGTATTACTGAATACTCTTATTGATGTGTTTTTGGCCCCATAATTCCATTCATTCTGATGCTGAAAAATATAGTATTGGAAGTACGAATACAATGAAGAGATTTATGCGTAGATTCACTGTTTATTATATCAAATGGTACTAATTCAGAATACTATTTCTATTCTTACGAATAAAAATTAATTCTCAAAAAAATCTCTCGACTTAACCATACGCCTTGCGGAGCAATTATAATTTTTTCACGTAATTTAAAATTCCGCTAAAATTTTTCCCTCCGTTCTTATTTGCATTGAATGCAAATTCATATTATGTTGCGGATGTTACGACGTAGTTTTGAATATTAAAAATCGTATAAAATAATTCGCTAATTTATTCGGCTAAAATGTTGAATTTTAATCGATCAAAAATAAACTGACACCTGTTACATTAGTCTCGTTTGTATTAATGAGCATGCAGCAGACGTCTCATTCGTTTTGCCTCTCTAAATAATGTTTCTTTCGCGTCGTTAACTGGCGTATACGCTTTGAGAATCCCTCGATGAAAAAGTCATGGCTTCGTCCAGTTATCAGGAAGTTTAAATACTTCGGTTCAGCGACTCCGGACTCCGCTTCTAGTTGTGGTTCTTCCTCACCCCTAGTTCTCCAGAATCGGTATTCGCGGGGCGGATCCGTTTTGTCGTAGCGTATTAGCGTAGTGGTCATGTGTTAGGCGTTATTCTCGTATCATTTCATTTTCATAACAAAGAATTTGTACCACCGCACGGAACACTGGAACACTCCTTATAATGACGATTTTTATTATCGAATACTACTCGTACTCGTAGACGAGTACGCGTCACGTGTATCCAACGTAAATAGTAAATAGAATTTTCAGAAGCCGAAGATATTTTTTCAACCAATGTACGTGATGTGGATACGGTTCGTAGGAGCGTGATTTGTATCGGATATCTTCATCGAGTCGGGTTTCAATTTTAGAAATATCCTACCAAGGTGTCCCCAATCATGCGAATTGGTTTCCGCAAATACATCATAAATGCCGCTACATCGCGTTAATCCATTAATGTCTCTCCCATTTCCGGCCATTAGCTTTTGACCGTATTAAAGAACGTTGACTTTGCTCATTGATTTTTTCTTTCCGTTTTCAAATTATTAGTAGTTCCGGCGATCCATCAAATATGACTTCATGCAAACACCGCGTGTAAGGAGTCAAGAACCGCCTTAGTTTGACCTAATCTTCCGTTATACGTGGTTTACCGGGTTATCCGTATGATGAAAAAATTAACTACTCTGAACACCTTACTAAGCATGTACCGAATCCAAAAGCATTTTAATTAGTTCTTTTAACTATAATCAAGTGGCTGATAGTGATCTGAAAAGATCACTGATACGTGTAGGCGAATTCAAGCAGTTCGTTGCCGAGTATATGATAAAATTTCCTCGAAACCAGTGTCTTGTGAGTTGTAAATATCGTACAACGTATAATTACAAAGCTCGACGAGGTATTTTTCTTAACGCACTACTAATGCTCTGTAACACCTTAATTTCGCTAGTGGAATTGGCTTGTAATTACAACGAATAAAGTGGTTCAGTTTATTTATTTTTTTGTTCACATTTCAAACGCGTTAGTAGGTGAGAAGTGATTATTTTATCACGGAGTGTTATTCTATAATTTATAAGGTCGCTCCACAATAATCGCCGTAGCAAAATATTATTCGTGATTCTCAGGAAAAGGAATAAGTTAAAAATTGAAAATTTTAAAATCTGCGCATAAGTAAATAATGTGAAGTGAGTGAGATTCAACGCATTTCAGCCTTTAAATATGAATCGTTCTCGAACGAATTTCTGAATAAATGTTCACATATTGAACAATTTATTACTTGATTTTATGTACAGCGTAATAATTTCTTAATTGGGTGTTTAACCATCAAACTTGTGAGTGAGCTGCAAAAGTAATCATTTCTAGTAGAAGTCGTTCGCGAACGACTTGTTGATAATTTGTGACCATAAGGTCTATTCAAATTCTAAATCGTTCGCGAATGACTCCTCTGTGAATTAGTGAAGTGATGATTATCGAATCGTTCGCGAACGAGTCCGTGAATGGAGAAGTATAGCAAAATAATGAAATTTAGTTTTAACGGTTTCTTAAAAATTACATCTTTTTCATATGACTTCTCAAGTTCTCAGTAGATTGTGAGAGTAATAACTGCTCATATGTTTTAAGAATGGAACGAATCGTTCGCGAACAACTCTTTGATAAATTGTGACTAATTGGAATCACGGTTATAGAAAATAATGAGAATAATGAGCAAAAGTCATTCCATGCTTGATGATTAAATAAGGGACGAGGGTTCGATAATTGCTCGATAAAAATCAATGAAATGTGCAGAACTATACGACTTGGAGTGAAATGGTCGCGATTTGCGAATCTCAGAAATGATAATAATTTTGTCAAAAATCTTCTGAAGTTATCATCTATCATCAGAAGATTTTCGACAATTAATTATTTTAGATACGAGTTGTTCGCGAACGGCTTTTTGATGAATCATATGAGGTAGGATGTAAGGATGGTGATTTCTCAGTAATCTAATCGTTCGCAAACGTTTTCATATACATAACAATTAGAACTAGATTCAAATATTTCGTAAACATTTCATGATAAATCATGAAAACAAAAAATGGAAACTATTCAAATAACGGATCATTCGCGAACGACTTCTCAAAAATAGAAAAACTAATAAACTGATGATTATTTATATGCTTAAGGAGTGTAACTATCTTAAGATCTAACCGTTCGCCAACTCCTATTTATGGTCGCATAATAATCGTTCGCGAACCACTCACGTGAATCTCGAGAGTGATAGTTCATCATAGTCTGAATCGTTCGCAAACGACTTTTTCGTGAATCGTGAGACTTATAATGATTTTGAGTTCAAACAATATTATTTAACGAATTATGAAGGCCAAATCGTTCGCGAACGACTTATCGTGTTTACAGGGTAATAATCATGAATTATTTAAGATTCGAGTACTTCACCAATGACCTCTTGGAAAATAGTGAGTGGTGATTTTTTTATACGCTCAAGAAGAGTCATCATCTTTGAACATAATCGTTCGCGAATGGTTTCTTAGACTCTAATCTTTCTCAGATGATTTTTCATTATATGCTTACAGAATAATTATTAACAATCAAACGTCACTTCAACTTCGAGTAGTTCGTGAACGATTCTGATAAACTGACTGAATGATGATTTCTCAACGACTGAATTATTCCTTATCGACTTCATAATTCATCGATTAACTATGAAGACCAGAATCTTGGAATGGAATCGAATCGTTCACGAATCACTTTTTTATATATTTGTCCTTCAGATTTCAATCTAAATCATTCGATGTTCGAGTAGTTCGTAAACAAGATGCAGTCTTGTTCGCGAACGATTTTTCAACGAATTTTGATTGCGACGTTTTCTCATTTGCTTCAAGGTCGAACTAATCATTCGTGAATAATTCTTCGGAAATTTTAAGCTTGAGAAATATTAGTCATGCTACAACGATTTTCGTTTGTTACTCCCCCTCCCTCCCTCCCCCCTGAATAATGTAGAATCATTTGAGTTTCGAGTAGTTCGCGAATCAGTACTGAATCGTTCGTGAACGAGTTCTGGGTTAATTTTTAAAGTGAAGAATGAAGATTATTTAGAGGTCACACTTATTCTTCAATGTCCTGCGAAGAACTTTGATCTCAGGGTCGAGTCGTTCGCGAATGATTTTTTGTATATTTAGGATAAATTATCATAAGTAATTCTAGAATCGAATAGTTTGCAAATCAGTGCTGAATCGTTCGTGAACGAGTTCTAGGTTAATTTTTAAAAAGATGAATGATGATTAGAGATCACAATTACTCTTCAATGTCCTGCGAAGAACTGTGATCTCAGGGTCAAGTCGTTCGCGAATGATTTTATTACGTATGTAGGATAAATAATCATAAATAATTCTAGAATCGAGTAGTTCGCGAATCAGTGCTGAATCGTTCGCGAACGAGTTCTACGTTATTTTTTAAACCTGATGAATGACGATTATGTAGAGGTCTCAAAATCATTTTTCAGCGCATTGCGAAAAACCGTGATCTCGAAGTCGAGTTGTTTGCGAATGATTTTATTATATATCTAGAATCGAGTACATTGCTAACAAATCCCTAATTGGTAATTGTGTAATGGTTGCTAAGTACTGTAGCGTTTACGAATGGCGTCTTTATAAACCGTTTAGATGATATTTCTTCAGAGGTCAAGTCGTTCGTGAACTACTCGCTTTAAACTGGGAAATTTTTGTACAAGATTTGGAAAAAAATGTATATTGATTTTTTTGCGAAAGAATTCGATGTAAATTAAGCAAGAACTTTTCTTTCGAAGGAAAATATTGAAATTAGAACGTGTTTAGCAAATTTTCGATTCAATTTTCTACCTCATTTCAGGAACTATTTTTGTTGGAAATTTAGTTTTTAATGAAATTTCTATTACTTTTGGATTCATTTGATTTATGACTGAACGATAAAATCTTTTTCCCATTATTCGACTATTCAGGCATATATGCTATTGAATCGAAATTCATCTGCGTTCAAGGTTATTGAGATAAAGGCATATTTTTGCGCATAAATTAATATATGTCCGCCCCATATGCGGTTAAATCGATTAAATACCATCATACGCTTAATACTCGATCTCCACATCGAGAGAAGGCCACTCCAGCGTAATATAAACAAAATACGAGTAGAATAGTTTGCAGTATAAATCAACCATTAATACGCTCTATAGGGCGATGAAAAAAAATAATAACTCAGGAAATTAATAATTAATTACCCTCGCATTCAGATGACGCGAATGAATCATATTTTTAACATCGATTGGCATCTCTCGGAACGAATAAATTGCGCTCTACTATGAAAATTTATTTTGTAAACGACTCGATGGACTAGATTCTGGTAGACCATCGTAGCCGCGTTTCGCCAGCCTCGCCCATAAGATAAACAATATTTCGAACAAATACGATAAGCGGACCAACCGTCACACCCAGTCTTTTTCGTTGTCGATTATTCGATATATTCGCCATTCTCGAATCTCGAGTACTCGAATGGCGAATACCTATAAAGACGTTTACAATCGATGTACAAATCGATAAGCGGTTACAATGGAAGGAGAAGGGCGTAAAATTTGTTTTCCGAATTCGCGTAAACATTCGAACAATTTTGAGAAAATAAATACGAGCGTTTTACGGCGTCGATGGACGAAGATTATATTTTTCCTCTATTCGTCAATACGTATTTGAAACCGTTATAACGATATTTAAATGTGGTTTTTTGATAAACGTTCGAAACGAGTTATGCAGACGTATATATGCTGGTCGCGAATTCTTCACCGGTAACCTTCGTCGCCGAAGCCTTAGTCATGTTGAAAACTCGCGCGTATTTAATATTTTAATCGGGTTTCAGAATGGACTGCGTATTGGGTACCAGATACGGCAGTCCGGCAGTCGGTCGAATAGCAGGTATTAATCGTATATTATGCGCGTTGCGTGAATGCTGCCATCGAAGGTGCAAACGGCAGCCCGAGCTCGCGCATCAAATAAATTACCAATTTCGTAACGCGTCGAGCGACGTTAATACGGTCATTTGTATGAATAAAAATTTCAAAATCACGACAACATTTTTAAGTCGTTAATGCGTTTCGTTCGAGAAGATTAAAGCACACTCGAGCGCCTTCAACGGATTTAACACCTCGTCACTCGACGACATAGTCGTCCGTTGGATTTTATTTGTACGCGAAATGGAAACGAGGAAAACCGCGACCGATTCGCGATCGCGAAAAAGCGAAAGCGAAACGCCGCCTCGCCAATCAGCCGTGAATACCGCGGTTGATTTTTATTCGAACATCTGTCCCGCGTAGTTAAGGAGCGAGGGAATTTCACTTGTACAAAATACGAAATTGACGTCGTCAAGAGGCAGCAATGATGGTGGATTGCCTTAAGTTCTGTATGAAGCGACTGTGAAAAGTGTAGCCGGATTTTCGCTTGTGTATGAAATGGAGGAAATGTTTTGAAAAATACTCCAAAAATCGTAAATAAAATAAGGTAAAATATGACACGTATCAACTTGAAAATTAAGTTCAAAATGTGTGAAGAAATGCCTCGGAAAAAAAATTGATATGGTTTTCAGTATTCTTTATTTAACTCGTTCGAATGTAATTGGAACTTTAGCTGATAACCAGGAAATGGTTTTTATTGCAAGGTCGGAGGGTAATGGCCTAATTAGAGGTGATCTGAGGTTACCCTAGATTTATCAATGCTTAATTTCAGTTACCTAAGTTTTTAACTTGAAAACGATCCTGATTAGAGAAGAGGGGAGTCGGTGGAGATCTTCAAATTTTTGCATTTCAGACCATTTGTAATCATCTGGCAAATGTCCAATTTTTGGGCATACAATGCACCATTCCCCCGCCATGTGTAGCGCCGGCGGGTATTCTTAAAATTTGCCCAAAATTTGGTGAGGGACTCTTCTTGAAATGCGCAAAAGTGATTTTTTTGTTTTTTCGATAAATTCCAAAATGGCGGATCACTCAAATTTTGAGGAGGGCTGGAGAAGGAGCAAATAGCTCAAATTTTCTGTTTTCGATGTCATATGAAAGAGTGAGTAACAGACACCAGCGTATCCAAATTTCAGCTTCCTAAGTGCATTTTGAGAGGAGTTAGAGCAAAAAAACTACTTTTTGAGGAAGTTTTGAGTTGTGAAATTTCTTGAATCTTCCATATCTCCCCATCAAATCAAGTTAAAGAGGTCTAATTTTGTGTGAGAGGTTAGTTAGTGACCAGAATATGACCTCTTGAGTTTGGATCAAAATGGATCCAAAATGGGGGATTATCAAAATTTAAGTAGAACTTGAGGAGCCTTAATTTAATGAAAATGTAATTAATATGAACTCATACGATTATTGAGGATAAAAAGTATACTATGTCTCGAATTCACCTTGACGCATATTATTGGAGGGGAGAAGGGGGGGGGGGTTATCGACCTCAAAATGTGGTGGGGGTACATGAGAGGTGGACAATTTTTTATTGCGGTGTCATATGATGAAATGAGTGCAAGTGATTAACCTATTCTAATTTTAGCTTCCCAAGTGAATTTGGAGGGGAGTTGAAGCAAAGAACGACTTTTAGAGGGGAAATTACGGTAGGAAATTACATGAATCTTTCTTCATTTTCAAACTTTGTATGGGTTACTTCATGACCAGGATATGATTTCTTGAATGTGGGTCAAATGCATCCAAAATGGCGGATTGTAAAAAATTTGTGGATGGAGTAGCCTCATGTAGTCATAATTTGAGAATTGAATGGGATAGGGTAGGGATTTTCAGACTTTGTATTGGGTGTTGCTTGTAAACATGAAGAGGTTAGCAACGTTATATGTAAATCTGAACAAGCCCTTGTTGAAAACTCAGCTCTAGTATATTGCAGCATTGCTGCCTACATTTTTTTCTTCGGTTTTTTTTTTTTTTTTTTTTTATTTTGATTTATTTATTTATTTTTCGTTTTTTTAAATTTTTATTTTTGTGTCAGTTTTATAATTTTTTTTTTTTTTTTTTTTTTAATATAAATCTGCTTTCTATTTTTATATTTTTATTAAAAAGCACTATTTTTTCTGTACGCAGAATGGGCTTAATTTAGGCTTTTTTAGACTCCGGAGGCAAAATATACTCCATTTTTGTTGTTCAGGGGTTCCCATAGTCTAAGCTTTTTGATGCCAAAATATCTATATGAAGTCATTTTAAAGCTGAATGTGATGTTTTTGGTAGCTTTGTGAGGTAAATGTCGAGCATATTTTCCCTTTTTGGTCTGAATTAGCCTAAATTAAGCCCATACTGAGCATAACACCAATAATTCAGCCATTGATAGTTGTTTTGAAAATAATAAAAATAGCCGCTTTTTGAAAGAAATTTCAAAATGGTTCAGACTTTCAATTTTTTTTTTTTTTTTAATTGATGGGTAAAGTTTCTTTTACTCATTTAACGACAAAATGCGAACTTGTGAGATAAAAAATTTCTAATTTCCGAGAAATTGGTTTTTTGAAAATTTGAAAATTTTTTAAAACTGCTATTGTTTGATATTCTCAAAATAACGCCATAAAATTCAGAAAAAATCCCCTCCCTTCACCACCACTATCACCAACTTCAATATTCACTTCCCGCATAACGAGTTCAAGGTTGGGAGAAATTTTACCTTTGTACAAAAATGCACCAAAAAATGGGGTTTTAGGTGATTTGGGATTTTCACACTCACTGATTATCATCGTTACTTGAGCCATACAAAAATTTCACTTTTTTTGTTGATTTCAAGTTCATAACTTCTTTTGTTTAGTCCGAATATCGTTCTCCAATTAAGAATCATTTTTCATTTTGTTTGAAATTTTCCTTATCTTATTTCCAAGTTGCTCGAACTATAAGCATCGGTGCATAAATTAAAACATTGGCGAATAAAAAAATAGAGAATGAGTATAGTCGGCAATTTTTCATACAATGCGAAATTTATGCGATGTATGGGAAAATAATTCAGAGTCCCTCATTTAGTGGAACAATTCAAATGCTCTCTGTAGTTATGTATTTTTCATTCGAACATGGAATCAAAATTTCAGACTGATGATTGTCTCTTTTCGTCTGTTTCACAGATCGAGTGAAAATTATAAAATTATATTTAAAATAATATTGGATGGATTTTCATATCGTTTTAGCAGAAAATTACTTTCTCGCGATTTGAAATAATTATTCATAATTATCGCGTAATTTTTATGTATCGAGGTGCATCATGAGGAGTGTAACTTTTACTCTTCGTGTGACCAATGAAGGCGGGAAAATCGCTGGAAAGCTTTTTTTTGCGCGATACATCGAATAAATCATGGTAATCGGATACGATGCTCATTAATGTATATCGCACCGTTGGCGTATTTAATAATTATCGTTTAACGTTTAACGTTATTAACATTCACATTACGAAGAAGGCTCAACGATCGGGACGATGGAGGAGAAACCGGGCCGCACATATCAATTAAATAATCGTTAAAAATACGCAAGCAGCTATGCCGCAATACTAGAGCCGAGTTTTTAATAGTCGTTAACCTCTTTTTACCCTAAAAACAGCACAACGACTGCGTGTTGCTTTGATATATCAATTGAGAAGTTGAATAGAAATCACGTGAGCCCATACGTATCAAACTTTAGCTATTTGGTGCTCAACAAGCCAATCACCTTAAAAAAAAAAAAAAACAGTTTTTGTTGTAATATTTTCTTTCACAAACGCTTCAAGCTAAAATTTGAATTTGTTAGTCATTCAAACTTAATCTGTTTAATGGAACTTTAATGAATGATTTTTGACTTCTCCTTACATATTATGGTTCCTTCCTTTCGCCTTAATTTTTTCAAGAGAATAACCCCTCATTCTTCCCCTCCAAAATCGTATGTGAATATGGATTTATGGATTTGAGATATGGTAGTAGACTTCCAATGCCTACTATATATATGAATCAATATTAATCTTGCTTGAGCTATTTGAGTGCCCTCAAGCTTTCTTCAATTTTTTAATCATCCGCCATTTTGGATCCATTAAACCAAAATTCGAGGATCACGTTGTTGACCCTAACCAACTCTACATAAGAGATTTGAGCTATATAGTTCAATTTGGTGAGAATATATGAAATTTTCAGGAAATTAATGGCTCAAAAAAGCTTCTCAGTGTCTCCTTTTTGCTCCTACTCCCCTCCAAATTTACTTTGGAATCTGAAATTTGAATATGTCAGTGTGGTAAATGCTGTATACGAAGTTTGATATTTTTTGGTTCATTGATACCGCTTAACTCTGGAGATCTTGCGACTCAATTCTCCCCCTCTCCTTTCACGAAAAAATATTTTTTTGTGATTTCTTCTCAGTAACACTGAGAAAGCTAAAATTTGAATATGTTGTTGACCCTAACCAACTCTACATAAGAGATTTGAGCTATATAGTTCAATTTGGTGAGAATATATGAAATTTTCAGGAAATTTAATGGCTCAAAAAGCTTCTCAGTGTCTCCTTTTTTTTCCTACTCCCCTCCAAATTTACTTTGGAATCTGAATATTTGAATATGTCAGTGTGGTAAATGCTATATACGAAGTTTGATATTTTTTGGTTCATTTGATACGCTTAACTCTGGAGATCTTGCGACTCAATCTCCCCTCCCCTTTCACAAAAATAGTTTTTTTGCTGTGATTCTTTCTCAGTAACACTGAGAAAGCTAAAATTTAATATGTGTAATTTAAATTTTTACTCTGTCATGAGAAACTCTAATGAAAAAAATCTTCGACATTTTCCTCACTCCTTCCCCTACCTTCGCCTCATATTTTGAAGATAATAGCCCCTCCTTATACCTCTGACATGGCTTGTGAATATGAATTTAAGTATATTTGTAAGTGGATTTGATGAGAAGGTATGAAAGATTCATGAATGTTCATGGCTGAAAACCTCCTCAAAACCCAGCTCTTACTCAAACTCCCCTGTGTTCATTTAGGAACTAGGAAGCTGAAATTGGGTATGTTGGTGTCCTCAAACTCTCTCTTTCATATGAATCATTAAGGAAGTTTTGAGAAGTTTATCTCCTCCCTCCCTCCCTCAACCACTGTCGAAATTTGAGTCAAGAGCCATTTAAGTTGAATCAGAAATCCAAAATATTACGTTTTTAGAATATTCACATGACTATAATTGTGAAGAAATTTTGAGTGATCTTGAAAATCCATCTCTTACCCTCCATCCATCTCTTCTTTCCAAATTATGTAGCTGGTAATACCTATAAATAACCTTACATACGAAAGTAATTGGTAGGTCGATTTGATGAGGAGTTATGGGAGATTGTGAAATTCTTGCAGCAGTTTCCCTCTAAAGTCGTTCTTCGCTCTAACTCCCCTCCAAATTTATTTAGGAAGCTAAAATTCAGAATAGTTTAGTCACATGAACTCACTTTACTATAGACCCGCAATAAGAAATTTTCGACCTCTCATGTACCCACCACATTTTAGGTCGATAACCCACCCCTTCTCCCCTCCAATAATATGTGTCAAGGTGAATTCGAGACATAGTGTACTTTTTATCCTCAGTAATCGTATGAGTTCATATTAATTACATTTTCACCAATTTAAGGTACCTCAAGCTTTACTCAAAATTTTTATAATACGCCATTTTGGATCCATTTTGATCCAAATTCAAGAGGTCATATTCTGGTCGCTAACTAACCTCGCACACAAAATTTAACCTCTTTAACTTGATTTGGTGGGAAGATATGGACAATTCAAGAAATTTCACAACTCAAAACTTCCTCAAAAAGTAGTTTTTTGGCTCTAACTCCTCTCAAAATGCAGTTACGAAGCTGAAATTTGGATACGCTTGTGTCCGTAACTCACTCTTTCATATGAGATCAAACACGAAGATTTTGAGTCATTTGCCCTTTCTGCAGCCCTCCTCAAAATTTGAGTGATCCGCCATTTTGGAATTTATCGAAAAAGCAAAAAAACTATTTTTGCGTATTTGCAAGAAGAGTTCCTCACCGAATTTTGAGCGAATTTTATCCACACCAGCCTGCGCAAAGTGAGTGACACAAAAAACGCAATTTTCTCAAAAACAGGTTTTTGCTAACTCGCCTCAGAATGCACTTAGGAAGCTGAAATTTAAATATGTTGGTGTCCGTGACTCACTCTTTCATATGAGATCAAGAACAAAAAATTTGAGCTATTTGCCTCTTCTCCAGCCCCCCTCAAAATTTGAGTGATCCGCCATTTTGGAATTTATCGAAAAAGCAAAAAAAGGTCTTTTGCGCATATTTAAGAAGAGTCCCACCCCAAATTTTGATTGGATTACATGTATACCCGCCTACATTACCCTTGAAGGAACAAAAAAAATGTACAAAAAAAAGTTGCTCATTTGCCAGATGATTACAAATGGTCTGAAAGGCAAACATTTGAACACCATACCCTTCCCCAACCTCCCCTTCACATATCAGGTGGGCTATAATAGCTATCGTTTGTGAGCTAAAAACTCGGCTAAAAACAGCAATAAATTTACACAATGGCGTAACGTCAGCCCGCTCGTCCAAACCTGTCGACGACGAGCCCAGTTCATTGACGAGCGAGGAGCGCCGTAAATGGATTATAATATCGGTGGCGAACCGCGTTTAGGTGTTTTTTTTTTTCGTTCGATCGCCGCCGATGTGTAGATCGAACGTACAAAGATGGAAGGAAACATGGAACAGCCGGTTATTAGCGGGTAACGGAGGGTTGGTACGGCGAACGTGGAATTTAAGGCATGCGTACACGCATGCCGATGTCCGTGACTCGAATGTCGAGAGGAACGCGCAACGTGGACGAAAAAAAAGAGACGAGACCGGATTCGGGTAATGGTCTTTGTAACGAGGGTCAGTATAGAGACGGTATGCGAAAGGTAGCGCGCTTCTCAGTCTGCGGAGCGATAAGGACAATGGAATCGCGAATCGAAACTTCCTGCGGGTGAGATTTTTCGATTTTCAGCTTTCATCGTATACCTGATGGCGGCGAGATGGTATTTGTACAACACACCTCGAACAACGTCGAACACGTTTCAAGGAGGTATATTATTACGCCTGTTTTTTTTTTCTTCGTTTTCGTTCTTTCTTCGGGTGTTTTTTTCGGTGCATGTGCTCTCGGCTCGTTTAGTTGGTCGCGGCGTTACTTTTATTTATTCTGTTGGTTGTGAGGAATGCGCGCACGCACCTTCAGCTGTATGATTCACGCGGCCCGCCACCGCGCAATCGGCGAACTTACGTTGACATCTGGTCTAATGCTGTTTCATGATCTCGCACACGAAAGGGCTGAGGCCCATTCCATCGGTGTATTTTTACGAACCCTCGAATCGTTTCAAGATCGCCGATTTTTATCGAACGTACGTAAGCGTAATTACCGTAGTGGTATGGAGAAGCCGCAGTTAACATTAATTAGACCAGTTTCGCATCCGACTATTACACAGTACACGCCGTAATCGTGCTGACGTAATAGTCAAAACAGAGCCGTGCTCGTTAACCCGATGCACGCTTCGATGCAGTTTTAGTTCGTCGTGAAAGTTTTCCATAATCGTACGAAACGCTCCAATAGATTCGTAAACATGTGCAACTGCGATATACCCTCTGCTTCTCATTCATTGATGGAATTAATTAGAGCTCCTGTTCAGAGTATTTTTCCAAGAGGTGATTGTGGGGTTGATTTTACCATCACATATGGTTTTAAATCCACGAACTGCGGATTTGCTGGCGGGTGACATCCTCTAGGTACCTATATGAATTTCTAATTGCAAGTACAATAGTACATAGCAGAGTACACGTCTGGAAAATTCTTATCAGGTCCGCAGGCAGAAGTAGTGGTCTAGGGCTCAGATTTTTTTCTGTCGAACTTGGCTTATTGAATTTTACGAAATGTGCCATCGTCTTGTCCAATATGGAAGTGACTTTCAATATATTTTATCTGTAATTCCTTATTCGTGCATATTCATGTGTCCTATGGTTTTAATGTAAGATGAATCGTCAGTGGTGTTGAATTGTTGACTGTCCGTTGGCGAGTTCTCAGTGTTTAAATGACAACATAGAGTTGTTATAGTAACTGGTCTGGGTTCTGATTGGTCATATGTTACGCGCGTAATGACCAATCATAAGTGTAGAATGTGATAAAATGTAGGTAGTTTCATTTCTGCCTTCCTGAATAATATCGTTCGGTTTTCAATGAACGACTGAAATTCGGTTGTGATTTGAATCATCAGCTGATTCATGTTTTTATATTACGAATAAGTGGACGTAATTTACCACTTTCCAACTTGCTGATTGGTTGTTACACTCGTGACGTATGACCAATTAGAACATGGACCAGTCATTATAAATACTCTATATCAAACAATACGAATTTTGAACATTTTCGAAATAAAAGTTACGCATTAATCAAGACGGTCGTACAAGTGTGCACGGAGTGGCGGGGTTATTAAAAACGAGTTATTATTTATTCATTTTTTCATTTTTACTTTCTTACTAAGAATTGTAAGTCATAAACAACAATTTTGATTTGTTGTCTTAAATCTGTGATTTTGAAAAATTTGCTAAAATTTGGGGGGGGGGAAGGGGGAAGAGATGATTGAGTGAATCTAGTTTCAAATTATTATGCAGCCATTAAGAGAATAAAAAGTCAGCGCTTATGCCCACTAAATCTGAAGTGAGTCTTGAATTGAAGCTCCATACCTCTTGTATAATTCAATTCGAGATTTTCCTTACCATTCCAAGGTTCCCAAAAAAAGTTATATTTTAGTTATTCCCAGAATGCTAACATCCATCTATCTAGCTCTATAGATAAGAGTGTGTCTGGAGTTGTCTGTATCATACCCCGGGTCTCGGATTGATAATAGCATTAGTATAAGTATATATATTTTTTTTTTCTCATCGTGTAGCTCCGCCGAGAATTCATAAAGAGGGATCAAAATTTGGTGGGAAACTTTTCTTAAAAATGCAAGAAGGTACCTTTTTTGCTTTTTTGATACACCTCAAAATGGCGAATCACTCAAACTTTAAGGAGGAATTGAGAAAGGGCAAATGACTCGAAATTTTCGTATTTGATTTCATATGAAAGAGCGAGACACCGACAATAAGATATTCAAATTTCAGCTCCTCATGCGCATTAGGAGGGGTGTTGAAGCGAAAAATGGGTTTTTGAGTAGGTTTTGAGTTATGAAATTTTTTGAATCTTCCATATCTCCACATCAAATCAATCTGGAGAAGTCAAAATTCTTGCGTGCTGTTAGTTTGGCACCACAAAATAAGACCCTTTGAATTTTGGTCAAAGTCAATCCAAAATGTTGGCTTATCAATTGAGTAGAGCTGGAGGAGCTTCAAATTTGTAAAAATGGAATTAATATGAACTCATATGATTATTTGGGAAAAGAAGTATACTATATTACCGATTCACTTCCATACATGTTGTTGGAGGGGAGAAGGAGGGGTTATCGACCTCTAAATGTAGTGGGGATACACGAGAGGTCGGAAGTTTTTTATGGTAATATCATATGATAAAATGAGTGCAAGTGATTTTAGCTTCATAAGTGAATTTGGAGGAGAGTTAGAACAACGTAACGATTTTTGGAAGGGAAATTGCAGTAGGTACAACCACACCTTTCCACTGTTCAAAGAACATTGGAAAAGTTCTAAAAGGGTTGTGCTAGATTCACAGACTTTCGTGCCGAATGAGTTCTTATCGAGAGCACCAAAGAGCCAAATTCACGCATATCTTTGTTTCGAGTGCTGAAGGCACGAATGTGGTCGGGTATAATGGGAGGGGGCAAAAATGCCCTTTCCCCCACCTGCGAGACAACCTAACCTAACCCAACTTTGAGGTAAGGAACGTAGGTTTGAAAATTCCAAGTCTGAAGGTTCAAAGAGGGGAATAAATAATAATGTAAAAATTGCAGGAATAAATATTAAAAAAAAAAAATTTAAAAATTAGAAAAAATTAACCGAAAAATAGTCAAAAAAAATTCCGCCCAAGCATGGATTCGAACTCATAACCTTCAGCACTGCAACCCGTACCCTTAACCGCACGGCTACGAGTTGCTCAGCATCAATCGGCAACAATCACGTATTGGGACTCGAACGCAAAGTGGCTGACATCTAGTGGCGAAAAGTGTAACTGCTTTAGCGAGGCTGTATGGGGCATGTATAATGTAAACAAAGCGTTCATTTTCTTTGTGTATTTAGAAAAATTTGCTGGCTGCGTGTTTAAAGTGATTTACTTGGTCTGATTGGTGGAAACTACTGATAGAATCATACATGCCCCATAGAGCCTCACTAGAACACTAGCGCTCAAGCGGTTGTTCGGCTTCCAATAGTACTATTCCACTCTCATATCATACGCCCTACCTGTATTGAAGGATATTTATTTTGCACGAAAGTCTGTGAGTATAGCATAACCCATTCCAAAAAGCATACACGTTTGATGAAGAATCAAGATCTGGAAGACCACCCACTCTTTCGGAGGTCGACCTAATCTGAAGGAACATGTTGAGGAGAACCCCGCTACATCTGCACGTCGTGTTGCTCAAGAACTCTGTATGAAATGTGAAACGGTGCGCTCGATTTGAAAGAGGAGGCATTTTATCCATAATGTATATCAGTAGTTTTTTGAAGAAAGAATAATTTCACGTAACAAATGGACGCCACGAAGTCCTTATTTGTCACCAGCAGACTTCTTTCTGTGGGGATTCTTAAAGGACAATGTATACCGTAATAAACCGGCGACTTTATCCGAATTGCGAACAGAAATTGAGCTCCAGATAGGTTCTGTGACCCAAGACACATGCCAAAATGTATTCAGAAATATGATAAAGGGGATGGATGTTTGCCAAACAGTAGATGGTGGCCAGTTCCAACATCAACTGTAATCTAAAAATGTTTTCAAGCTCTTATACTTTTTAAATAAATTTTTTAAATTTTCATTCTAACTACTTTTCGGTCACCCTATAATTTCATGAATCGTCCATATCTATTCACCAAAACGTCTTAGAAAGGTCAAACTTCGTATGTGAGGTAAGTGGATCACCACAATATGATCTCTTAAATTTGGTAAAAGTGAATCCGAAATGACCAATTGTAAAAATTTAAGGAGCCTCATATACTTAAAATTTAAAAAGTAGGTGTTCATATCATTATTGCATGGTAAGAAATGCTACAGATGTTGTAAATTTCACTTCTTAAATGGTTTTAGAAGGGATAGGGTAGGAGTTTTTAGACTTGGTATTGTGTGTGGTGTAGGGGTTTCCAGACTTGATATTGGGTGATGTTTGTACGCATAAAGGGGTTAGCAATGCTATTAGTTAACTTGAAAAAGCCCAATTAAAAACTCAGCTCCAATATTGTGGCATTGCTGCTTATTTCGAGTTATTTAAATTTCCAGTTGTATTACATATATTTATGTATCATTTTTCATGAAAACCAAACTGAAAAAATCCAAAGTTCTTGTAGAATTCTTCTTTTCAGAAATTGGTACATAAGTTATTATGGAATTAATCTGCAATAATTTCATACCAAAGAAACTAATAAATATTAGTTCTATTCTCATTCGTGTAGCAATAAGTGAAAAACGTTTAAAGATTCTTTTCTTTAGTCGGGTTCATTGGATTGCTCGATATATATTTGGAAAGTTCTCATCGAACGATATTTCGACGCAATTTTTCTCAACACTGCCGATAACCTCAGAGAATGAGCGAAGATGAATTCATCGCACATTTCAAACGATAATATTCGTTCACGATTCGAACGTAAATCATGGTAAACGGCGTGCATATCCGTTTGATAAATTACATCAAACAAACGTACGACATTATGAGATGGCACGAGGTCGCGATCACGCAGAAAGGGAAATTTGAAGAAATACTGTTTCGATTTTCTTTTCGTCATTACACGAGCGAAAAAATAAATGTCGTTTCGCCTATGGTAATTTAAAACGTTAATTTGGTGGGGATAAGAGAGCGATTAATTAGCTTACGCGTGGTGTTTCGGCGTTTAATGACGTCGTCGCGAATGGTATACGAGCGAGAAAACAATGAAATTCAATTAACATTTCACCTATTCTATTGAAAGTATTAGCCCTTCGCCTTATGCCGGATTTATAAATTTCCTGCGCACCGTTGTCGGAACAATACGCTAGGTGTACGTGTAAAACGTCCGCGGTCGTGTAGCAGAAAATTCGAAGAACAAAGGTCTTCAGCCGAGCTTCGCTGACGATCTACTTCCGCAGTGGAACAAGACCACTGGCCTTGAAGACCGTTCGGCGCGCGAGTATTTACATCCATGCATTGGGCTCGGACACGCCGGTTTTCAGGTGTAATTTCTTTCGTTCTGTGTTTTAGGTGTGGAATGATTTTTATTTTTAGCGACAACCGGTGAGTTTAAACACGTGTCGTTGACATTTACAATATTGGCCAGATCTAGAGAAGAGTGGAATATTCGTGATTTTCGGTATAATCGAGAGTTGTATCGCAAGTTAACACGGTATTTTAATCGATTTATGCGCGAATTCGACGAGCTGACGATGCGAACGACTAATGATGGTTGTAAATAAACACCGTAATCGTTTGAGCGAATCGCCAAACGCCATCTTAAAGAATTACCTCGATTTAAGATTTCAAAGTATAGAAATAAATTACCTAAAACGATGAAGACTTTTTAATTGAATTTTTTATGAAGAAGTGAGCTATTATAAGACTCCAAATAAGTCATAAAGTAAACATAAAAGCTGAGGCTGCTAAACTAGCATAACGCTGTAAAGGGAAAACCACCCTAGATGATAGAACAAATGCTTAACATCGAGCATGGTAGAAAGGAGTAGCTGGAATGAAACAGTCAAGAAGTATTTCTAAAAATCTAAGGAGAATTCTTGAAATAGATAAGAAAAAGTTGAAAATGGTTTTACAAGTTTTAATAAGTCATTATGAGCTAAATAAGAGTATATATTTGTATTTATTACCAATGGTGATGGATCCCAATTATGTATAGATGGTGTAAGACAGAGGAGAAGATGAAAGACAATGTATTCTGACACTACTTTTTTCAACAGAAAAGATAAATGAACACTCCGAAATCAACATGGATTTAGACTTAAACCCAGAGTTTTTCCTAGCATCGATTGCTCGCTCCAAAATGGGACCCTTATTAACACTACTAGAATTGTAAAACCGGGATTGTAACCAGAATCTGGAGAAACTTGAAATGATTTAAAAACTGGAAGCAGAACTAGAACCAAAACAAAAATGAACCCAGAACCAAACGCAAAATTAGAACTATAATGTAAAGAAATTTGTAACCAGAATCAATCCCAGAACAAAATGATACTGGTTCTGGATTCTCAATCTTTCTTTTCTAACTTTTCACTATCCAAATTTTATAACAACATGATCTCTCCAGCTTATTCGAGATTGTTGAACAGAAACTAGAACCAGAACCTCAAAAATTCCTAAAATATTTAGAAAGTGGAACCAAAAACCGAAGTAGAACTATACCAAAAATGAACCCAGAACCACAACCAAAATCGGAAGTATAATGTAGAAAAATTTTGAACCAGAATCAATTTTAGAACAAATTGATACTGGTTCTGGGTTCTTAGTCTATTTCTTTCTGGTTTTGTAGTTTTCACATTCTGTAATGAAGTAAACTTTCTAACTTATTTGGAGTTGTTGACCAGGAACCAGAACCAGAACGTGGAAAAACACAAAACTATTTAAAAAGTAGAACTAGAAACCGAAATGGAACTAGAACAAAAATGAACCTAGAACCAAACTCAAAATTGGAACTATAACGTGAAAAAAATTTGGAATCAGAATTAATTTCAGAACAAAATGATAATGGTTCTGGATTCCTAATCTTTCTTTTCTGGCTCTTCACTTTCCAAATTCTATAACAGAATGATCTTTCCAGCTTATTCGAGATTGTTGAACAGGAACTAGAACCAGAACCTCAAAAATTCCTAAAATATTTAGAAAGTGGAACCAAAAACCGAAGTAGAACCATACTAAAAGTGAACCCAGAACCACACCCTAAATCGGAAATATAATGTTGAAAAATTTGGAACCAGAATTAATCTCAGAACAAAATGATACTGGTTCTGGATTCTTTATCTTTCTTTTCTGGCTTTTCAGTTTCTACATTCTATAATGAATTAAACTCTCCAACTTATTCGTGGCTGTTGAACAGGAACAAGAATCATAATTTTGAAAACCCCAAAACCATTTAAAAAGTTGAACTAGAAACCAAAGTAGAAGCAAAACAAAAATAAACCCAGAACCAAATACGAAATCGGAACTATAATGTAAAAGAATTTCGAACCAGAATAAACCTCGTAACCAAATGATACTGATTTGAGTTTTCTATCTTTCTTTTTGTTTTTTTTTTTTTTACATTTCTTAACAAAATTACTTTCCAACTTATTCGGGGTTGTTGAACTGGAACCAGAACCAGAACCAGAATCTGAAAAAACCCAAAACTTTTAAGCAAAACCAGGACTTGAACCAAAACAAAAATAAACCCAGAACCAAAACCAAAACAAAAATGAATCCAAAACCAGAACCAAAACCTAACCATAAACGCAGAACCTGAATGTTACCCACATGAACTCGGAACCAGAACCAAAACTGTTCCAGTTTTGCTACCCTGAATACTACTCGACTTGTTTAACTGCGAAGCAGTTATAATATCATCTGGTGCTCCTATGGGGTCCTTATTAACACCAAAATAATAATGAGTTTTTGGGCACATTGAGCTATGAATGAACAAAGTTCATAGTGCTTGCACCATATGTTGGTGGGGGGAGGGGATAAAACATCGAAACATTTCTATTACAATTTCATATAATATAGTGAACTTAAATTACAACATTTGAAAATTTCAATTTCATTTTGGGGTTGAAGGAGATTTGAAGGGATTCTGGTATTTGTGGAGAAAGTTACATTGTAAAATATCTCTAATATTCCATATTTCTTCGCCAAATCCCAAAATTTGAATTTTTAATCTTACGATAATTTTTTTAGTCATGTTGGAGTTAATTTAGGATTATAATATGACCCTTTGAGGGCGTGGATTTAGAATTCTCGCTTGGCTTACGTTTAATAAATATGAACTCTGTAATAATGATTACTAGATTCAAGAAAATGTATCATATTCTAAATCCAAAGATGAAAAAATTTTCTAAAAATGAGAGTTATTATTTATCTAGTATCATTTTATGATTGAAAAATCCATAAGTTGAAAAAAAAAAATTTTAAATTAAACCGAGTCCTCATAAAATTTATGTTATAGACGAATATTGAATTAAATTTAAAACCAAAAAATTCATGAATCGAAATGTAAGCCATTACCCTGGAAGGGGTGAGGAGAAATTTTCTTTAAAACGTTTTGTAATATGAAACTTTGAAATTTTTCGATCATGGTTTCGTAAATTAAAATTTAATTATTAAATATTTTTGTTAAAGGTATTAATTTTGGCATTAGTAACTTTTTTTAAATTCAAAATGAAATTTTTTTTTATTTGTTATTAATTTTTTTTTTTTTTAAATCTGAATTTTTATTTTTTATTACCAAAACTTTTTTCCTCTCAAATTTGATAAAATTTTCTCTATTTTTCAATTTGCAAGTACATTTTTCGTTTATTTTCGATTTTTCAATTGTGTATGCAAATTTAGATGTGCTTACAGTTGTAAAATTTGCATGTAGGTGCGAAGGTGTTATCAGCCTTATCTAAAGGTCTGGACATGCTCGTATTAAAAACTCAGCTTCAGTAACGCTGCATGGCTACTTGCGTTTATGTTTTTTATTTATTTTTACACAAAGCGTGGAATTAATTACAAGACTACGCGGCCGTATACCTCTACAAAAACAATTACCTTAATTATTATGGTAAACCGGAAATAACAGAGGAAGCTTCTGAGTTGTAGGTATACCTGCGCTAGTACCTAGCTGCCTACTCCACTGGGTACTTGTACGCGTTCATTATAAACTCCACAAATACCCATCGAGGATGTTGGAAATCACAGTTTTTAAACGCCATCCACGGGTGAACGAAATGCAGCGTGAATGTAAAACGTTATTTTTGTCAATGAGAATAGACGACCGAATGGAAAAAATATGAGCGGTAGCGTATAATGATAGTGTTGGTTTCGGGATTCGGTTGGTTTTTTTGGCTCCCTTTGTTTATCGAAGGGTGGAGAGAGCAGGGAAGCCGATGGTATACGCGAGAATAGGTTTTGGTAATGGGTAAACTACGACCTGCTGCGTAATTGCGTACGCTGTGGTGCATAAAACGCAGAAATTTCCTTGGAGCGTGGAAGATTCTCTCACAGACGTTGGAAGAATCAGGCGTTAGGGTTTGTTATATTTAGACGTCGTAGAATTCGGAGCTCGCGAGATTATTTGCGATGATTTTAAAATACTCGCTTTCGTTCGGAAATCATTCGGCGTCGTGGTATGATGGTACATCAAACGTCGCTTCGCACGCAGTGACTCGGTATGGCGGTATCGTAATTATTATTAGGCGTTTCGTGATAATAGAGCGTGATATCGATACAGATATTAACGTATCATGATATTCCTGGGAAGATGGAATGAGTAGGGGTCCTCAAAATAAAATATTACTAGCAATCGTATAAAATGTATTCAGAGAGTACCATGAATTAAAAAAGAAATTAAAAATCCTAATTGTTTCTAAGTGACGTCATCGTTCTTCTGTGTAAAAAGCTCGCGTCTTTTCAGTTTTTTTTTTTTTCTGTTTGCATATAGTGCTGGTAAAGTTGAACAAAATCAGTTATGTAATGTCTCTCCCTATCTAAAAAATTGAAGGAGTTACAATAAACGAAGTTTTCAAATTAATATTACTTCTTCAATTTGGCGAATAGGCAAAAATTTTATATGAAATTTTTTGTTTTAATTTTCAAATACTGTCTGATAACTGGAAAGAATATTTCAAAAAACCTTTTTTTTTTTACACTGCATATGGGGCTACGTATGGCAAATAAAAAGGGTTCCATTTGGTGCATTCGTTTCAAACCTTTGCGTTTCCGAACATTTTTAGGGGAGTTTTTAACTTGAAAATGCGACCAAACCACTTTTTTATTTTTTAGATAAAATTCAAAATGGTGCATCACTCAGATTTTGAAGGGGACTGGAGAGGGGACAAATCGCTCAAAATTTTCGTTTTCGATCTCATATGAAAAAGTGAGTTACGGACGCCAGTATATCCAAATTTCAGCTTCCTAAGTGCATTTTGAGAGGAGTTAGAGGAAAAAACGACTTTTTGAGGAAGTTTTGAGTCATGAAATTTCTCGTATTTTTCATACCTTCTCACCAAATAAACCTAGAAATGTCAAACTTTGTGTGTAGAGTTAGTTGGTGACCAGAATATGAGCTCTTGAGATTGGGCCAAAATGGATGCAAAATGGTGGATTATCAAAATTTGAGTAGAGGTTGAGGAACCTCAAATTAGTAAAAATGTGATTAATATGAACTTATGTGATTATTGGGGATAAAAAGTATACTATACCTCGAATTCACTTTCGCACATAATATTGGAGGGGAGAAGGAAGGGTTTTCGACCTCAAAATGAAGTGGGGGTACACAAAAGATCGAACATTTCTTTATTACGGTGTCATATGTTGAAATGAGCCCAAGTGACTAACTTATTTTGATTTTAGCCCCGCATGTGAATTTGGAAGGGAGTTAGAGCAAAAAATAGCTTTTAGAGGGGAAATTGCTGCAGAGAATTTCACGAATTTTCCATATGTCCTCATCAAATCGATCTAGAAAAGTCAAACTTTGTGTGTGAGGTTAGTTGTTGACCGGAATATGATCTCTTGAATTTAGCTCAAAATGAACGCAAAATGGCGGATGACCAAAATTTGAGGAAGGCTTAAGGAGGCCCCAAATTGCTTAGATGTGTAAATGTGCACACATATGATTACTAGTGTTGAGAAGTACGCTGTATGCCAACTTCACGTTCACACATGATTTTTGATAGGAGAAGGGGGGGGGGGTTATTGTCCTCAAAATATGTTGGCGGTAAAGGAAAGGCTAAAAATTTTTGGTTATATGTTAGATGACAAAGTGAGCCTATTTAACCAAGAGAGTTCAATTTTAGCCTTTAAAGTTGGTATGGAGAAGAGTTGAAGCAAAAAAAATCTTTTGCAGGGGAAATCACGGAAAGAAATTTCGTGAATCTTTCGTACCTGCTTATCAAATTGATGTAGATAAGTCAAACTTTGTATATGGGGGTAGTTGAGAACCGAAATGTGACAGCTTGAATTTGGCCAAAAATCGATCGAAAGTGGGGGTATTTGGTTCTTATGTGGATTATCGGTTTTCTAGGGAAGTGAAAGTTTTTGCTATAAAATTACCGAATGTCCACCCACGAAATACATTTATAAATGATTTGAAATGCAAAGATATAGAGGTTTCTACGCCCCCCTCATCTTTTCGACATCTCATATCAGGTAGGTTATGATAGATCTTTTTTTTTTATCAAAAACTCAGTTAAAAAAGTAATTGTATTTATTTTTCAAAATTATCAAAATTTTCAAACGATTACAAAATCATTAAAAATAGTGACATATATAATTATATTAAATTAAAAATAAGTGAATTATTGTAGAATAATTGCTTTTTCAGTGAGTGGATTTTCAAACGATTACAAAATCATTAAAAATAGTGACATATATAATTATATTAAATTAAAAATAAGTGAATTATTGTAGAATAATTGCTTTTTCAGTGAGTGGTAGATATAAGTGTGATAAGAGCAAACGCAGTAATATCGTATATAAAGTTAAATGTACTGGTTGCGACGGTACCTATATAGGTGAAACGAAACAATATCTCGAAAAACGTATGTACCAACATAAATACGATATAAATAATAAGAAACCAGGTACCGCCTTATCTAAACACGCCATTCATAATAATCACACTTTCGATTTCGATAATGTCGATATAATCCATACGCAAAAAAACATGAGTAAACGTAAAATATTAGAAATGTTATATATAAAAAAAGAAGGGGAAAAAAGCGTAAACCATAAAACCGACGTAGATAATTTATCTGAAAAATACAACGTAATTAATATTTAATCATAATCTAGCATTTTATTCGTAGTTTTTATTCTTAAGTTGTATTCGCCTGAAGACGCGTCGTCGTTACGACGCGAAACGTCGCGCAATTAAAATCGTATTTATTTTGTGAGTTGTGTGCCTTTTTCTTTAAACAATGAATTATTGTATTAATAAGGTGAAAAAGTTGGTATAAAAAATAAAAAAATAAATTAAAAATTAATGTTTATATAAGGATATTCTACAACTTTTGCTTTTAAAATGGAAATTATAATTGAAAAAAAAAAGTTAAGAATATATATGTATTGAAATAAAATTTATTATTTTGAATTTTTTTATTTTCAATAATGTAATGAAAATTGTAAATTTTTACGAAATCACAAAATGATTTTATTTGAAAATGTTAATGAGAAATTTTTCATGTAAGTATAATATAATGGTTGAAATTCGAAAAAAATAATGCATCACATGAACATCATGAACACGTATAAATATGGTTGTAAATAATTTCAATTTTTTTTTCAAATAATTTAAATTCAGAGGCGGACTTCGAATTTCGCCGCCTGTGGGCAGTAAATTTTTGCTGCCGTCCCCTCCCCCCGCCAAAAAAAAATCATGAAAAATTTTCATGCAGAATATTTTTTTCAATGTTCATTTTAGTACATCACCCAAACTTTTAAGTTTGATTCAAACTTTAAAAAAAATGTAAGCAGCCATGCCACATTACTAGAGCTGAGTTTTTAACTGAGGCTTGATCAGGTTTGAAAATAATGTTGGTAGGTCCTTCATGTCTACAGGCCACAACCAATACCAAGTTTGAAAACCTCTGCCCTGTCTTTTCCAAAAACCACTTAAGAACTTTAATTTAGAACAAATGAAGACCTGATTTCCAAAGTGACCTAACTGCAAAATTAAGATTTTCGAGTTAGCGATGCTACTTGATGTTAAATCATAATTACTACCTATATACATCATCTTCAACCACCAGGCATAATTATCGATTTTCTCGAAATGAATTTTTTGCAGTTAGGTCACTTTGGAAATCATGTCTTCAAATGTAGCGTTTGTTGCTATGCAACAAGTATATAAACACATATTTGTTAAATTATAATTACTTGAGGTTCCTCAAATTATCTTCAAATTTTAATTCCTCTCTGAATGCATGTAGGAAGCTAGAATGAAAATAGGTTAGTCACTTGGACTCATTTTATCATATGACACCACAATGAAGAAATTTCAACCCCTCGTCTCTTCTCCTCCAATATCATCTGTGAAAGTAAATTTGGGATGTAATACACTTCTTATTCCCAACAATCGAATGAATTATTACCACTAATTTGAGGCTCCTCAAGCTCTACTCCAATTTTGATAATTTGCCATTTTGTATCCATTTTGAGCCAAATTCAAGAGGTCATATTCTGGTCGCCAATTAACCGTTCACACAATGTTTGACCTTTTTAGATTGATTCGGTGAGTAGATGTGGAAGATTCAAGCAATTTTATGACTTAAAACTTCCTCAAAAATCCGTTTTTTGCTCTTACTCTCCCTCTAAATGCATTTATGAAGCTGAAATTTGGATATGTTGGTCTCTGTGACTCACTCTTTCATAAATGGGATCAAAAAATTTGAGCTATTTACTTTTTCTCCAGCCTCCCTCAGAATTTTATCGAAAAAACAAAAAAGGAATTTTTTGCACTTTTAGGAACTAGGAAGAGTCTCTCACAAAATTTTGAGCAAATTTCATACGAATACCTGCCGGCGCTAGGTGTGAAAAAAAATTATAAAACTCAGCCGAAAAAAAAAAGTTTTCATTTTTACCATAATTTTCAATGTTTCATAATCTTTTTTAAAATTGATTTCTGAGTATGTTATAAGTTCATCCATCTGACTAACATAATTTTTTTTTAAATCGTCATAATATATTTCACATTTAAAAAACAGCTGGAACAGGGCGTATTCTAAGAAAAGTTTAGAGCTGCACAAACATAGTTCCATTGAGAAATTTTTTACTTTTTACCGCTCCCAAGGGAGCAGGAGTGGTATAAATACATTTTCGAGTATGCGAATATGGGAGATGAAGAGACGATTAATTCTCAAATTGGAAAAGAAGTGGAGAAAAAAATCATTTGTTTAAATTTTTATAGGCTATGTTATCAACTTACGTAATTTTGTAAGATTTTTGTCAGTTGTTAAAATGTACAAATTTTGGGAACTGCACAATCTTTTTTTGCAGCTGCACAATATATGCGGAGCTGCAAGTTAGAATACACCCTGAGGTGAAAAAACCAAAATTTGGCGCCCCAGCTGCCCTCTCTGCCCATGCCTAAATTCGCCTCTGAATTTAATTCAATTTCATTTTATTTCATGCGTCAACAATAAGTGAATATTTTTCCTAAATTATTCACCTGTGAATCGGTGTACAGCAAATCCTTTAGTCGTGGGTTGAAGTGAATCAGTAAAATCATCGTATTGGAAAACCTCCGCGTCATATTCGATCATACATTGGTGATATTTGAACGGATATTACGGTTGATTTTTGATAATTGCGAAAAAAAATCAGCGATTCCGAAAAATGATTTGAAACATATTTTTTCCTGATTCTGCAACACGTATATGCCAGTTCATGGCACTGTAGTGCGAATCGTTAAAAATAAACGACCATTTACAATATACGTATTTCGGTATTATTACCATCCCGATAATTCATTTCGTGTGCGTCTATTATGCAATCATTTCGTGTAGCAATAAATTGGTAAAAACGCAGTACTCGCCTTTTGCTCGGTTTCGTCGATACGACTATTTCGAATTAATTTCCTTATTTGGTGAAATAAGTGAGGAATTCGGACGCACGTACGACCTTAAGTTGAAAACGTATAATTGCGGACTCGTCATTCAGGATATTAGGTATAATATGGCGTTCTTTCTGGAGTATAAATTACATTATTATAAAAATTCGGCGAATATGACGTTGGCGTTTATTAGAAACGCTTATTAAGGCGACGATGAGGATTTGCGATGCGGCTGGCGGATGTCAATGATCGAATGGCGGCGTCTGTCGTCCCATTCGATACGTATTTTTCATCGAATCGAAAATGTGATTCACGACGTACCGCCTCATTAACGTTACACAGTTCATACGCAGTTTCCGACAGTTTATAAAATAATCCCGGAGCCGATTGCGGTCTGTTTTCGTACTCATAGACGGAACTGAAATGGTCGTTTTAATGTTTGTTTATTCCCCCGTGGTGCGACTTATCGTATGACCTAATTATGTGTTAGGCGTTTGTAGCGTCAGCTGTGTGTGCCTGCGTGATGGGCGATGATAATGGCGATGCTGTTTTCATTGCCTAGCTTCGTTCGGTATTTGCGGTGTGTTTTCGGCTATCGGAAAATTATTTCGGAATAAACGATGACCGTGGAGTGAGGTGAAAGAAAATTGTGTAAATATGGTTTAATTAGAGGTTTCGATATGGGATCGGGAATAGTTCAAGGAATCGATTTTTTACGTCGTTCGTAGATTGGTATTGGCGTGTAAATTATGTCGAGGGGAATATGACACGACTGCGGGATGCAGATTAACCTGGGACTGTGGTGTACGGTGTACGCGGTACCGTATGACTCGATGGTTGGAAAATGATTGTACGATTTATGGTCGTCAAGTCGAACCAGTCGAACACGTTGGTCGAATACATTCTTTACTTATTCGTCGTAATATTTATCAGTCGAGGTTTTAATAAAGGATAAAGCTATTATAGGCTTCTTCAATTGTGAAGGAGTGAGGCAGCGAAGTGAAATTATATGTTCGCGTTTCCGATCATTTCTAGTTGATTGGTTAATGCCCAGGATGACGTGTCAGTTGGGGTAGATTCTGGGGACTTCAACCGCATATCTGGGGGTACACCGAACACTTTGAGTCTTCGAAACGTTTTATTCATGTCTCGGAGACTACGAGTTAGCAGTAGTTCATTAGTATGCCTTTATTTCATTTCAGCGTCTAGTAAGTAGAAAAAATGTAAGCAGCCATGCCGTATTATTTCTGGAGGTGAATTTTTAACTGGGGTTGTTCAAATTTGCAGATAAAGTCGTCAACTTATTCTTCATACTTGAGGCCACACTCAGTCGAGTGTCTGAAAACTTCAACTATTCCTTCCGAGCTCATCTATGGAGTTGGATTTAGCAGTGCACAAGAATCAGACGAGTTCATTTTATCAAGTATAAGTTAATTGATGCTTATCAAGCCTTCCTTAAAATTTGACTATCAGCCATTTTGAATGTATTTTGGGCCAAATTCAAAGATCCATATCTTTGTAATACACAGACTTCATCTACGAAGTTTCAGCTTCTCAAATTCATTTGGCGCGTAAATAAGAAAAATTCGTGAAATTTCTCAACTTGATTTTCCTTGAAAGATCACTTTTTTTTTTCAACATCCCTCGAAACATAATTTGAAAGCTCAAATTTGAGTAAGTTATTCATTATTGGGATTGTTTCGTGGTAAGAAATAATAAACGAAAATTTTAGACTTCGCCAACACCCCCTCCCCCCGCTTCACCAGTATTTAGGGCGATACCTTCTTCTCCTCCTTCTAATATCATCCGGAAAGTGGATTTGGGATGTAATATAGGCCACATCCCTAGTAATCATATAAGCTTATATTTATTAAATTTGAGCTATTTAAGGCTCCAAATTTTGAGTATCTGCTATTTTGGATACATTTTCACCTGAATTCGAGAGCTCAATTTTGAGCTCTAACTAAGTCTACGTTAGAGGTTTGAGTTTTTTAATTTGATTTGGTGAAGACTTATGGAAAATTTATAAGATTTCATGACTTAAAAGCTCCTTAAAAAGCTGTTTTTTTTTTTGGCTCCAACTCCTTTCTAAATTCTTTTCGGAAACTGAAATTTGGGTATTTTAGCGTCTTCCATTCATTATTTCATGTAAGAACATGAATAAAAAGACCTCTCAAAATTAAGAATCAAAAAAAAAAATTATTTAGTCACGCGAACAGTCTCTCACCAAATTATATGAACTATTGTCATCCGAACCCCTCCTCCTTCCCCCCGTACGAGTGAAAATGTATAAATATTCATGAACATATCTCTTCCATCCCTCCCCATTGCATTGGTTGGTAACTAGGAATGGATGAGAATCGCTGAAAATTTGGCAAGAGAGTTCTCGTAGAAAAATGCAAAACTCTTCTTTTTATTTTTTTATTCATCTCGAAATGGCGGTACACTGGAACTTTGAAGTGGGGAGTGGGGTAAATAAGTCGACATTTTCATTCGTGGTTTCGTACAAAAGAGTCCAAATTTGAACTTTTTAAGTGAGTTGGTGAAGCAGGTAGACCTAAAAATGAATTTTTGAGAGGAGAGTCAAACTTCGTACGTATAAAAAATTGTCAATTTTTTCATAGTTATTATTCTATCTTTTGTATATTATTTTTTCGTGAGTATGTACGTATGTACTGCGTTCATTAGCTGAGTGTATGACTTTTTAACAATAGCTATTACAGCCTACCTGATTTAGGAAGGGGGTGGGGGTGAGGTCTTCAAATCTTTGCCTTTCAGACCATTTATAACCATATAGCCAATGTCCAACTTCTTGCTATATTTTTTTTCCAGCTCGCGTAGCATCGGCGGGTATTCATAAAATTTGCTCAAAACTTGGTGAAAGACTCTTTCTGGAAATGCGATCAAACTGCTTTTTTGTTTTTTTGATGAAATTAAAAATGGCGGATCAATTAAATTTTGAGTAGCGCTAGAGAAGGAGTAAATGACTCAAAATTTTCGTTTTTGATCTCATGTGAAAGAGTGAGTTACGGATATCAGCATATCCAAATTTAAGCTTCTTAAGTGCATTTTGAGAAGAGCTAGAGCGAAAAACGGGTTTTGGAGGGGAAATTGGGTACAAGAAATTGCTCGAATCTTCCATACCTCCCCACCAAATTAACCTAGAAATGTCAAACTTTGTGTGTAGAGTTAGTTGGTGACCAGAATATGAGGTCTTGAGATTGGACCAAAATGGCGGATGACCAAAATTTGAGGAAGGCTTAAGGAGGCCCAAAATTGCTTAGATGTGATAAATGAGCACACATATGATTACTAGTGTTGAGAAGTATGCTGTATGCCAACTTCACGTTCACACATGATTTTTGAGGGGGAGAAGGGGGTGGGGGGGATTATTGTCCTCAAAATATGTTGGCGGTAAAGGAAAGGCTAAAAATTTTTGGTTATATGTTAGATTATAAAGTGAGCCTATTTAACCAAGAGAGTTCAATTTTAGCCTTTCAAGTTGGTATGGAGAAGAGTTGAAGCAAAAAAAAAAAAAAAAAATTTTTTGCAGGGGTAATCACGGAAAGAAATTACGTGAATCTTTCGTACCTGCTTATCAAATTGATGTAGATAAGTCAAACTTTGTATATGGGGGTAGTTGAGAACCGAAATATGACCTTTTGAATTTGGATCAAAATGGATCCAAAATGGCGAATTATCAAAATTTGAGTAGAGCTTGAAGAACCTCAAATCCGTGAAAGTGTGATTAATATGAACTCGTACGATTATTGGAAATAAGAAGTACATAATATATTACATCCGTAATTCATCTCTATACATGATGTTGGAGGGAGAGAAAAAGGAGGGATTATTGACTCAAAATGTGGTGGTGGGTGTATGAGATGTCGAAAATTTTTAATTGCGATGTCATATGCTGAACTAAGCCAAGTCATTGACCTATTCTAATATTAGCTTCCCAAGTGCATTACGAGGGAAGTTAGAGCAAAAAAGGGCTTTTGGAGGGGGAAGTGCTGTAGGAAATTCCGTGAATCTTCCATATCTCGTCACCGAATCGACCTAGAACGGTCAAACTTCGGATGTAGGGTTGGTTGATGACCAGAATATGACCTCTTGAATGTGGGTCAAAATGCATCCGAAATGGTGGATCGTAAAAATGTGAGGATGATTTGAGGAGCCTCAAGTAGTCAAAATTTGAGAAATATGTATTCATATGATTATTGCATGGCGAGCAATACTACATCTATTCTGAGTCCAACTTCTTAAGTGATTTTGAAAGGAATAGTGTTGAGGTTTTTAGACTTGGTATTGGGCGTGACCTGTAAACATGAAGAGATTAGCTATGTTATTTGTAAACCTGAACAAGCCTCAGTGAAAAACTCAGCTCTAGTGATGCGGCGTGGCTGCTTACTTCTTTTTTTATCATTTCGATTTCAAATACAGATTTTCTTCTAATTTGAAATTTTTTCTGATATAAATTTGAGCTGGATTTTTTTCTCGTTTTCGGCGAAGCGAGCTGGGCCGAGTTGAGATTTTTTGAAATATTAGTAAAAAAGTAGAGAAAAAATAGTGATTTTTCGACAAAAGAATCCGTTAGATACCCTGAAGAACTATTTTTGAGGGGAGGAGGGGATATGATGGCGAGATGTATCATGAATCCTTCATATTTCCTCACCGAGTTGACCTAGAAAGGGCAATCTTTATGTGTGAAGTTGGTTCAAGGTTAGAACATTTTCTAAATTAAACCTTTTAGGGGCTTTTGAAAATGAAAGTTAGGTGTTCTCGAACTCTATACACGAGTGCGATTGGTGGAGAGAAGAGGTTAGTTATATTATGTGCGAGTTTGAACGAGCCTCAAATAAAAACTCAGCTCTAGTACTACGATGTGGCTGCTTACCTTTTTCATTTGTTGTTATTTTTTTTACGTTATTAAAAGTATGCGGTCGCGTTCGTATTCTCGATTCTTACTCCGTAGAATAAACTGGTTTCGCACCTACGAAGAGCAGACGAGGGTTTACGGAATAGTACAAATATAAGGCGGATTGTAATTGTGATAAGACAATGATGAGTCACCTGCGTTGTTAAACTAATACGATTATATTACGGTTACAGATTATTGGCGCGGGTATGATCGAAGTAGACGAAGGAGTGAGCAGCTCACGAGGTACGGCCCGAGATCGAGCTGCGCAGGCGATCCATTATTACAATAATAACGTGCTAAAAGCGAGAACCGGTTCTAGATCGTCCGCGTACTCTTATCAGCATCAGCGAATTCGCGGAGGCGCTGCAACCAGTTCCCGGCCCGATAATCTCTACCGTAGTAATTCCAGTTTGGAGTTGCTGCACGATACTAATCTAAACGAGTGCCATCGTAATCGCGGAGAAAATGTGCTCACTCCGACGCTGAAACGCGAATACGGTAGTCATGGCTCGATCGACGTTATCGCCGCCGCCGCCGTCGTCGATTACAAACAAGACGATAAGGATGCCAGGGAGCAATTCTTCTCTATGCTGCAGGACTACAAACCGACGGTAAGTAAAGATGAGTACGATTTTCGACACGTGCACTCGCGTGCATTGGTCGGAAGAGAAATTACGAAACTCGAGCGTTTTTTGTTTACACCGGCCATGCCTGTCATAACAGAGTTGATGGCGGTTTCGTGTTTTGTCGTTTCGTACGTGTCAGACACGTGTTCTCTACGGTCATACGTATTTCTCAATACCGGTATGACCTAGGTTGCGTTGTGTGCTTATGCTAAGCGTAAACGTTGCTCGATTCTTTAATGGGTTAAATTATTATCGCGCCTCGATGGCTGATTTGACGACCACAGCCAAGATTACGCGTTCAATGGTAACCTCGAATCAGATGATTCGCGATTCACAGTGCATTCGGATAGCGTTGATTTCGAACGACGAAAAATTTTCTTAATTTTATTCGTCGTTGGAGAAGCTCCTGTTCTTAATTACAGGGCGAGAAAAAGAGTTCGAGTCAATAGTCGATGATTAACGACCAGTTCGAACCAGTTGTTCGATATAGGAATTCTTCTGGTGGTAGAGAAAATTTTTAGTTTCGATGCCCTGGTGTTTTCCTCTGTATTGGTTGTAGTCGGAGGTTATCATTTATCGGGATTGAGGAATGCCCTCCCCCCCCCACCTCACTTTGTCTATATTCAACAGTAAAAAATTTGCGCCCAGAGTGTTGGCTTCGAAACGCTCTTATAAATCAATAATCATAAGGTAGTTATTAATGGTTGATCGTCTGATCGATTATATAGCCTTATTACTATCGCAGTATTTTTTTTGCCGCTTTCAGGGGTTCTAAACTTTTTTTAAATAATTTTCGTCTATGTAAATGAATGTAAATTAATTTTCAAGGTTGTGGAAGTCGTGGAATATTTTTCAGGGGATTCTAAAATATTAAATGCTCCGAAAGTTGATTACATTCTTTTCTAGATATTCAAAATAATTATATATTTAGATATGCAGGTATTTATGTTTTCAGGTGTGATTTAACCCTTCATTAATATCATTCCGGTATAACATATATCTTGAGAGGGAAAAGACCAAAATTCCTTATTTAGTATGTTGGGTGGAAAGGACCAACATTACATTATTATCATCTTTTCAAAGGAAAAGATCAATTATTACATCAGAAAATTATTATAACAATTTATCTTTATATTTTAATTATTTTTTAACGAGTAAGCTCACTAGGTACACTTTACGATATTGGCGAAACATTTTCTACATATGGATGCAAAATGGGCCCTCTCGAAATGACTATCCAAAAATGTTTGCATTTCGTTCGATAAACCGCTATCGAAAGCGTTCTTGATTGGCGTATTTTTAAAACAATAGTTTTATGTTTTTTCGTTCACAAAATGACAAAAATATTGTAAATTTGTAATAGTTGGTGTTTTCCTTTGTGAAAATACTTAATAAGAAATTTTGGTTTTTTCCCTTATGAAGATACTAAATAAGGAATTTTTGGTATTTTCCCTCCCAAAATAGTAATGAAGGGTTAATGTTTGAAAAATTAAACTTCACAAAAATATTATGAAATTATTTCTAATATTTGAAATATTCATTTTGTTCGGTAAATTTATTTGAAACATTATTTTTATTATTATATATTTTTAGTTTAGTTTTAAATAAAAAGATAGCTATTACAGCCTACCTGATTAAGGAAGGAGGAGGGAGAGGTGTTCAGATGTTTTCGTTTCAGGACGTTTGTAATCATCTGACCATTGTCCAACGTTTTGGTGTATATTAATTTATTTTTTTCCCATGCGTAGCGTCGGCGAGTATTTATGAGGATAAATAAATGGTTTCGGGGCCGAGAATGGATTTTGAGGAAACCTACCTCAAAAGGTCATCTATGATGAGAAAATACTCTGATGAAAATTTTGGACCCTTGGTGCAATTATTTTGGGGGGTGAGGGGCCAAAATGATTTTAGAAGGTAAGGGGAACTCTGAAAAATTTTTTTCAAAATTTTAGAGCCATTTTTTTCAAAATTTTAGAGCCATTTTTTTCCGAGTTATGGAGTTTTGAAAAATTTGAGCCGCCGTTTTGTGAAAAAATTTCGGAGATACAATCGGTTTTTTTTTTATGAAATTTGTTATTCAGGCTAAATTATATTGTAAAAGTTTCAATGAGTTGGAGTTGGTGTAACGTTGTCAAAAAAAAATAAATGATACTAAATAAAATGAAAAAACAGGTAAAATAGGGTATTTTAGCACGAAGTTTGGGTATTTTTGGAAGCCCTGGATAGAGGGAAATTGTCATTTTATTTCCTTTCGAAGTTGGGAAGGCAAAACATGATGCTTAAACGCAAAAAAAGTAACATAGGTCTAACATAATTTTTTCAAATTTTTTGAAAAAATTTTGATGATTTGCAAACTTTGACCAAATTATGGGAGGGGTAAATATTAACTTAGGGGGCTGAAATTTTTTTTAGATTCCATTACGATCATTCTGCAACAACTGAACTAGTTGCATGCTTAATTTAAAAAAAAAAGTGAAAATCGACCACCCCTGTTATACGCCTCCTGAATTCAAATAATTCAAGACCAAAAATTTTGGGGGATAAATATGGCTTTGGGACAAATTTTTTTAATTTTTCAAAAATTCGTTTTTTTTTTAAAATTATTTTTGAAACTTGGACTAAATTTAGGAGGGAGAGGGGGGAGGAGGGTGAAGTGTTGCTATAAATTGAGTCTGAGTTCTGAGTTTTTTTTGACGTGTCGTAGACTGCCTCTAGGGTCAGAGGTACGAGTGAATAAAGCTGATAGATTTTGTTAAAAAGGTTTTTAAGAAAGTGTATGAGGGGTAGAAGAGTGGCAGGGTCGCTATTAAGAATTTTTGCCAACTTAGATAGGTAGTTGAGAATGTTTCTGAAGTGTGTGAGACTTAGACATTCTAATAAGTGTTGAATGACAATTTTCATTACGTTCTTATGTAGTCATTTAGCAATTATTGTGACCGCGTTCCCTTCGTTCATTGAAAAAAAAATTATATTTGGCTTACCCAAGTCGAAAAATGACGAGCAAGTGTTGAATGTTCGCAGTGATCGCAGATCGGATAATTTTTATAATCAGCTTTTACAAATAATTTTTTTATATCTATTGAATTTCCTAAATACTTAATTTAATCGATAAAGAAATTTTATTTCAATTTTTAATGATAAATGAGTCATTTTTTTAAATAAAATAATTTTTTAATTATTATTGAAAAAAGAAAAATAATGAAACTAATTTTTCAAAATAATACTTCAAAATTGAAGTCTCTCTTATTGATTTAAAAATATTTTCCAGAATATTATTAAAAAAAAAATTTCTCCCCCCCCCCGCCCGCTCCATATATGCTGAATTTAATAATGACCTCTGCTTTCTAAATTAGCCTCTCTGAGAAATCCAAAAATTAAAATTTAAAAAATGGCCTTAGTTGCAATATTGCAATTTCATACAATAAATTATGACCTCAATTTCCCAAGTCTAGCTAAGAGTGTCTCAAAAATCAAAACTTTAAAAAATAAGCTGCAATCAATAGAACGATGCTGTGCATTAAATTATTAAAAATAATTTTTTTTAGTTTAGTTTATTGATTTAAATTTTTTTTTACTTATATACGTATATATATTTCTTTTTTTGTTATATTTTTTTTATCATAATAATTTTATTATAAAAAAGGTATTTAATTATTTTTTGCCAAAGAATTAAATTAAATTAAATTAAGTATTTTTAATTTTGTTCATAAATATATTTTTGATTAAATATTATGTTTTGGGCTCACTTAGTTATAAGACATTCAAGAAATCTCATAACTCAATTTTCCCTTCTACCCCCTCCAAAAAAATCAACAATTTTTTGCTCCAACTCCTGTTCAAATTGACTTGAGGAAATTGAAATTTGGAAATATTGGTGTCAATGTTGTACTGTCTTAATCATGCCACAATAGAATCGAGAAATTGGAGACTTTGAAAAGTCCCACCAGTCTCCCTCAAAATGAGAGTGAATTTTCATTCGAGTGTACAAAGGAAAAATGTATGCTAAAAAATTGAATATTTGTTAAATAAAATGCTCTGAAACGTAAAAATTTTATGACCCCCTCCCTCGTCTCTTTTTTTCCAAATCAGGTAAGCTGTAATTTTACCAACTTTTTAATTAAAAACTCGGATGAAAATAAAAATGCGATTTTTAAATAATTATTCTCGAAGTGATTTTTGAAATTATGGAAAAAATTTTATAGGTTGCCAAAAGATGAAATTTTTTTGTCAGACTTAATTGAAAAAAATCTTACAAAAAGTGTAAGGCGTTCCTTTAAATTAGGAATGATTTCGTTTCGAGAATGCAAAGAGATTATTTCATTCGGCTGTACTTTGACCATTCGGTCAAATGGAAATTTATTTTTGGTCTCGTGAACGTTGAT
>CM019754.1:35423045-35590772 GCA_009761765.1 Phenacoccus solenopsis | reverse complement strand
TATTCCTTATCGACTTCATAATTCATCGATTAACTATGAAGACCAGAATCTTGGAATGGAATCGAATCGTTCACGAATCACTTTTTTATATATTTGTCCTTCAGATTTCAATCTAAATCATTCGATGTTCGAGTAGTTCGTAAACAAGATGCAGTCTTGTTCGCGAACGATTTTTCAACGAATTTTGATTGCGACGTTTTCTCATTTGCTTCAAGGTCGAACTAATCATTCGTGAATAATTCTTCGGAAATTTTAAGCTTGAGAAATATTAATCATGCTACAACGATTTTCGTTTGTTACTCCCCTCCCTCCCTCCCCCTGAATAATGTAGAATCATTTGAGTTTCGAGTAGTTCGCGAATCAGTACTGAATCGTTCGTGAACGAGTTCTGGGTTAATTTTTAAAGTGAAGAATGAAGATTATTTAGAGGTCACAATTATTCTTCAATGTCCTGCGAAGAACTTTGATCTCAGGGTCGAGTCGTTCGCGAATGATTTTTTGTATATTTAGGATAAATTATCATAAGTAATTCTAGAATCGAATAGTTTGCAAATCAGTGCTGAATCGTTCGTGAACGAGTTCTAGGTTAATTTTTAAAAAGATGAATGATGATTAGAGATCACAATTACTCTTCAATGTCCTGCGAAGAACTGTGATCTCAGGGTCAAGTCGTTCGCGAATGATTTTATTACGTATGTAGGATAAATAATCATAAATAATTCTAGAATCGAGTAGTTCGCGAATCAGTGCTGAATCGTTCGCGAACGAGTTCTACGTTATTTTTTAAACCTGATGAATGACGATTATGTAGAGGTCTCAAAATCATTTTTCAGCGCATTGCGAAAAAACCGTGATCTCGAAGTCGAGTTGTTTGCGAATGATTTTATTATATATCTAGAATCGAGTACATTGCTAACAAATCCCTAATTGGTAATTGTGTAATGGTTGCTAAGTACTGTAGCGTTTACGAATGGCGTCTTTATAAACCGTTTAGATGATATTTCTTCAGAGGTCAAGTCGTTCGTGAACTACTCGCTTTAAACTGGGAAATTTTTGTACAAGATTTGGAAAAAAATGTATATTGATTTTTTTGCGAAAGAATTCGATGTAAATTAAGCAAGAACTTTTCTTTCGAAGGAAAATATTGAAATTAGAACGTGTTTAGCAAATTTTCGATTCAGTTTTCTACCTCATTTCAGGAACTATTTTTGTTGGGAATTTAGTTTTTAATGAAATTTCTATTACTTTTGGATTCATTTGATTTATGACTGAACGATAAAATCTTTTTCCCATTATTCGACTATTCAGGCATATATGCTATTGAATCGAAATTCATCTGCGTTCAAGGTTATTGAGATAAAGGCATATTTTTGCGCATAAATTAATATATGTCCGCCCCATATGCGGTTAAATCGATTAAATACCATCATACGCTTAATACTCGATCTCCACATCGAGAGAAGGCCACTCCAGCGTAATATAAACAAAATACGAGTAGAATAGTTTGCAGTATAAATCAACCATTAATACGCTCTATAGGGCGATGAAAAAAAATAATAACTCAGGAAATTAATAATTAATTACCCTCGCATTCAGATGACGCGAATGAATCATATTTTTAACATCGATTGGCATCTCTCGGAACGAATAAATTGCGCTCTACTATGAAAATTTATTTTGTAAACGACTCGATGGACTAGATTCTGGTAGACCATCGTAGCCGCGTTTCGCCAGCCTCGCCCATAAGATAAACAATATTTCGAACAAATACGATAAGCGGACCAACCGTCACACCCAGTCTTTTTCGTTGTCGATTATTCGATATATTCGCCATTCTCGAATCTCGAGTACTCGAATGGCGAATACCTATAAAGACGTTTACAATCGATGTACAAATCGATAAGCGGTTACAATGGAAGAAGGGCGTAAAATTTGTTTTCCGAATTCGCGTAAACATTCGAACAATTTTGAGAAAAAAATACGAGCGTTTTACGGCGTCGATGGACGAAGATTATATTTTTCCTCTATTCGTCAATACGTATTTGAAACCGTTATAACGATATTTAAATGTGGTTTTTTGATAAACGTTCGAAACGAGTTATGCAGACGTATATATGCTGGTCGCGAATTCTTCACCGGTAACCTTCGTCGCCGAAGCCTTAGTCATGTTGAAAACTCGCGCGTATTTAATATTTTAATCGGGTTTCAGAATGGACTGCGTATTGGGTACCAGATACGGCAGTCCGGCAGTCGGTCGAATAGCAGGTATTAATCGTATATTATGCGCGTTGCGTGAATGCTGCCATCGAAGGTGCAAACGGCAGCCCGAGCTCGCGCATCAAATAAATTACCAATTTCGTAACGCGTCGAGCGACGTTAATACGGTCATTTGTATGAATAAAAATTTCAAAATCACGACAACATTTTTAAGTCGTTAATGCGTTTCGTTCGAGAAGATTAAAGCACACTCGAGCGCCTTCAACGGATTTAACACCTCGTCACTCGACGACATAGTCGTCCGTTGGATTTTATTTGTACGCGAAATGGAAACGAGGAAAACCGCGACCGATTCGCGATCGCGAAAAAGCGAAAGCGAAACGCCGCCTCGCCAATCAGCCGTGAATACCGCGGTTGATTTTTATTCGAACATCTGTCCCGCGTAGTTAAGGAGCGAGGGAATTTCACTTGTACAAAATACGAAATTGACGTCGTCAAGAGGCAGCAATGATGGTGGATTGCCTTAAGTTCTGTATGAAGCGACTGTGAAAAGTGTAGCCGGATTTTCGCTTGTGTATGAAATGGAGGAAATGTTTTGAAAAATACTCCAAAAAATCGTAAATAAAATAAGGTAAAATATGACACGTATCAACTTGAAAATTAAGTTCAAAATGTGTGAAGAAATGCCTCGGAAAAAAAATTGATATGGTTTTCAGTATTCTTTATTTAACTCGTTCGAATGTAATTGGAACTTTAGCTGATAACCAGGAAATGGTTTTTATTGCAAGGTCGGAGGGTAATGGCCTAATTAGAGGTGATCTGAGGTTACCCTAGATTTATCAATGCTTAATTTCAGTTACCTAAGTTTTTAACTTGAAAACGATCCTGATTAGAGAAGAGGGGAGTCGGTGGAGATCTTCAAATTTTTGCATTTCAGACCATTTGTAATCATCTGGCAAATGTCCAATTTTTGGGCATACAATGCACCATTCCCCCGCCATGTGTAGCGCCGGCGGGTATTCTTAAAATTTGCCCAAAATTTGGTGAGGGACTCTTCTTGAAAATGCGCAAAAGTGATTTTTTTGTTTTTTCGATAAATTCCAAAATGGCGGATCACTCAAATTTTGAGGAGGGCTGGAGAAGGAGCAAATAGCTCAAATTTTCTGTTTTCGATGTCATATGAAAGAGTGAGTAACAGACACCAGCGTATCCAAATTTCAGCTTCCTAAGTGCATTTTGAGAGGAGTTAGAGCAAAAAAACTACTTTTTGAGGAAGTTTTGAGTTGTGAAATTTCTTGAATCTTCCATATCTCCCCATCAAATCAAGTTAAAGAGGTCTAATTTTGTGTGAGAGGTTAGTTAGTGACCAGAATATGACCTCTTGAGTTTGGATCAAAATGGATCCAAAATGGGGGATTATCAAAATTTAAGTAGAGCTTGAGGAGCCTTAATTTAATGAAAATGTAATTAATATGAACTCATACGATTATTGAGGATAAAAAGTATACTATGTCTCGAATTCACCTTGACGCATATTATTGGAGGGGAGAAGGGGGGGGGGGGTTATCGACCTCAAAATGTGGTGGGGGTACATGAGAGGTGGACAATTTTTTATTGCGGTGTCATATGATGAAATGAGTGCAAGTGATTAACCTATTCTAATTTTAGCTTCCCAAGTGAATTTGGAGGGGAGTTGAAGCAAAGAACGACTTTTAGAGGGGAAATTACGGTAGGAAATTACATGAATCTTTCTTATCACCTCATCAAAACGACCTAGAAAGTTCAAACTTTGTATGTAGGGTTACTTCATGACCAGGATATGATTTCTTGAATGTGGGTCAAAATGCATCCAAAATGGCGGATTGTAAAAATTTGTGGATGGAGTAGCCTCATGTAGTCATAATTTGAGAATTGAATGATTTTCAGACTTTGTATTGGGTGTTGCTTGTAAACATGAAGAGGTTAGCAACGTTATATGTAAATCTGAACAAGCCCTTGTTGAAAACTCAGCTCTAGTATATTGCAGCATTGCTGCCTACATTTTTTTCTTCGGTTTTTTTTTTTTTTTTTTTTTATTTTGATTTATTTATTTATTTTTCGTTTTTTAAATTTTTATTTTTGTGTTAATTTTATAATTTTTTTTTTTTTTTTTTTTTTAATATAAATCTGCTTTCTATTTATATACTTTTATTAAAAAGCACTATTTTTTCTGTACGCAGAATGGGCTTAATTTAGGCTTTTTTAGACTCCGGAGGCAAAATATACTCCATTTTTGTTGCTCAGGGGTTCCCATAGTCTAAGCTTTTTGATGCCAGAGTATCTATATGAAGTCATTTTAAAGCTGAATGTGATGTTTTTGGAAGCTTTGTGAGGTAAATGTCGAGCATATTTTCCCTTTTTGGTCTGAATTAGCCTAAATTAAGCCCATACTGAGCATAACACCAATAATTCAGCCATTGATAGTTGTTTTGAAAATAATAAAAATAGCCGCTTTTTGAAAGAAATTTCAAAATGGTTCAGACTTTCAATTTTTTTTTTTTTTTTTAATTGATGGGTAAAGTTTCTTTTACTCATTTAACGACAAAATGCGAACTTGTGAGATAAAAAATTTCTAATTTCCGAGAAATTGGTTTTTTGAAAATTTGAAAATTTTTTAAAACTGCTCGCTCCTTGATATATTTTATTGTTTGATATTCTCAAAATAACGCCATAAAATTCAGAAAAAATCCCCTCCCTTCACCACCACTATCACCAACTTCAATATTCACTTCCCGCATAACGAGTTCAAGGTTGGGAGAAATTTTACCTTGTGTACAAAAATGCACCAAAAAATGGGGTTTTAGGTGATTTGGGATTTTCACACTCACTGATTATCATCGTTACTTGAGCCATACAAAAATTTCACTTTTTTTTGTTGATTTCAAGTTCATAACTTCTTTTGTTTAGTCCGAATATCGTTCTCCAATTAAGAATCATTTTTCATTTTGTTTGAAATTTTCCTTATCTTATTTCCAAGTTGCTCGAACTATAAGCATCGGTGCATAAATTAAAACATTGGCGAATAAAAAAATAGAGAATGAGTATAGTCGGCAATTTTTCATACAATGCGAAATTTATGCGATGTATGGGAAAATAATTCAGAGTCCCTCATTATTTAGTGGAACAATTCAAATGCTCTCTGTAGTTATGTATTTTTCATTCGAACATGGAATCAAAATTTCAGACTGATGATTGTCTCTTTTCGTCTGTTTCACAGATCGAGTGAAAATTATAAAATTATATTTAAAATAATATTGGATGGATTTTCATATCGTTTTAGCAGAAAATTACTTTCTCGCGATTTGAAATAATTTATTCATAATTATCGCGTAATTTTTATGTATCGAGGTGCATCATGAGGAGTGTAACTTTTACTCTTCGTGTGACCAATGAAGGCGGGAAAATCGCTGGAAAGCTTTTTTTTGCGCGATACATCGAATAAATCATGGTAATCGGATACGATGCTCATTAATGTATATCGCACCGTTGGCGTATTTAATAATTATCGTTTAACGTTTAACGTTATTAACATTCACATTACGAAGAAGGCTCAACGATCGGGACGATGGAGGAGAAACCGGGCCGCACATATCAATTAAATAATCGTTAAAAATACGCAAGCAGCTATGCCGCAATACTAGAGCCGAGTTTTTAATAGTCGTTAACCTCTTTTTACCCTAAAAACAGCACAACGACTGCGTGTTGCTTTGATATATCAATTGAGAAGTTGAATAGAAATCACGTGAGCCCATACGTATCAAACTTTAGCTATTTGGTGCTCAACAAGCCAATCACCTTAAAAAAAAAAAAAAACAGTTTTGTTGTAATATTTTCTTTTCACAAACGCTTCAAGCTAAAATTTGAATTTGTTAGTCATTCAAACTTAATCTGTTTAATGGAACTTTAATGAATGATTTTTGACTTCTCCTTACATATTATGGTTCCTTCCTTTCGCCTTAATTTTTTCAAGAGAATAACCCCTCATTCTCCCCTCCAAAATCGTATGTGAATATGGATTTATGGATTTGAGATATGGTAGTAGACTTCCAATGCCTACTATATATATGAATCAATATTAATCTTGCTTGAGCTATTTGAGTGCCCTCAAGCTTTCTTCAATTTTTAATCATCCGCCATTTTGGATCCATTAAACCAAAATTCGAGGGATCACGTTGTTGACCCTAACCAACTCTACATAAGAGATTTGAGCTATATAGTTCAATTTGGTGAGAATATATGAAATTTTCAGGAAATTTAATGGCTCAAAAAAGCTTCTCAGTGTCTCCTTTTTTGCTCCTACTCCCCTCCAAATTTACTTTGGAATCTGAAATTTGAATATGTCAGTGTGGTAAATGCTGTATACGAAGTTTGATATTTTTTGGTTCATTTGATACCGCTTAACTCTGGAGATCTTGCGACTCAATTCTCCCCCTCTCCTTTCACGAAAAAATAGTTTTTTGTTGTGATTTCTTCTCAGTAACACTGAGAAAGCTAAAATTTGAATATGTTGGTAATTTAAATTTTTACTGTCATGAGAAACTCTAATGAAAAAAATCTTCGACATTTTCCTCACTCCTTCCCCTACCTTCGCCTCATATTTTGAAGATAATAGCCCCTCCTTATACCTTCTGACATGGCTTGTGAATATGAATTTAAGTATATTTGTAAGTGGATTTGATGAGAAGGTATGAAAGATTCATGAATGTTCATGGCTGAAAACCTCCTCAAAACCCAGCTCTTACTCAAACTCCCCTTGTGTTCATTTAGGAACTAGGAAGCTGAAATTTGGGTATGTTGGTGTCCTCAAACTCTCTCTTTCATATGAGATCATTAAGGAAGTTTTTGAGAAGTTTATCTCCCTCCCTCCCTCCCTCAACCACTGTCGAAATTTGAGTCAAGAGCCATTTTAAGTTGAATCAGAAATCCAAAATATTACGTTTTTAGATATACACATGACTATAATTGTGAAGAAATTTTGAGTGATCTTGAAAATCCACCTCTTACCCTCCATCCATCTCTCTTTTCCAAATTATGTAGCTGGTAATACCTATAAATAACCTTACGTACGAAGTAATTGGTAGGTCGATTTGATGAGGAGTTATGGGAGATATGTGAAATTTCTTGCAGCAGTTTCCCCTCCAAAAGTCGTTCTTCGCTCTAACTCCCCTCCAAATTCATTTAGGAAGCTAAAATTAGAATAGTTTAGTCACATGAACTCACTTTACTATATTACACCGCAATAAGAAATTTTCGACCTCTCATGTACCCCCACCACATTTTGAGGTCGATAACCCCCACCCCTTCTCCCCTCCAATAATATGTGTCAAGGTGAATTCGAGACATAGTATACTTTTTATCCTCAATAATCGTATGAGTTCATATTACATTTTCACTAATTTGAGGTACCTCAAGCTTTACTCAAAATTTTTATAATACGCCATTTTGGATCCATTTTGATCCAAATTCAAGAGGTCATATTCTGATCACTAACTAACCTCACACACAAAATTTGACCTCTTTAACTTGATTTGGTGGAAAGATATGGACAATTCAAGAAATTTCACAACTCAAAACTTCCTCACAAAGTAGTTTTTTGGCTCTAACTCTTCTCAAAATTCATTTAGGAAGCTGAAATTTGGATACGCTGGTGTCCGTAACTCACTCTTTCATATGAGATCAAAAACGAAAATTTTGAGTCATTTGCCCTTTCTGCAGCCCTCCTTAAAATTTGAGTGATCCGCCATTTTGGAATTTATCGAAAAAGCAAAAAAACTATTTTTGCGTATTTGCAAAAGAGTTCCTCACCGAATTTTGAGCGAATTTTATCCACACCAGCCTGCGCAAAGTGAGTGACACAAAAAACGCAATTTTCTCAAAAACAGGTTTTTGCTAACTCGCCTCAGAATGCACTTAGGAAGCTGAAATTTAAATATGTTGGTGTCCGTGACTCACTCTTTCATATGAGATCAAGAACAAAAAATTTGAGCTGTTTGCCTCTTCTCCAGCCCTCCTCAAAATTTGAGTGATCCGCCATTTTGGAATTTATCGAAAAAGCAAAAAAAGGTCTTTTGCGCATATTTAAGAAGAGTCCCACCCCAAATTTTGATTGGATTATATGTATACCCGCCTGCATTACCCTTGGAGGAACAAAAAAAATGTACGAAAAAAAGTTGGTCATTTGCCAGATGATTACAAATGGTCTGAAAGGCAAACATTTGAACACCACACCCTTCCCCAACCTCCCCTTCACATATCAGGTAGGCTATAATAGCTATCGTTTGCGAGCTAAAAACTCGGCTAAAAACAGCAATAAATTTACACAATGGCGTAACGTCAGCCCGCTCGTCCAAACCTGTCGACGACGAGCCCAGTTCATTGACGAGCGAGGAGCGCCGTAAATGGATTATAATATCGGTGGCGAAACGCGTTTAGGTGGTTTTTTTTTTTCGTTCGATCGCCGCCAATGTGTAGATCCAACGTACAAAGATGGAAGGAAACATGGAACAGCCGGTTATTAGCGGGTAACGGAGGGTTGGTACGGCGAACGTGGAATTTAAGGCATGCGTACACGCATGCCGATGTCCGTGACTCGAATGTCGAGAGGAACGCGCAACGTGGACGAAAAAAAAAGAGACGAGACCGGATTCGGGGTAATGGTCTTTGTAACGAGGGTCAATATAGAGACGGTATGCGAAAGGTAGCGCGCTTCGTCAGTCTGCGGAGCGATAAGGACAATGGAATCGCGAATCGAAACTTCCTGCGGGTGAGATTTTTCGGATTTTCAGCTTTCATCGTATACCTGATGGCGGCGAGATGGTATTTGTACAACACACCTCGAACAACGTCGAACACGTTTCAAGGAGGTATATTATTACGCCTGTTTTTTTTTTCTTCGTTTTCGTTCTTTCTTCGGGTGTTTTTTTCGGTGCATGTGCTCTCGAGCTCGTTTAGTTTGGTCGCGGCGTTACTTTTATTTATTCTGTTGGTTGTGAGGAATGCGCGCACGCACCTTCAGCTGTATGATTCACGCGGCCCGCCACCGCGCAATCGGCGAACTTACGTTGACATCTGGTCTAATGCTGTTTCATGATCTCGCACACGAAAGGGCTGAGGCCCATTCCATCGGTGTATTTTTACGAACCCTCGAATCGTTTCAAGATCGCCGATTTTTATCGAACGTACGTAAGCGTAATTACCGTAGTGGTATGGAGAAGCCGCAGTCCACATTAATTAGACCAGTTTCGCATCCGACTATTACACAGTACACGCCGTAATCGTGCTGACGTAATAGTCAAAACGGAGCCGTGCTCGTTAACCCGATGCACGCTTCGATGCAGTTTTAGTTCGTCGTGAAAGTTTCCCATAATCGTACGAAACGCTCCAATAGATTCGTAAACATGTGCACCGGCGATATCCCCTCTGCTTCTCATTCATCGATGGAATTAATTAGAGCTCCTGTTCAGAGTATTTTTCCAAGAGGTGATTGTGGGGTTGATTTTACCATCACAATATGGTTTTAAATCCACGAACTACGGATTTGATGGCGGGTGACATCCTCTAGGTACCTATATGAATTTCTAATTGCAAGTGCAATAGTAGATAGCAGAGTACACGTCTGGAAAATTCTTATCAATTCCGCAGGCAGAAGTAGTGGTCCAGGGCTCAGATTTTTTTCTGTCGAACTTGGCTTATTGAATTTTACGAAATGTGCCATCGTCTTGTCCAATATGGAAGTGACTTTCAATATATTTTATCTGTAATTCCTTATTCGTGCATATTCATGTTTCCTATGGTTTTAATGTAAGATGAATCGTCAGTGGTGTTGAATTGTTGACTGTCCGTTGGCGAGTTCTCAGTGTTTAAATGACAACGTAGAGTTGTTATAGTAACTGGTCTGGGTTCTGATTGGTCATATGTTACGCGCGTAATGACCAATCATAAGTGTAGAATGTGATAAAATGTAGATAGTTTCATTTCTGCCTTCCTGAATAATATCGTTCAGTTTTCAATGAACGACTGAAATTCGGTTGTGATTTGAATCATCAGCTGATTCATGTTTTTGTATTAAGAATAAGTGGAAGTAATTTACCACTTTCCAACTTGCTGATTGGTTGTTACACTCGTGACGTATGACCAATTAGAACATAGAGCAGTCATTATAAATACTCTGTATCAAATAATACGAATTTTGAACATTTTCGAAATAAAAAGTTACGTATTGATCAAGACGGTCGTACAAGTGTGCACGGAGTGGTGGGGTTATTAAAAAGGAGTTATTATTCAACGCATTATTTATTCATTTTTTTCATTTTTACTTTCTTACTAAGAATTTTAAGTCATAAACAATAATTTTGATTTGTTGTCTTAAATCTGTGATTTTGAAAAATTTGCTAAAATGGAGGGGAAGGGGGGAAGAGATGATTGAGTGAATCTAGTTTCAAATTATTATGCAGCCATTAAGAGAATAAAAAGTCAGTGCTTATGCCCACTAAATCTGAAGTGAGTCTTCAATTAAAGCTCTATTGCAAAATTTAATGATTTTTTTGCAAAATTTAATGATTTTTTTTTCAAAAAGAAAAATAAGCTGATAAAAGCTTTCGAACTCATAATTCAACTATAGATTAATTCTTTTTTCTAAATTTATTTAATTACAATTAATTAATAAATTAATCTAGTTTAATCAAAAAATTAAAAATTTTATTTATATTCTATTAATAAAAAATTTCATTTCACTAAAATATGTTTAATAAAAAAAAAATAAACATTGTTTGGTTTAAAAAAATTTAATTTTTTTTAAATTAAAATAAATTTTGTGCCAGCAATTGCGGTTATACAAAAAAATTAATAAATTAAAAAAAAAAAAAATTATAACATACCTCTTGTATAATTCAATTCGAGGTTTTCCTTACCATTCCAAGGTTCCCAAAAAAAGTTATATTTTAATTATTCCTAGAATGCTAACATCCATCTATCTAGCTCTATAGATAAGAGTGTGTCTGGAGTTGTCTGTATCATACCCCGAAACTTTTCTTAAAAATGCAAGAAGGTACCTTTTTTGCTTTTTTGATACGCCTCAAAATGGCGAATCACTCAAACTTTAAGGAGGAATTGAGAAAGGGCAAATAACTCGAAATTTTCGTATTTGATTTCATATGAAAGAGCGAGACACCGACAATAAGATATTCAGATTTCAGCTCCTCAAGCGCATTAGGAGGGGTGTTAAAGCGAAAAATGGGTTTTTGAGGACGTTTTGAGTTATGAAATTTTTTGAATCTTCCATATCTCCACATCAAATCAATCTGGAGAAGTGAAAATTCTTGCGTGCTGTTAGTTTGGCACCACAAAATAAGACCCTTTGAATTTTGGCCAAAATCAATCCAAAATGTTGGCTTATCGAAATTTGAGTAGAGCTGGAGGAGCCTCAAATTTGTAAAAATGGAATTAATATGAACTCATATGATTATTTGGGAAAAGAAGTATACTATATCATCGATTCACTTCCATACATGTTGTTGGAGGGGAGAAGGAGGGGTTATCGACCTCCAAACACGAGAGGTCGGAAGTTTTTTATGGTAATATCATATGATAAAATGAGTGCAAGTGATTTTAGCTTCATAAGTGAATTTGGAGGAGAGTTAGAACAACGTAACGATTTTTGGAAGGGAAATTGCAGTAGGTACAACCACACCTTTCCACTGTTCAAAGAACATTGGAAAGGTTCTAAAAGGGTTGTGCTAGATTCACAGACTTTCGTGCCGAATGAGTTCTTATCGAAAGCACCAAAGAGCCAAATTCACGCATATCTTTGTTTCGAGTGCTGAAGGCACGAATGTGGTCGGGTAGAATGGGGGGGGGGCAAAAATGCCCTTTCCCCCACCTGCGAGACAACCTAACCTAACCCAACTTTGAGGTAAGGAACGTAGGTTTGAAAATTTCAAGTCTGAAGGTTCAAAGAGGAGAATAAATAATAATGTAAAAATTGCAGGAATAAATATTAAAAAAAAAAAAACAGTTTAAATTAGAAAAAAATTAACCGAAAAATAGTAAAAAAAAATTCCTCTCAAGCATGGATTCGAACTCATAACCTTCAGCACTGCAACCCGTACCCTTAACCGCACGGCTACGAGTTGCTCAGCATCAATCGGCAACAATCACGTATTGGGGCTCGAACGCAAAGTGGCTGACATCTAGTGGCGAAAAGTGTAACTGCTTTAGCGAGGCTGTATGGGGCATGTATAATGTAAACAAAGCGTTCATTTTCTTTGTGTATTTAGAAAAATTTGCTGGCTGCGTGTTCACAGTGATTTATAAACCTTGGTCTGATTGGTGGAAACTACTGATAGAATCATACATGCCCCATAGAGCCTCACTAGAACACTAGCGCTCAAGCGGTTGTTCGGCTCCCAATAGTACTATTCCACTCTCATATCATACGCCCTACCTGTATTGAAGGATATTTATTTTGCACGAAAGTCTGTGAGTATAGCATAACCCGTTCCAAAAGGCATACACGGTTGATGAAGAATCAAGATCTGGAAGACCACCCACTCTTTCGGAGGCCGACCTAATCTGAAGGAACATGTTGAGGAGAACTTCGCTACATCTGCATGTCGTGTTGCTCAAGAACTCTGTATGAAATGTGAAACGGTGCGCTCGATTTTGAAAGAGGAGGCATTTTATCCATAATGTATATCAGTAGTTTTTTGAAGAAAGAATAATTTCACGTAACAAATGGACGCCACGAAGTCCTTATTTGTCACCAGCAAACTTCTTTCTGTGGGGATTCTTAAAGGACAATGTATACCGTAATAAACCGGCGACTTTATCCGAATTGCGAACAGAAATTGAGCTCCAGATAGGTTCTGTGACCCAAGACACATGCCAAATGTATTCAGAAATATGATAAAGGGGATGGATGTTTGCCAAACAGTAGATGGTGGCCAGTTCCAACATCAACTGTAATCTAAAAATGTTTTCAAGCTCTTACACTTTTTAAATAAATTTTTTAAATTTTCACTCTAACTACTTTTCGGTCACCCTATAATTTCATGAATCGTCCATATCTATTCACCAAAACGTCTTAGAAAGGTCAAACTTCGTATGTGAGGTAAGTGGATCACCACAATATGATCTCTTAAATTTGGTAAAAGTGAATCCGAAATGACCAATTGTAAAAATTTAAGGAGCCTCATATACTTAAAATTTAAAAAGTAGGTGTTCATATCATTATTGCATGGTAAGAAATGCTACAGATGTTGTAAATTTCACTTCTTAAATGGTTTTAGAAGGGATAGGGTAGGAGTTTTTAGACTTGGTATTGTGTGTGGTGTAGGGGTTTCCAGACTTGATATTGGGTGATGTTTGTACGCATAAAGGGGTTAGCAATGCTATTAGTTAACTTGAAAAAGCCCAATTAAAAACTCAGCTCCAATATTGTGGCATTGCTGCTTATTTCGAGTTATTTAAATTTCCAGTTGTATTACATATATTTATGTATCATTTTTCATGAAAACCAAACTGAAAAAATCCAAAGTTCTTGTAGAATTCTTCTTTTCAGAAATTGGTACATAAGTTATTATGGAATTAATCTGCAATAATTTCATACCAAAGAAACTAATAAATATTAGTTCTATTCTCATTCGTGTAGCAATAAGTGAAAAACGTTTAAAGATTCTTTTCTTTAGTCGGGTTCATTGGATTGCTCGATATATATTTGGAAAGTTCTCATCGAACGATATTTCGACGCAATTTTTCTCAACACTGCCGATAACCTCAGAGAATGAGCGAAGATGAATTCATCGCACATTTCAAACGATAATATTCGTTCACGATTCGAACGTAAATCATGGTAAACGGCGTGCATATCCGTTTGATAAATTACATCAAACAAACGTACGACATTATGAGATGGCACGAGGTCGCGATCACGCAGAAAGGGAAATTTGAAGAAATACTGTTTCGATTTTCTTTTCGTCATTACACGAGCGAAAAAATAAATGTCGTTTCGCCTATGGTAATTTAAAACGTTAATTTGGTGGGGATAAGAGAGCGATTAATTAGCTTACGCGTGGTGTTTCGGCGTTTAATGACGTCGTCGCGAATGGTATACGAGCGAGAAAACAATGAAATTCAATTAACATTTCACCTATTCTATTGAAAGTATTAGCCCTTCGCCTTATGCCGGATTTATAAATTTCCTGCGCACCGTTGTCGGAACAATACGCTAGGTGTACGTGTAAAACGTCCGCGGTCGTGTAGCAGAAAATTCGAAGAACAAAGGTCTTCAGCCGAGCTTCGCTGACGATCTACTTCCGCAGTGGAACAAGACCACTGGCCTTGAAGACCGTTCGGCGCGCGAGTATTTACATCCATGCATTGGGCTCGGACACGCCGGTTTTCAGGTGTAATTTCTTTCGTTCTGTGTTTTAGGTGTGGAATGATTTTTATTTTTAGCGACAACCGGTGAGTTTAAACACGTGTCGTTGACATTTACAATATTGGCCAGATCTAGAGAAGAGTGGAATATTCGTGATTTTCGGTATAATCGAGAGTTGTATCGCAAGTTAACACGGTATTTTAATCGATTTATGCGCGAATTCGACGAGCTGACGATGCGAACGACTAATGATGGTTGTAAATAAACACCGTAATCGTTTGAGCGAATCGCCAAACGCCATCTTAAAGAATTACCTCGATTTAAGATTTCAAAGTATAGAAATAAATTACCTAAAACGATGAAGACTTTTTAATTGAATTTTTTATGAAGAACTGAGCTATTACAAGACTCCAAATAAGTCATAAAGTAAACATACAAGCTGAGGCTGCTAAACTAGCATAACGCTGTAAAGGGAAAACCATCCTAGATGATAGAGCAAATGCTTAGCATCGAGCATGGTAGAAAGGAGTAGCTGGAATGAAACAGGCAAAAAGTATTTCTAAAAATCTAAGGAGAATTCTTGAAATAGATAAGAAAAAGTTGAAAATGGTTTTACAAGTTTTAATGGATCCCAACTATGTATAGATGGTGTAAGACAGCGGAGAAGATGAAAGACAATGTATTCTGACACTACTTTTTTCAACAGAAAAGATAAATGAACACTCCGAAATCAACATGGATTTAGACTTAAACCCAGAGTTTTTCCCAGCATCGATTGCTCGCTCCAAAATGGGACCCTTATTAACACTACTAGGATTGTAAAACCGGGATTGTAACCAGAATCTGGAGAAACTTAAAATGATTTAAAAACTGAAAGCAGAACTAGAACCAAAACAAAAATGAATCCAGAACCAAACTCAAAATTGGAACTATAATGTAAAGAAATTTGGAACCAGAATCAATCCCAGAACAAAATGATACTGGTTCTGGATTCTCAATCTTGCTTTTCTGACTTCACTTTCCAAATTTTATAACAAAATGATCTCTCCAGCTTATTGGAGATTGTTGAACAGGAACTAGAACCAGAACCTCAAAAATTCCTAAAATATTTAGAAAGTGGAACCAAAAACCGAAGTAGAACCATACCCAAAATGAACCCAGAACCACACCCTTAATCGGAAGTATAATGTTGAAAAATTTTGAACCAGAAACAATTTTAGAACAAATTGATACTGGTTCTGGATGCTTAGTGTATATTTTCTGGCTTTCTAGTTTTCATATTCTATACTGAAGTAAACTTTCCAACTTATTCGGAGTTGTTGACCAGGAACCAGAACCAGAACGTGGAAAAACACAAAAATATTTAAAAAATAGAACTAGAAACCGAAATGGAACTAGAACAAAAATGAACATAGAACCAAACTCAAAATTGGAACTATAATGTGAAAAAATTTGGAACCAGAATTAATCTCAGAACAAAATGATAATGGTTCTGGATTCCTAATCTTTCTTTTCTGGCTCTTCACTTTCCAAATTCTATAACAAAATGAACTCTCCAACTTATTCGAGACTGTTGAACAGGAACTAGAACCAGAACCTCAAAAATTCCTAAAATATTTAGAAAGTGGAACCAAAAACCGAAGTAGAACCATACTAAAAATGAACCCAGAACCACACCCTAAATCGGAAATATAATGTTGAAAAATTTTGAACCAGAAACAATTTTAGAACAAATTGATAGTGGTTCTGGATGCTTAGTGTATTTTTTCTGGCTTTCTAGTTTTCATGTTGTATACTGAAGTAAACTTTCCAACTTATTCGGAGTTGTTGACCAGGAACCAGAACCAGAACGTGGAAAAACACAAAAATATTTAAAAAGTAGAACTAGAAACCGAAATGGAACTAGAACAAAAATGAACCTAGAACCAAACTCAAAATTGGAACTATAATATGAAAAAAATTGGAACCAGAATTAATCTCAGAACAAAATGATAATGGTTCTGGATTCCTAATCTTTCTTTTCTGGCTCTTCACTTTCCAAATTCTATAACAAAATGAACTCTCCAACTTATTCGAGACTGTTGAACAGGAACTAGAACCAGAACCTCAAAAATTCCTAAAATATTTAGAAAGTGGAACCAAAAACCGAAGTAGAACCATACTAAAAATGAACCCAGAACCATACCGTAAATCGGAAATATAATGTTGAAAAATTTTGAACCAGAAACAATTTTAGAACAAATTGATAGTGGTTCTGGATGCTTAGTGTATTTTTTCTGGCTTTCTAGTTTTCATGTTGTATACTGAAGTAAACTTTCCAACTTATTCGGAGTTGTTGACCAGGAACCAGAACCAGAACGTGGAAAAACACAAAAATATTTAAAAAGTAGAACTAGAAACCGAAATGGAACTAGAACAAAAATGAACCTAGAACCAAACTCAAAATTGGAACTATAATATGAAAAAAATTTGGAACCAGAATTAATCTCAGAACAAAATGATACTGGTTCTGAATTCTTTATCTTTCTATTCTGGCTTTTCAGTTTCTACATTCTATAATGAATTAAACTCTCCAACTTATTCGTGGCTGTTGAACAGGAACAAGAATCATAATTTTGAAAACCCCAAAACCATTTAAAAAGTTGAACTAGAAACCAAAGTAGAAGCAAAACAAAAATAAACCCAGAACCAAATACGAAATCAGAACTATAATGTAAAAGAATTTCGAACCAGAATAAACCTCGTAACCAAATGATACTGATTTGAGTTTTCTATCTTTCTTTTTGGTTTTTTTTTTTTTACATTCCATAACAAAATTACTTTTCAACTTATTCGGGGTTGTTGAACTGGAACCAGAACCAGAACCTGAATCTGAAAAAACCCAAAACTTTTAAGCAAAACCAGGACTTGAACCAAAACAAAAATAAACCCAGAACCAGAACCAAAACAAAAATGAATCCAGAACCAGAACCAAAACCTAACCATAAACGCAGAACCTGAATGTTACCCATATGAACTCGGAACCAGAACCAAACCCTGAATACTACTCGACTTGTTTAACTGCGAAGCAGTTATGATATCATCTGGTGCTCCTATGGGGTCCTTATTAACATCAAAATAATAATTAGTTTTTGGGCACATTGAGCTATGAATGAACAAAGTTCATAGTGCTTGCACCATATGTTGGTGGAGGGAGGGGATAAAACATCGAAACATTTCTATTACAATTTCATATAATATAGTGAACTTAAATTACAACATTTGAAAATTTCAATTTCATTTTGGGGTTGAAGGAGATTTGAAGGGATTCTGATATTTGTGGAGAAAGTTACATTGTAAAATATCTCTAATATTCCATATTTCTTCGGCAAATCCCAAAATTTGAATTTAATCTTATGATAATTTTTTTAGTCATGTTGGAGTTAATTTAGGACTATAATATGACCCTTTGAGTGCGTGGGTTTAGAATTCTCGCTTGGCTTACGTTTAATAAATATGAACTCTATAATAATGATTACTAGATTCAAGAAAATGTATCATATTCTAAATCCAAAGATGAAAAAATTTTCTAAAAATAAGAGTTATTATTTATCTAGTATCATTTTATGATTGAAAAATCCATAAGTTGAAAAAAAAATCTTAAAATTAAACCGAGTCCTCATAAAATTTATGTTATAGACGAATATTGAATTAAATTTAAAACCAAAAAATTCATGAATCGAAATGTAAGCCATTACCCTGGAAGGGGTGAGGAGAAATTTTCTTTAAAACGTTTTGTAATATGAAACTTTGAAATTTTTCGATCATGGTTTCGTAAATTAAAATTTAATTATTAAATATTTTTGTTAAAGGTATTAATTTTGGCATTAGTAACTTTTTTAAATTCAAAATGAAAATTTTTTTATTTGTTATTAAATTTTTTTTTTTTTTAAATCTGAATCTTTATTTTTTTTTCAATTACCAAAACTTTTTCCTCTCAAATTTGATAAAATTTTCTCTATTTTTCAATTCGCAAGTACATTTTTCGTTTATTTTATGGGTGACCATCTGCAACTTTCGGTTTTCGATTTTTCAATTGTGTATGCAAATTTAGAAGTGCTTACAGTTGTAAAATTTACATGTAGGTGCGAAGATGTTATCAGCCTTATCTAAAGGTCTGGACATGCTCGTATTAAAAACTCAGCTTCAGTAACGCTGCATGGCTACTTGCGTTTATGTTTTTTATTTATTTTTACACAAAGCGTGGAATTAATTACAAGACTACGCGGCCGTATACCTCTGCAAAAACAATTACCTTAATTATTATGGTAAACCGGAAATAACAGAGGAAAAAATACGCTTCTGAGTTGTAGGTATACCTGCGCTAGTACCTAGCTGCCTACTCCACTGGGTACTTGTACGCGTTCATTATAAACTCCACAAATACCCATCGAGGATGTTGGAAATCACAGTTTTTAAACGCCATCCACGGGTGAACGAAATGCAGCGTGAATGTAAAACGTTATTTTTGTCAATGAGAATAGACGACCGAATGGAAAAAATATGAGCGGTAGCGTATAATGATAGTGTTGGTTTCGGGATTCGGTTGGTTTTTTTGGCTCCCTTTGTTTATCGAATGGTGGAGAGAGCAGGGAAGCCGATGGTATACGCGAGAATAGGTTTTGGTAATGGGTAAACTACGACCTGCTGCGTAATTGCGTACGCTGTGGTGCATAAAACGCAGAAATTTCCTTGGAGCGTGGAAGATTCTCTCGCAGACGTTGGAAGAATCAGGCGTTAGGGTTTGTTATATTTAGACGTCGTAGAATTCGGAGCTCGCGAGATTATTTGCGATGATTTTAAAATACTCGCTTTCGTTCGGAAATCATTCGGCGTCGTGGTATGATGGTACATCAAACGTCGCTTCGCACGCAGTGACTCGGTATGGCGGTATCGTAATTATTATTAGGCGTTTCGTGATAATAGAGCGTGATATCGATACAGATATTAACGTATCATGATATTCCTGGGAAGATGGAATGAGTAGGGGTCCTCAAAATAAAATATTACTAGCAATCGTATAAAATGTATTTAGAGAGTACCATGAATTAAAAAAGAAATTAAAAATCCTAATTGTTTCTAAGTGACGTCATCGTTCTTCTGTGTAAAAAGCTCGCGTCTTTTCAGTTTTTTTTTCTGTTTGCATATAGTGCTGGTAAAGTTGAACAAAATCAGTTATGTAATGTTTCTCCATATCTAAAAAATTGAAGGCGTTACAATAATCGAAATTTTCAAATTAATATTACTTCTTCAATTCGGCGAATAGGCAAAAAGTTTATATGAAATTTTTTGTTTTCATTTTCAAATATTGTCTGATAACTGGAAAGAATATTTCAAAAAACCTTTTTTTTGCACTGCATATGGGGCTACGTATGGCAAATAAAAAGGGTTCCATTTGGTGCATTCGTTTCAAACCTTCGCGTTTCCGAACATTTTTAGGGGAGTTTTTAACTTGAAAATGCGACCAAACCACTTTTTTGTTTTTTAGATAAAATTCAAAATGGTGCATCACTCAGATTTCGAGGGGGACTGGAGAGGGGACAAATCGCTCAAAATTTTCGTTTTTGATCTCATATGAAAAAGTGAGTTACGGACGCCAGTATATCAAAATTTCAGCTTCCTAAGTGCATTTTGAGAGGAGTTAAAGGAAAAAACGACTTTTTGAGGAAGTTTTGAGTCATGAAATTTCTCGTATCTTTCATACCTTCTCACCAAATCAACCTAGAAATGTCAAACTTTGTGTGTAGAGTTAGTTGGTGATCAGAATATGAGCTCTTGAGATTGGGCCAAAATGGATGCAAAATGGTGGATTATCAAAATTTGAGTAGAGGTTGAGGAACCTCAAATTAGTAAAAATGTGATTAATATGAACTTATGTGATTATTGGGGATAGAAAGTATACTATACCTCGAATTCACTTTCGCACATAATATTGGAGGGGAGAAGGAAGGGTTTTCGAGCTCAAAATGAAGTGGCGCTACACAAAAGATCGAACATTTCTTTATTACGGTGTCATATGATGAAATGAACCCAAGTGACTAACTTATTTTGATTTTAGCCCCGCATGTGAATTTGGAAGGGAGTTGGAGCAAAAAATAGCTTTTAGAGGGGAAATTGCTGCAGAGAATTTCACGAATTTTCCGTATATCCTCATCAAATTGATCTAGAAAAGTCAAACTTTGTGTGTGAGGTTAGTTGTTGACCGGAATATGATCTCTTGAATTTAGGTCAAAATGAACGCAAAATGGGGGATGACCAAAATTTGAGGAAGGCTTAAGGAGCCCCCAAATTGCTTAGATGTGTAAATGTGCACACATATGATTACTAGTGTTGAGAAGTACGCTGTATGCTAACTTAACGTTCACACATGATTTTTGATAGGGGGAGGGAGGGTTATTGTCCTCAAAATATGTTGGCGGTAAAGGAAAGGCTAAAAATTTTTGGTTATATGTTAGATGATAAAGTGAGCCTATTTAACCAAGAGAGTTCAATTTTAGCCTTTCAAGTTGGTATGGAGAAGAGTTGAAGCTAAAAAAAATCTTTTGCAGGGGAAATCACGGAAAGAAATTTCGTGAATCTTTCGTACCTGCTTATCAAATTGATGTAGATAAGTCAAACTTTGTGTATGGGGGTAGTTGAGAACCGAAATGTGACAGCTTGAATTTGGCCAAAAATCGATCGAAAGTGAGGGTATTTGGTTCTCATGTGGATTATCGGTTTTCTAAGGAAGTGAAAGTTTTTGCTATAAAATTACCGAATGTCCACCCACGAAATACATTTATAAATGATTTGAAATGCAAAGATATAGAGGTTTCTACCCCCCCCCTCATCTTTTCGACATCTCATGTCAGGTAGGTTATGATAGATCTTTTTTTTTATCAAAAACTCAGTTAAAAAAGTAATTGTATTTATTTTTCAAAATTATCAAAATTTTCAAACGATTACAAAATCATTAAAAATAGTGACATATATAATTATATTAAATTAAAAATAAGTGAATTATTGTATTGATGAGGTGAAAAAGTTGGTATAAAAAATAAAAAAATAAATTAAAAATTAATGTTTATATAAGGATATTCTACAATTTTTGCTCCTAAAATGGAAATTATAATTGAAAAAAAAAAGTTAAAAATATATATTGAAATAAAATTTATTATTTTGAATTTTTTTATTTTCAATAATGTGATGAAAATTGTAAATTTTTATGAAATCACAAAATGATTTTTTTTGAAAATGTTAATGAGAAATTTTTCATGTAAGTATAATGGTTGAAATTCGAAAAAAATAATACATCACATGAACATCATGAACACGTATAAATATGGTTGTAAATAATTTCAATTTTTTTTTCAAATAATTTAAATTCAGAGGCGGACTTCGAATTTCGCCGCCTGTGGGCAGTAAATTTTTGCTGCCGTCCCCTCCCCCCGCCAAAAAAAAATCATGAAAAATTTTCATGCAGAATATTTTTTTTCAATGTTCATTTTAGTACATCACCCAAACTTTTAAGTTTGATTTAAACTAAAAAAAAAATGTAAGCAGCCATGCCACATTACTAGAGCTGAGTTTTTAACTGAGGCTTGATCAGGTTTGAAAATAATATTGGTAGGTCCTTCATGTCTACAGGCCACAACCAATACCAAGTTTGAAAACCTCTGCCCTGTCTTTTCCAAAAACCACTTGAGAACTTTAATTTAGAACAAATGAAGACCTGATTTCCAAAGTGACCTAACTGCAAAATTAAGATTTTCGAGTTAGCGATGCTACTTGATGTTAAACCATAATTACTACCTATATACATCATCTTCAACCACCAGGCATAATTATTTTTAGTCCAGGAGCGACTATTTGGGTGATTCTTAACGTGAATATAAATGCAAAGTGGATAACTGTTTTTTTTTCGATTTTCTCGAAATGAATTTTTTGCAGTTAGGTCACTTTGGAAATCAGGTCTTCAAATGTAGCGTTTGTTGCTATCCAACAAGTATATAAACACATATTTGTTAAATTATAATTACTTGAGGTTCCTCAAATTATCTTCAAATTTTAATTCCTCTCTAAATACATGTAGGAAGCTAGAATGAAAATAGGTTAATCACTTGGGCTCATTTTATCATATGACACCACAATAAAAAAAATTTCAACCGCTCGTCTCCTCTCCTCCAATATCATCTGTGAAAGTAAATTTAGGATGTAATACACTTCTTATTCCCAACAATCGAATGAATTAATATTAATTACATTACCACTAATTTGAGGCTCCTCAAGCTCTACTCCAATTTTGATAATCTGCCATTTTGTATCCATTTTGACCCAAATTCAAGAGGTCATATTCTGGTCACCAATTAACCGTTCACACAATGTTTGACCTTTTTAGATTAATTCGGTGTGGAGATGTGGAATATTCAAGCAATTTTATGACTTAAAACTTCGTAAAAAAATCCGTTTTTTGCTCTTACTCACCCTCTAAATGCATTTATGAAGCTGAAATTTGGATATGTTGGTCTCTGTGACTCACTCTTTCATAAATGGGATCAAAAAATTTGAGCTATTTACTTTTTCTCCAGCCTCCCTCAGAATTTTATCGAAAAAACAAAAAAGGAATTTTTTGCACTTTTAGGAACTAGGAAGAGTCTCTCACAAAATTTTGAGCAAATTTCATACGAATACCTGCCGGCGCTAGGTGTGAAAAAAAATTATAAAACTCAGCCGAAAAAAAAAAGTTTCATTTTTACCATAATTTTCAATGTTTCATAATCTTTTTTAAAATTGATTTCTGAGTATGTTATAAGTTCATCCATCTGACTAACATAATTTTTTTTTAAATCGTCATAATATATTTCACATTTAAAAAACAGCTGGAACAGGGCGTATTCTAAGAAAAGTTTAGAGCTGCACAAACATAGTTCCATTGAGAAATTTTTTACTTTTTACCGCTCCCAAGGGAGCAGGAGTGGTATAAATACATTTTCGAGTATGCGAATATGGGAGATGAAGAGACGATTAATTCTCAAATTGGAAAAGAAGTGGAGAAAAAAAATCATTTATTTAAATTTTTATAGGCTATGTTATCAACTTAAGTAATTTTGTAAGATTTTTGTCAGTTGTTAAAATGTACAAATTTTGGGAACTGCACAATCTTTTTTTGCAGCTGCACAATATATGCGGAGCTGCACGTTAGAATACGCCCTGAGGTGAAAAAACCAAAATTTGGCGCCCCAGCTGCCCTCTCTGCCCATGCCTAAATTCGCCTCTGAATTTAATTCAATTTCATTTTATTTCACGTCAACAATAAGTGAATATTTTTCCTAAATTATTCACCTGTGAATCGGTGTACAGCAAATCGTTTAGTCGTGGGTTGAAGTGAATCAGTAAAATCATCGTATTGGAAAACCTCCGCGTCATATTCGATCATACATTGGTGATATTTGAACGGATATTGCGGTTGATTTTTGATAATTGCGAAAAAAAATCAGCGATTCCGAAAAATGATTTGAAACATATTTTTTCCTGATTCTGCAACACGTATATGCCAGTTCATGGCACGGTAGTGCGAATCGTTAAAAATAAACGACCATTTACAATATACGTATTTCGGTATTATTACCATCCCGATAATTCATTTCGTGTGCGTCTATTATGCAATCATTTCGTGTAGCAATAAATTGGTAAAAACGCAGTACTCGCCTTTTGCTCGGTTTCGTCGATACGACTATTTCGAATTAATTTCCTTATTTGGTGAAATAAGTGAGGAATTCGGACGCACGTACGACCTTAAGTTGAAAACGTATAATTGCGGACTCGTCATCCAGGATATTAGGCATAATATGGCGTTCTTTCTGGAGTATAAATTACATTATTATAAAAATTCGGCGAATATGACGTTGGCGTTTATTAGAAACGCTTATTAAGGCGACGATGAGGATTTGCGATGCGGCTGGCGGATGTCAATGATCGAATGGCGGCGTCTGTCGTCCCATTCGATACGTATTTTTCATCGAATCGAAAATATGATTCACGACGTACCGCCTCATTAACGTTACACAGTTCATACGCAGTTTCCGACAGTTTATAAAATAATCCCGGAGCCGATTGCGGTCTGTTTTCGTACTCGTAGACGGAACTGAAATGGTCGTTTTAATGTTTGTTTATTCCCCCGTGGTGCGACTTATCGTATGACCTAATTATGTGTTAGGCGTTTGTAGCGTCAGCTGTGTGTGCCTGCGTGATGGGCGATGATAATGGCGATGCTGTTTTCATTGCCTAGCTTCGTTCGGTATTTGCGGTGTGTTTTCGGCTATCGGAAAATTATTTCGGAATAAACGATGACCGTGGAGTGAGGTGAAAGAAAATTGTGTAAATATGGTTTAATTAGAGGTTTCGATATGGGATCGGGAATAGTTCAAGGAATCGATTTTTTACGTCGTTCGTAGATTGGTATTGGCGTGTAAATTATGTCGAGGGGAATATGACACGACTGCGGGATGCAGATTAACCTGGGACTGTGGTGTACGGTGTACGCGGTACCGTATGACTCGATGGTTGGAAAATGATTGTACGATTTATGGTCGTCAAGTCGAACCAGTCGAACACGTTGGTCGAATACATTCTTTACTTATTCGTCGTAATATTTATCAGTCGAGGTTTTAATAAAGGATAAAGCTATTATAGGCTTCTTCAATTGTGAAGGAGTGAGGCAGCGAAGTGAAATTATATGTTCGCGTTTCCGGTCATTTCTAGTTGATTGGTTAATGCCCAGGATGACGTGTCTGTTGGGGTAGATTCTGGGGACTTCAACCGCATATCTGGGGGTACACCGAACACTTTGAGTCTTCGAAACGTTTTATTCATGTCTCGGAGACAACGAGTTAGCAGTAGTTCATTAGTATGCCTTTATTTCATTTCAGCGTCTCGTAAGTAAAAAAAATGTAAGCAGCCATGCCGTATTACTTCTGGAGGTGAATTTTTAACTGGGGTTGTTCAAATTTGCAGATAAAGTCGTCAACTTATTCTTCATACTTGAGGTCACACTCAGTCGAGTGTCTGAAAACTTCAACTATCCCTTCGGAGCTCATCTATGGAGTTGGATTTAGCAGTGCACAAGAATCAGACGAGTTCATTTTATCAAGTATAAGTTAATTGATGCTTATCAAGCCTTCCCTAAAATTTGACTATCAGCCATTTTGAATGTATTTTGGGCCAAATTCAAAGATCCATATTTTTGTAATACACAAACTTCATCTACGAAGTTTCAGCTTCTCAAATTCATTTGGCGCGTAAATAAGAAAAATTCGTGAAATTTCTCAACTTGATTTTCCTTGAAAGATCACTTTTTTTTTTCAACATCCCTCGAAACATAATTTGAAAGCTCAAATTTGAGTAAGTTATTCATTATTGGGATTGTTTCGTGGTAAGAAATAATAAACGAAAATTTTAGACTTCGCCAACACCCCCTCCCCCCGCTTCACCAGTATTTAGGGCGATACCTTCTTCTCCTCCTTCTAATATCATCCGGAAAGTGGATTTGGGATGTAATATAGGCCACATCCCTAGTAATCATATAAGCTTATATTTATTAAATTTGAGCTATTTAAGGCTCCAAATTTTGAGTATCTGCTATTTTGGATACATTTTCACCTGAATTCGAGAGCTCAATTTTGAGCTCTAACTAAGTCTACGTTAGAGGTTTGAGTTTTTTAATTTGATTTGGTGAAGACTTATGGAAAATTTATAAGATTTCATGACTTAAAAGCTCCTTAAAAAGCTGTTTTTTTTTTTGGCTCCAACTCCTTTCTAAATTCTTTTCGGAAACTGAAATTTGGGTATTTTAGCGTCTTCCATTCATTATTTCATGTAAGAACATGAATAAAAAGACCTCTCAAAATTAAGAATTAAAAAAAAAAATTATTTAGTCACGCGAACAGTCTCTCACCAAATTATATGAACTATTGTCATCCGAACCCCTCCCCCTTCCCCCCGTACGAGTGAAAATGTATAAATATTCATGAACATATCTCTTCCATCCCTCCCCATTGCATTGGTTGGTAACTAGGAATGGATGAGAATCGCTGAAAATTTGGCAAGAGAGTTCTCGTAGAAAAATGCAAAACTCTTCTTTTTATTTTTTTATTCATCTCGAAATGGCGGTACACTGAAACTTTGAAGTGGGGAGTGGGGTAAATAAGTCGACATTTTCATTCGTGGTTTCGTACAAAAGAGTCCAAATTTGAACTTTTTAAGTGAGTTGGTGAAGCAGGTAGACCTAAAATTGAATTTTTGAGAGGAGAGTCAAACTTCGTACGTATAAAAAATTGTCAATTTTTTCATAGTTATTATTCTATCTTTTGTATCTTATTTTTTCGTGAGTATGTACGTATGTACTGCGTTCATTACCTGAGTGTATGACTTTTTAACAATAGCTATTACAGCCTACCTGATTTAGGAAGGGGGTGGGGGTGAGGTCTTCAAATCTTTGCCTTTCAGACCATTTATAACCATATAGCCAATGTCCAACTTCTTGCTATATTTTTTTTCCAGCTCGCGTAGCATCGGCGGGTATTCATAAAATTTGCTCAAAACTTGGTGAAAGACTCTTTCTGGAAATGCGATCAAACTGCTTTTTTGTTTTTTTGATGAAATTAAAAATGGCGGATCACTTAAATTTTGAGTAGCGCTAGAGAAGGGGTAAATGACTCAAAATTTTCGTTTTTGATCTCATGTGAAAGAGTGAGTTACGGATACAAGCATATCCAAATTTAAGCTTCTTAAGTGCATTTTGAGAAGAGCTAGAGCGAAAAACGGGTTTTGGAGGGGAAATTGGGTACAAGAAATTGCTCGAATCTTCCATACCTCCCCACTAAATTAACCTAGAAATGTCAAACTTTGTGTGTAGAGTTAGTTGGTGACCAGAATATGAGGTCTTGAGATTGGACCAAAATGGATGCAAAATGGCGGATGACCAAAATTTGAGGAAGGCTTAAGGAGGCCCAAAATTGCTTAGATGTGATAAATGTGCACACATATGATTACTAGTATTGAGAAGTATGCTGTATGCCAACTTCATGTTCACACATGATTTTTGAGGGGAGAAGGGGGTGGGGGATTATTGTCCTCAAAATATGTTGGCGGTAAAGGAAAGGCTAAAAATTTTTGGTTATATGTTAGATTATAAAGTGAGCCTATTTAACCAAGAGAGTTCAATTTTAGCCTTTCAAGTTGGTATGGAGAAGAGTTGAAGCAAAAAAAAATTTTTTGCAGGGGTAATCACGGAAAGAAATTACGTGAATCTTTCGTACCTGCTTATCAAATTGATGTAGATAAGTCAAACTTTGTGTATGGGGGTAGTTGAGAACCGAAATATGACCTTTTGAATTTAGATCAAAATGGATCCAAAATGGCGAATTATCAAAATTTGAGTAGAGCTTGAGCAACCTCAAATCCGTGAAAGTGTGATTAATATGAACTCGTACGATTATTGGGAATAAGAAGTACATATCGATGCTTTTCTTCAAAAACCACGTAAGTGCGACTTAGGCAAAATTCATTTTTAAGTGGTTTCTTATGTAAAAAAAATCGAGGAATTCGATTTTGAAAACCTCGTAAGTCCAAATCATCAACTAGCGCTTCTATCCGTAAAAAAAGAAACCTCGTAAGTCTGTCATCAAAAGAAAATACTCGTACCTCTCCTGAAAAATTTATATATTTTGGACTTACGTAAGTGGTTTCTTATGTAAAAAAAATCGAGGAATTCGATTTTGAAAACCTCGTAAGTCCAAATCATCAACTAGCGCTTCTATCCGTAAAAAAAGAAACCTCGTAAGTCTGTCACCCAAAATAAAATACTCGTTCCTGAAAAATTTATATATTTGGACTTACGTGGTTTTTGAAGAAAAGCATCGATATATTACATCCCTAATTCATCTCCATACGTGATGTTGGAGGGAGGGGAAAAGGAGGGATTATTGACTCAAAATGTGGGGGGGGGTGTATGAGATGTCGAAAATTTTTAATTGCGATGTCATATGCTGAACTAGGCCAAGTCATTGACCTGTTCTAATATTAGCTTCCCAAGTGCATTTCGAGGGAAGTTAGAGCAAAAAAGGGCTTTTGGAGGGGGAATTGCTGTAGGAAATTCCGTGAATCTTCCATATCTCGTCACCAAATCGACCTAGAACGGTCAAACTTCGGATGTAGGGTTGGTTGATGACCAGAATATGACCTCTTGAATGTGGGTCAAAATGCATCCGAAATGGTGGATCGTAAAAATGTGAGGATGATTTGAGGAGCCTGAAGTAGTCAAAATTTGAGAAATATGTATTCATATGATTATTGCATGGCAAGAAATATTACTACAATAGTTTGAAAAATTGAGTTTGTGGATAAATAATACAAAGTAGTGCCCCCGTGGGGGCGCTCGCGTCTACAAAAATTTAATTTATACTTTTAAGATACATATATGTAGCGCTCCCCCGTGGGGGCGTTCGCGCTGTTAAATCTTATACCCAGTAACACATAAATATTTGATGCGCCGGTATCAACCCCCCTCGGGGCCCGGCGCATACCCAGCGCCCAAGGCAGCTGGTTTCAAAATTTCCCCCTCCCCCCTGTAGGTTGACCCCTGGGACTAGTCGGATTCTGAGTTCAACTTCTTAAGTGATTTTGGAAGGAATAGTGTTGAGGTTTTTAGACTTGGTATTGGGCGTGACCTGTACACATGAAGAGATTAGCTATGTTATTTGTAAACCTGAACAAGCCTCTGTGAAAAACTCAGCTCTAGTGATGCGGCGTGGCTGCTTACTTCTTTTTTTATCATTTCGATTTCAAATATAGATTTTCTTCTAATTTGAAATTTTTTCTGATATAAATTTGAGCTGGATTTTTTTCTCGTTTTTGGGGAAGCGAGCTGGGCCGACTTGAGATTTTTTGAAATATTAGTAAAAAAAAGATAGTGAAAAAAGTAGAGAAATATAGTGATTTTTCAACAAAAGAATCCGTTAGATACCCTGAAGAACTATTTTTGAGGGGAGGAGGGGATATGATGGCGAGATGTATCATGAATCCTTCATATTTCCTCACCGAGTTGACCTAGAAAGGGCAATCTTTATGTGTGAAGTTGGTTCAAGGTTAGAACATTTTCTAAATTAAACCTTTTAGGGGCTTTTGAAAGTGATAGTTAGGAGTTCTCGAACTCTATACTCGAGTGCGATTGGTGGAGAGAAGAGGTTAGTTATATTATGTGCGAGTTTGAACTAGCCTCAAATAAAAACTCAGCTCTAGTACTACGACGTGGCTGCTTACCTTTTTTATTTGTTGTTATTTTTTTTACGTTATTAAAAGTATGCGGTCGCGTTCGTATTCTCGATTCTTACTCCGTAGAATAAACTGGTTTCGCACCTACGAAGAGCAAGCGAGGGTTTACGGAATAGTACAAATATAAGGCGGATTGTAATTGTGATAAGACAATGATGAGTCACCTGCGTTGTTAAACTAATACGATTATATTACGGTTACAGATTATTGGCGCGGGTATGATCGAAGTAGACGAAGGAGTGAGCAGCTCACGAGGTACGGCCCGAGATCGAGCTGCGCAGGCGATCCATTATTACAATAATAACGTGCTAAAAGCGAGAACCGGTTCTAGATCGTCCGCGTACTCTTATCAGCATCAGCGAATTCGCGGAGGCGCTGCAACCAGTTCCCGGCCCGATAATCTCTACCGTAGTAATTCCAGTTTGGAGTTGCTGCACGATACTAATCTAAACGAGTGCCATCGTAATCGCGGAGAAAATGTGCTCACTCCGACGCTGAAACGCGAATACGGTAGTCATGGCTCGATCGACGTTATCGCCGCCGCCGCCGTCGTCGATTACAAACAAGACGATAAGGATGCCAGGGAGCAATTCTTCTCTATGCTGCAGGACTACAAACCGACGGTAAGTAAAGATGAGTACGATTTTCGACACGTGCACTCGCGTGCATTGGTCGGAAGAGAAATTACGAAACTCGAGCGTTTTTTGTTTATACCGGCCATGTCTGTCATAACAGAGTTGATGGCGGTTTCGTGTTTTGTCGTTTCGTACGTGTCAGACACGTGTTCTCTACGGTCATACGTATTTCTCAATACCGGTATGACCTAGGTTGCGTTGTGTGCTTATGCTAAGCGTAAACGTTGCTCGATTCTTTAATGGGTTAAATTATTATCGCGCCTCGATGGCTGATTTGACGACCACAACCAAGATTACGCGTTCAATGGTAACCTCGAATCAGATGATTCGCGATTCACAGTGCATTCGCATAACGTTGATTTCGAACGACGAAAAATTTTCTTAATTTTATTCGTCGTTGGAGAAGCTCCTCTTCTTAATTACAGGGCGAGAAAAAGAGTTCGAGTCAATAGTCGATGATTAACGACCAGTTCGAACCAGTTGTTCGATATAGGAATTCTTCTGGTGGTAGAGAAAATTTTTAGTTTCGATGCCCCGGTGTTTTTCGAGGCGGGCTTTTCCTCTGTATTGGTTGTAGTCGGAGGTTATCATTTATCGGGATTGGGGAATGCCCTCCCCCCCCCAACCTCACTTTGTCTATATTCAACGGTAAAAAATTTGCGCCCAGAGTGTTTGCTTCGAAATGCTCTTATAAATCAATAATCATAAGGTAGTTATTAATGGTTGATCGTCTGGTCGATTATATAGCCTTATTACTATCGCAGTATTTTTTTTGCCGCTTTCAGGGGTTCTAAACTTTTTTTAAATAATTTTTGTCTATGTGAATGAATGTAAATTAATTTTCAAGGTTGTGAAAGTCGTGGAATATTTTTCAGGGGATTCTAATATATTAAATGCTCTGAAAGTTGATTACATTCTTTTCTAAATATTCAAAATAATTATATATTTAGATATGCAGGTATTTATGTTTTCAGGTGTGATTTAACCCTTCATTAATATCATTCCGGTATAACATATATCTTGAGAGGGAAAAGACCAAAATTCCTTATTTAGTATGTTGGGTGGGAAAGGACCAACATTACATTATTATCATCTTTTCAAAGGAAAAGATCAATTATTACGTCAGAAAATTATTATAACATTTTATCTTTATATTTTAATTATTTTTTAACGAGTAAGCTCACTAGGTACACATTACGATATTGGCGAAACATTTTCTACATATGGATGCAAAATGGACCCTCTCGAAATGACTATCCAAAAATGTTTGCATTTCGTTCGATAAACCGCTATCGAAAGCGTTCTTGATTGGTGTATTTTTAAAACAATAGTTTTATGTTTTTTCGTTCACAAAATGACAAAAATATTGTAAATTTGTAATAGTTGGTGTTTTCCTTTGTGAAAATACTTAATAAGAAATTTTGGTTTTTTCCCTTATGAAGATACTAAATAAGGAATTTTTGGTATTTTCCCTCCCAAAATAGTAATGAAGGGTTAATGTTTGAAAAATTAAACTTCACAAAAATATTATGAAATTATTTCTAATATTTGAAATATTCATTTTGTTCGGTAAATTTATTTGAAAAATTATTTTTATTATTATATATTTTTAGCTTAGTTTTGAATAAAAAGATAGCTATTACTGCCTACCTGATTGAGGAAGGGGGAGGAAAGGTGTTCAGATGCTTTCGTTTCAGGACGTTTGTAATCATCTGACCATTGTCCAACGTTTTGGTGTATATTAATTTATTTTTTTCCCATGCGTAGCGTCGGCGAGTATTTATGAGGGATAAATAAATGGTTTCGGGGCCGAGAATGGATTTTGAGGAAACCTACCTCAAAAGGTCATCTATGATGAGAAAATACTCTGATGAAAATTTCGGACCCTTGGTGCAATTATTTTGGGGGGTGAGGGGCCAAAACGATTTTAAAAGGTAAGGGGAACTCTGAAAAATTTTTTCAAAATTTTAGAGCCATTTTTTACCGAGTTATGGAGTTTTGAAAAATTTGAGCCGCCATTTTGTAAAAAAATTTCGGAGGTACAATCGGTTTTTTTTTTAATGAAATTTGTTATTCAGGCTAAATTATATTGTAAAAGTTTCAATGAGTTGGAGTTGGTGTAACGTTGTCAAAAAAAATAAATGATACTAAATAAAATGAAAAAACAGGTAAAATAGGGTATTTTAGCATGAAGTTTGGGTATTTTTAGAAGCCCTGGATAAAGGGAAATTGTCATTTTATTTCTTTTAGAAGTTGGGAAGGCAAAACATGATGCTTAAACGCAAAAAAAGTACATAGGTCTAACATAATTTTTTCAAATTTTTTGAAAAAATTTTGCTGATTTGCAAACTTTGTCCAAATTATGGGAGGGGTAAATATTAAGCTAGGGGGCTGAATTTTTTTTTAGATTCCATTACGATCATTCTGCAACGACTGAACTAGTTGCATGCTCAATTTAAAAAAAAAAGTGAAAATCGACCACCCCTGTTTTTTTTTTTTTTTTGTGTGTTTAAGGCGTTCTTAGCTGCCAGGGCTATTACGCCAAACTAGAGAATTTAGATTTCGGGGAACAAGAGAGTTCTTCGTAGGAAAATCAGAATTTTATCGATATACGCCTCCTGAATTCAAATAATTCAAGACCAAAAATTTTGGGGGATAAATATGGCTTTGGGACAAATTTTTTTAATTTTTCAAAAATTCGTTTTTTTTTAAAATTATTTTTGAAACTTGGACTAAATTTAGGAGGGAGAGGGGGGAGGAAGGTGAAGTGTTGTTATAAATTGAGTCTGACTTCTGAGTTCTTTTTGACGTGTCGTAGACTGCCTCTAGGGTCAGAGGCACGAGTGAATAAAGCTGATAGATTTTGTTAAAAAGGTTTTTAAGAAAGTGTATGAGGGGTAGAAGAGTGGCAGGGTCGCTATTAAGAATTTTTGCCAACTTAGATGGGTAGTTGAGAATGTTTCTGAAGTGTGTGAGACTTAGACATTCTAATAAGTGTTGAATGACAATTTTCATTACGTTCTTATGTAGTCATTTAGCAATTATTGTGACCGCGTTCCCTTCGTTCATTGAAAAAAAAATTATATTTGGCTCACCCAAGTCGAAAAATGACGAGCAAGTGTTGAATGTTCGCAGTGATCGCAGATCGGATAATTTTTATAATCAGCTTTTATAAATAATTTTTTTATATCTATTGAATTACCTAAATACTTAATTTAATTGATAAAGAAATTTTATTTCAATTTTTAATGATAAATGAGTCATTTTTTTAAATAAAATAATTTTTTAATTATTATTGAAAAAAGAAAAATAATGAAACTAATTTTTCAAAATAATACTTCAAAATTGAAGTCTCTCTTATTGATTTAAAAATATTTTTAAGAATATTATAAAAAAAAAATTTTCTCCCCCCCCCCGCCCGCTCCATATATGCTGAATTTAATAATGACCTCTGCTTTCTAAATTAGCCTCTCTGAGAACTCCAAAAATTAACATTTAAAAAATGGCCTTAGTTGCAATATTGCAATTTCATACAATAAATTATGACCTCAATTTCCCAAGTCTAGCTAAGAGTGTCTCAAAAATCAAAACTTTAAAAAATAAGCTGCAATCAATAGAACAATGCTATGTATTAAATTATTAAAAATAATTTTTTTTAGTTTAGTTTATTGATTTAAATGTTTTTTACTTATATACGTATATATGTATATTTTTTTTTGTTATATTTTTTTTTATCATAATAATTTTATTATAAAAAAGGTATTTAATTAGTTTTTGCCGAAGAATTAAATTAAATTAAATTAAGTATTTTTATTTTATTTTATTTTTTATTTTTTTTTTTTTATATCAAATTACGCTATGTACAGCCCTAGGCTAGAGGCGTTTCTTTTTTATTATTTTACATGGTTTGGGATTTTGTTTTTAAATATATTTTTGATTAAATATTATTTTTTGGGCTCACTTAGCTATAAGAGATTCAAGAAATCTCATCACTCAATTTTCCCTTCTACCCCTCCAAAAAAATCGACAATTTTTTGCTCCAACTCCTGTTCAAATTGACTGGAGGAAATTGAAATTTGGAAATATTGGTGTCCATGTTGTACTTAATCATGCCACAATAGAATCGAGAAATTGGAAACTTTGAAAAGTCCCACCAGTCTCCCTCAAAATGAGAGCGAATTTTCATTCGAGTGTACGAAGGAAAAATGTATGCTAAAAAATTGGATATTTGTTAAATAATTATAAATGCTCTGAAACGTAAAAATTTTATGACCCCCTCTCTTCCCTCTTTTTTTCCAAATCAGGTAAGCTGTAATTTTACTAACTTTTTAATTAAAAACTCGGATGAAAATAAAAATGCGATTTTTAAATAAGTATTCTCGAAGTGATTTTTGAAATTATGGAAAAAATTTTAAAGGTTGCCAAAAGATGAAATTTTTTTGTCAGACTTAATTGAAAAAAATCTTACAAAAAGTGTAAGGCGTTCCTTTAAATTAGGAATGATTTCGTTTCGAGAATGCAAAGAGATTATTTCATTCGGCTGTACTTTGACCATTCGGTCAAATGGAAATTTATTTTGGTCTCGTGAACGTTGATGTCGTTGATAGAACGCGATACGCCATACGAACGTAAGGAGATTGACGTTATTATAATGGACGATGGCGTACGATAAATACGACGTTTCGGAGATTCGCGATTATTGTCACGTTTTACGTTATCGTACACGTTCGAAATGACGCTTTTAGTGGCGAGCCTAAAAGATGAGAAATTTTCGATATACGCGCATATGTTGTAGATAGCGGACGAGCGTCCATAAAAGGTAGACGAAGGATGGGAATTAATCTTTATATTATGTTGGCAGGTTTTTGATCTCATAAAAACGACCAACCGCTCGGCACCGGAGTACGGTGCAGCTGCCAACGTCGAAAACGTGAACAGCCGCAGAGCCGATAATCAATTACCAGCCAGCGCTAGTTCGACGACTCGCGTGGACGACGAATACGCGTACGCGAGTTGTAATACGAAAAGCGTGCTCGTCGCTACTAGTCCGAAACCGAAATCTAAATTCTCTAAATTCTGGAGCACCACCAACATGAGCGCTAGCGGTGGAAATTCGAAGAACAGCAATGACAGTCCGACCGAATTATCGTGCTCGCAAATCACGACAACGCAGCCACAGTCCGCGTACACGAACGTCGTCGATGTGGATGAGAAACAAAGACGCCGCGCGTTCGCCCATTACGATTGCCAGTCGTTGATTGCGAAATTAGGCTACGGAGGGAAATTGAAAAGTTTGCTGTCCAAACGTAGAAACACAACGACCGGAGCTTCGGCCGCGTCTATGTTGAGCGGCAGATCGACCACGCCGGATGGCGATAGCGGTGAAGAAGATGCCGGAGATGGACGCAGTAACGATTTAATCGAAAGGTACGTACGCGTTTCGTAAATGTTATTTTCAAAGTTGACGCCAGCGTGAACCCGAAGGCGTTCTGATCTCATTGTCCTCGCCGCTCCGAGTCACGCCACGGATTACCTAATTTTTAACCAGAAGCGTATTAGCCGCGTGTATCGTAAAAGTCCAGCGTCATCGAGACGTAGTTAAAAATACCCTCGGTCGAAAGTATCCCAGTGGCAGCTGCGATGTGGGGATTGTTCGATTTATCATCTGGGCAACTATGTAGTTCGCATTCTGTGAGCGAATGTTGCTCCACTGTGGTTACGTGTGCAGTTAACTCACGGAAGTGTATATTCTGATGATCGAAATTGATTCTTAATTCTTAAAATTCTAATTTCGGTCTATCGGCTTAGGATTGGTTATAGGATGCTCGTAAATTTTTCAAGGTGAATGCCGAGTGGTTTTTGCAAAAAGGTGACATGGTACCTCAAAATACAGGATGTCTAACCATCCTGCTAGCTCTGTATGTTCTGCTAAAGTACTGCTTTTAGCTTGTGCATCCTATCTCTTGTTATTGTCCTGCTTTTAAGTGAAAAGTTGGGCTTTTTTCTCTTTTCCTCAGTCTAAACTAAAAATTTTTCATTCATTTTTTCCTCGTTTCATAATTTTGAAATTGATATTTTATTTGAATTTTTTAAAATTAAGTTTAATTTTTTTCTTAAGTAATGAATTTAAAAAAAAAAAAACGTAAGCAGCCATGCAGCATTACTGGAGCTGAGTTTTTAACTGGAGCTTTTTTAGGTTTGCGTATAAAGTTGCTAACCCCTTCGTGGTTTCAGACAACTTCGATTCAAAGTCTGAAAATCACTACCCTATCCCTTCCAAAACCACTTAAGATGTTCAATTTGAGACAAATGTAGTATTTCTTGATATGCAGTAATCGTAATATGAACATATATTTTTAGCTAAGTTTTTAACAAAACGATAGCTATTACAGCCTACCTGATTTGGGAAGGGAAGGTCGGGGGAGGGTGGGGTCTTCAAATCTTTGCGTTTCAGACCATTTGTAATCATCTGGCAAATGTCCAACTTTTTGGTATATATATATATATATTTTTTTTCCCCCACGCGTAGCGCCGGCGAGTATTCATAAAATTCGCTCAAAATTTGGTGAGAGACTCTTCTTGAAAATGCGCAAAAATAGTTTTTTTGTTTTTTCGATAAATTTCAAAATGGCGGATCACTCAAATTTTGAGGGGGCTGGAGAAGGGGCAAATAGCTCAAATTTTTCGTTTTTGATTTCATATGAAAGAGTGAGTCACGGATACTAACATATCCAAATTTCAGCTTCTTGAGTGCATATTGAGAGGAGTTAGATCAAAAAACGGCTTTTTGAGGAAGTTTTGAGTCATGAAATTTCTTGAATCTTCCATATCTCCCCACCAAATCAAGTTAAAGAGGTCAAATTTTGTGTGTGAGGTTAGTTGGTGACCACAATATGACCTCTTGAATTTGGATCAAAATGGATTCAAAATGGCGGATTATCAAAATTTTGAGTAGAGCTTGAGGAGCCTCAAGTTGGTAAAAATGTAATTAATATGAATTCATATGGTTATTGGGGATAAGTTGTATACTATATCCCGAATTCACTTCCATACATGATGTTGGAGGGGGAAGGCGGGGTTACCAACCTAAAATAGTGGTGGGGGTACAGGAGGGGTCGAAAATTTTTTATTGCTGTGTCATATGATAAAATGAGCCCAAGTGACAAACGTATTTTGATTTTAGCTTCCTCAGTGATTTTGGAGGGGAGTTAGAGCAAAAAACGGCTTTTGGAGGGGAAATTGCTGCAGGAAATTTCATGAATCTTCCATATCTCATCACCAAATCGGCCTAGAATGGTCAAACTTTGTGTGTAGGATTAGTTTGTGACCAGAACATAACCACTTAAGTTTGAGTCAAAATGGATCCAAAATGGCGGATTTACAAAATTTGAAGATAATTTGAGGACCCTCAAATAGTTATAATTTGAGAAATATGTGTTCGCATGATTATTTCATGGCAAGAAATACTACATTTGTAGAAAATTGAATTTCTTAAGTGTTTTTGGAAAGGATAGGGTAGGGGTTCTCAGACTTGGTATTGGGTGTGGCCTGTAGTGATGAACGGTTAAGCAAGGTTATTACTAAATCAAAACAAGCCCCAGTTAAAAACACAGCTCCAGTAATGCGGCATGGCTGCCTACGTTTTTTAAACTTTGACTAGTTGAGGTTCCTTTCAATTATCCCTAAATTTTTACGATCCGCCATCTTGGATCCATTTTGACCCACATTTTAAGAGATCTTAATCTGGTCATGAACTAACCTTACATACGAAGTTTGACCTTTCTACGTCGATTTGATGTGGAGAAACAGAAAATTCGTGAAATTCCCTGCAGTAATTTCCCCTCTAAAAATTGTTTTTTGCTCTTACTCCCCTCCAAATTCATTTGGGAAACTGAAATCAGAATAGGTTAGTCATATGTGCTCATTTTACCATGTGATACCAGAATAAAAAATTTTCGACTTCTCATACATCTCCACCACATTTTGAGGTCGATAACCCCTCCTTCTCCCCTCCAATATTATGTGTGAAGGTGAATTTGAGATATAGTATACTTTTTATCCCCAATAATCGTATTAGTTCATAATTAATTACATTTTCACTAATTTGAGGCTCCTCAAGCATTACTCAAATTTTGGTAATCCGTCACTTTAAATCAGTTTTGACCTGAATTGAACAGGTTGTGTTGTGCTCACTAACTAACCTTACACACGAAATTTGACCTTTCTAAGTCGATTTTGTGGGGAGAAAAAGAAGATTCATGAAATTCCCTACTGTAATTTCCCCTCTAAAAGTCGTTTTTTGCTCTATCTCCCCTCCGAATTCATTTGGGAAGCTAAAATTAGATTAGTTTAGTCACGCGAGTTCACTTTGCTATATGACCGCGCAATAAAAATTTTTCGACCTCCCATGTACCCCCACCACATTTTGAGGACGTTAACCCCTCCTCCTCCCCTCCAATATTATTGTGAATATGAATTTGAGATATAGTATACTTTCTCTCTCCAATAATCATGAGTTCATTTTAATTACATTTTCACTAATTTGAGGCTCCTCAAGCTCTACTCAGATTTTCATAATCGCCATTTTGGATCCATTTTGAATTCAAGAGATCGTATTCTGGTCACGAACTAACCCCACATACGATGTTTGACCTTTCTTTGTTGATTTGGTGAAGAGATGTGGAAGATTCAAAAATTTCATAACTCGAAACATCCTCAAAAATTCGTCTGTTGCTCTAACTCCTCTCAAAATGCACTTAAGAAAGTGAAATTTGGATGTACTAATGTCCGTAACTCACTCTTTCATATTAGATCAAAAACGAAGATTTTTAGTCATTTGCCCCTTCTCCAGCTCTCCTCAAAATTTGAGTGATCCGCCATTTTGGAATGTATCGAAAAAAGCAAAAGAAGTGCTTTTGCGTGTTTTCAAGGAGAGTCCCTCACCAAATTTTGAGCGAATTTTATAAATACTCGCCGGCGCTACACGTTGTGTGAAAAATATATGTATATGTCGCATCCTTGTCAGTCCCTGGACGGTGAATACTGAATAGACGTTCCGAGACCCGGTCTTTTTTAAAGAGTTAAAAATGCGTGCGTGATCTTTTTAAAAACACTTAAACATAGCATTTTAAGAACCTTTAGAAGGGTAAGAATAATTCAAAATACAGGTATAAGAATTATGTGCAACGGTTCTTATGACACTAGCTTCAGCCCCCACCCCTTCAAGTGAAGTTTATGCGACTTATGATTGTACGTAAAATTATTTCGCTTTTGATTTATCATTAAAAAGGTTCTAACCATTTTCAGGCAAAGTGTCCTCAAAATTTAAAACCCCTCGTGATCTTTTTTCTGAAAAATGATATTTCAAAATGTTCATTTTTTATGTTTCTGGCGTATATATCCGTTTTATAACTTATATGATAACAACATACCGTGCATTCAATTGATTAGACCACACGCAGCGCAAAAATCTTGCAATTATTGTGACATTTCCTATGGCAGCACTATTTCGCATGCGTATAAATGATTACAGAAGAAGTGTAGCGAATAAGGTGAACAAATTTCTACCAAATTTCAATTTTTTTTTTAATTTTTTTTAATTTGTTTGAAAAGGCTTCTAAATATTATTTTATTGTATAAAGGAAAAAAAATTTTAGTTGGCAAGTTTTTGAAAGTTGATGGAATCCTAGTAAAATAAAAATGTATACTTCAGGGTGACCAAAAAATTAAAACGAATGTTGATAAAGAATAGGATTTCCATTTTTCAATGCATTGAAAAAATTATTTAAATTTTCATGAATAATTATAGGAATTGCTTTTGAAAGAAGAGGTTAATTTTTTTTTTTAGTTTTGTTGACCTCATTATTTTTTTACTTTTTTCCTCAACGTGCCAAATGTACAGGTAGGAGAGAGGCTAAGCACACGCGAAGAAATTAAACTGATATGATGAGGGGAAGAGAAGGCTCAGTGGAAGAGTTATCTTGGGTAAGAGAGGGTAAGGAGGCTGGAAGATTAAGTCTCGTGCGAATTGAAAAAGCCACACTTTTTGGTACTTTCAAGAATACATAATAAAGAGTAATTTACGGTTCATAGGTATGGTGTGGTTTAATTTTAGTTCTTTAGTACTCTCAAGATATTGTTACCATATAAGGGTTCACAAAATATCATCACATTGTTTCGAAATGAGAGCATTTAGATGTTTTATTAGGAAATAATTCATACTTTGGGAGCCCCTGTGAGGTAAAAATTGGAAACATTTTGTCTCCAGAGTCCCGTGTAGCCCTCACCATGCACGTTTTGGTCATTAAACGTGTGAAAACGAAATTCGGCGCACTTTAATCTTCAAACTACGTATTATTTTAGCTGTTAACAATATTTTCTGCATTTATTCGGGTAAATATGGTATTTACGTGCGAGGAAAGATACTTCTGTACCAAGTTTACAAAGAAATAAGTATCGTCTCATTTGTTAAGTTATACTAATTAGGTGAATTTATTATAATTTTTTTTAAAGATAACCCAGTCTTTTTTTTATCTAATCAAGCGTCCTATGTTAGAACTTTTTTTTATCTCAAAATGTAGTTTTTTTTATTCATTAAAAGAAAATAATAATGAGCTTTAATTTCTCTTCGATATTTGGTAATTTTTTTTTCATCAATATCTTTCGTGCTTGATCAACCATACTAAATTAGCAACTCCCCCCCCCCCAAAAAAAAAAAAAACTAAAAATTCTGATATAAATATATAATTATTTTTTGTATGGGTTTGTGATTTTCCTTTAAATAATTTTACATTAATGTATTTTTTTTGAATTTGTAATTTTTTCTCTTCAATTTTTATTTCATTAGTAACATTTTTCATGAATAAACATCACTACACTCGCGACAAAGTGTCTATCCTGTCCTTTTTCCACATTTTCCTTTGTACAGCGCTTCAGGCGATTCTTTTGCGAACTAGCAACTATTCGCTCACAATAGACATATAAGAATCGTTAAACTTCTGTCTATATTGATACAAAATTTTTCAGCTTTCAATTTTTAATAAAAATATTTGTAGTCATTTTTTCAATACAATGTCAAGAAACCTTTTTAGGCGGAAAAGGTCAAGTTCTGTTAGTAAGAGTGATTTTTGGCTTTCGAGTACACATTATCGAAAAAATGAACAGAACCATTTTTATTCTAAATTGAATCCTGATTAATTTTGTGTATTAAGATTTTTCTCGTAAATACCGTATTTACCGAGATAAATACAAAAACGATTGTGAGAATTATGTTCAAATCGTATAGGTGATGAAATAGGTACATTTTTTGGTCTACGAGTGCATAATACGTGAAAAATGAATGGAACCTTTTTTGTAGTAAATTGGAAACTGTGTAATTTTGTATAATTATAACCATTTTTTTCGTAAACCTCATATTTATCGAGATAGATGCAAAAAACTTACAAAAATAACGTATTTTCAAAATTAAATGTACGATCAATTTTTTTGGCTTTCAGTGGTATTTTTTCTGAAAAATGAACATAACTTATTTTGTTTAGAATTGAAAATGGGTTAATTTGATTCATTATCATTTTTACTCAAAGTGTAATATTTAGCGAAATAAATGGGAAAACCCTATTTTTGGGGTGTTCGAAACTATCATTGTAAATACGACTTGGGATAAAAACGTTTAGCTAATATTTTCGAATTTCTCGCCTCAGCATCTCAAAGATGATCGTGTCGAAGGGGTAGGGTTTATGAATATTCAATTCAGCGACGTGCCGCCGTTCGTGAGCGGATACGTATTACGCGTTCGTCATTGAAAATATTTATTATTTATGAAAAATTATTCAAATTGAAGGTTTCTGCGGTACTCTCGCCCGAGTATAAGTATACACATTTTCACGCATTTAACAAACGTCGCGAACTACGTCAGACGACGATGCAACGCTGAATTACAGAATGGTAAAATATTTCTACCTTACACAATGTCGCTCTCAAGGTTCGCCGGCGGCACCCAGCGTAACAAAAAAATGTAAATAAAGTTTAAAAGTCGATCAAATTCTGTCCTCTTCGCGGTAATTACTAATTAGCGAGCGGAAACGTTACAACGTCGAGATAAGACGAATTAGCCGGATAATCTGACATCACCGAATGAAATCTTTTCCCGTTCCCCAGTATCGGGTAATTTCGCGTGTTTTTCATTTAATTGGATACGTGTGCGTAACGTCGTATTATGTATAATATTGTTTATCTAAACACGAAAAAATGATGAAATTTATCGCCTTCGTGACCAATTAATGCGTTTTGTTTTATCGCAGTTGTCCCTTTTTTCGCAACGAAATCGGAGGCGAGGAGGAACGCGTGGTTAGTCTGACCCGCAGCTATTCGCCGTCCTATTCGAAACATTGGAAGGATCCGCATCATAGGCCACCGTTGTCGTGCGGAGTGTCTATTTTGGAGTACCCGGTCGGCGAAACGCATTGGAAAAATGGCGCCTGTCCGTATCGACGAAATACCAAAACTATCGAGAATGTCGACGAAGGCGCTCAATACTATAGGAAGTATTTTTATAAACAAGGTGAGTTCGTAATCGACATTGATTAGAATTATAAGTTATGAGGATTTGTGTGATTGAAGGTGAATTCAGTCGCTCGAATTCATTTCTATTTTTATTGTTATTATTCTTTGGAATTAAGAACTAATGTGAAATGAAATGAAAAATGACAAAGGAGTGTTGATTCTTTTTTTTTTGTTTTTGTAAAACGAAGAATAGTTCAGAAATGGGACAAATTTCCGAAGAGAGGAAATGTCTATAGAATTTCTCAAATGTACGAAAAAATGAAGAAAAGAACTTCATAAATCCATGATTTTAAAAATAAGAGGAAAAATTGGACCGATTAATAAAAAATATAAAAATTTTAAAATTAATAAATTATAAATTTCTAACCTATTAAAAACTATTAAAAAAATAAATAAATAAATAAATTTTTATTTTTAATTCTGTAATGAAAAAAAATAATTTATAATATATATATAATATTTAATTGAAATAATATTTATAATTAAAATTAAAATAATTAAAATATATAATATTTTATATATATAAGCGGCTCATTATAAGTGGGATTTCTAGGTAGATCGCTAAATTTTCTCATTTCTGGATACATCACTGGATGGGATCCAACTTGAAGAAATGTGTTTTGTTTTATCAGAAACGCTCGAAAATTAAAATCTAGCAATTTTTAGTGATTTTTCAAGATTGACCTTAGTGTTTTTTAGAAAATTCTGCTGGCAATACTGTAACCATATAAACCCATATTTCTCAAATTATAACTACTTGAGGTTCCTCAAATCAACTTCAAATTGTTAAGATCGGCCATTTTGAATCCATTTTGACCCAAATTGAAAAGGTCGTATTCTAGTCATCAACCAACCCTACACACGAAGTTTGACCTTTGTAGGTCGATTTGGTGACGAAATATGGAAAATTCATGGAATTAACTGCAGCAATATCCCTCAGAAAGCCCTTTTTTGCCCCAATTTCCCTCGAAATGCACTTGGGAAGCTAATATTAGAATAGATTAGTCATTTGGGCTCAGTTCACCAAATGACACCGCAATAAAAAATTTTCGACATGTCGTGTACCCTCACCACATTTCAAGGTCAATAATTCCTCCTTCTCCTCTCCCTCCAACATCATGTATGGAGATGAATTGAGGATATAGTATACTTCTTATTCCCAATAATCATATAAGTTCATATGTATTACATTTTACTAATTTTGAGGCTCCTCAAGCTCTACTCAAATTTTGATTATCCGCCATTTTGGATGCATTTTTATCCAAATTCAAGAGATCATATTCCGTTCATCAGCTAACCTCACAAACAAAGTTTCACCTTTTTAAATTGATTCGCTGAAGAGATGTGGAAGATTTAAGAAATTTCATAACTCTAAACTCCCTCAAAAACTCGTTTTTCGCTCCAACTCCCTCAGTATACACTTAGGAAGTTCAAATTTGGATATGTTGGTATCTGTAACTCACTCTGTCGTATGAGATGAAAAATGAGAATTTTGAGCCATTCGCCCCTTCTCCAGCCCCTCTTAAAATTTAAGCGAACCGCCATTTTGGAATTTATCGAAAAAACAAAAGAAGAACTTTTGCGCATTTTTAAGAAGAGTCCTTCGCCAAATTTTAAGCAAATTTTATGAATACCCGCAGGCGATACGCGTGGGCGATAAAAAACAAAATTTCCCCAAAAAACCGTTTTGTGCTCTAACTCCCCTCAAAATGCACTTACGAAGATAAAATTTTAGATATGTTAGTGCCCGCGACTCACTCATTTATATGACATCAAAAACAAAAATTTGAGCTATTTGCCCCTCCTCCAGCTTCTCTCAAAATTTGAGTAATCGGCCATTTTGAATTTTTTCGAAAAAACAAAAAAGTATTGTTAGATTTCTAAGAAGAGTCTCTCACCAATTTTTGAGCGACAGTTATATTATGCATTTATTGTTTAGTTCTATGAATGTATAATAGATGGCGGTGTAAGTTAATTTAATGTAGGTTGCTGGAATAGTTGTCTTTTTCAACGAAATCTCGGCTAAAAATTGAACAGTTTAGTTTTAAAATTATTTTCAAAATAATTTTTATAATTTTTTTTTATTTGTATATTATTTATTAATTAAAATAACTTCTGACCATATTTCGAGCAATTTTCATCGTCATCACTTCGTATTACGAAGTGGAATAAAAATTACAACATGGAAAACACATTGTAACCGTTTTCGCTAAACCCATCACTCATTGGTCATTAGTCATACCCTAAGCCTTTGAAATCGTTTTTATAATTCGTAGAAAAAAAATAAACGAACTACAGTAGGGGTTTTCATTATCGAAGCATCCCGTTTAGTATCACTGTCTCGCTTTTTTGTGTGTGTATTTTTTTTTTTTTGAAATGTCAAACTACGACTCGATTTGAATTAGTTCCGGTGTATTGTGAAGAAAATAGAAACGTGCGACGGAAACGGAATATTAATCTATCGGTGTTACTTTACAGATCATCAAAATTGGTTCGGAACGGACGAATCGTTGGGTCCTGTCGCCATTAGTATTAAAAGGGAGAAGGTCGACGCTGTTGTTCAGACTGATAATAGCGCGTCAGCTGGTTCCAGTAGTAATAATAATAGCGTCACGCAATTATGTAGATATCGGTTAATAGTTCGAACTAGCGAGGTAAGGGAGTACTAGATGCATAATTTATGCTATGCGATTCGTATCTATATTAACTTTTTGCTGGTGTAGTTGCAGACATTAAGAGGGTCAGTGCTCGAAGATGCTATACCAAATTTAAAACCTTCTCATAGCGTTAAAAATATCAATACCAAAGAAGTACTAGAATACGTAATACCCGAAATACAACTTTCATGGTGAGTTAGAGCAAAGCTCGTCTTCCTTGCGTTTGTGATACATACGTCCCTTATAACCGAACATTTTATTCCGCAGTTTAAGATTAGGAATGAATACGAGTCAAGTGGAAGAACAATTATTGAAACTAGACGAGCAAGGAATCAGCCGTCATTATAAAATCGGCGTACTCTATTGTCGAGCCGGTCAAGCCACCGAGGAAGAGATGTACAACAACGAAGAAGGAGGACCGGCGTTTAACGAGTTTCTGGAAACCATCGGCCAGAAAGTCAGATTAAAAGGATTCGATAAATATAAAGCCGGCTTAGACAATAAAAGTAAACAGTCGGGTTTAATTTTTATTACGTAGAATTTTATGTATGAGATGCTAATGTTGCGGTTTTTTTTTTCTTGTCGTTTCACTAGGCGATTCGACCGGATTGTATTCGGTGTACGCTCATTACAAAGACTGCGAAATAATGTTTCACGTTTCCACTATGTTACCGTTTACGCCAAATAATAGACAACAGGTCGGCGGTTTATTTAATTTTTTTAATTTATCCGTAGAAGCGCAAATGACGGTTTATTCAATTTACAGTTATTAAGAAAACGCCATATTGGTAATGATATCGTTACCATCGTGTTTCAAGAACCCGGTGCTCAACCGTTCACACCTAAGAATATTAGGTCTCAGTTCCAACACGTGTTTATCGTAGTCAGAGCCATTAATCCGTGCACTGACTGTACACAGTATAGGTAGGTAATCGTGGGTTTCAAGTTAATAATATAAAATTATCATTTTTTTCATTTTTTGAGAACCTCTGAATTTAATGTTTCATATGTATCGTCTTTTAGTGTGAAAAATTAATTTTTTATTGTCTAGAATTTTTTCGTTTTTTTTTGTTGTATTTTTTTATCCATTTGGTTGAACAAAAATAATTAAAAAAATTATTATTTTTTTTTTTAATTTATTTATACTGGCATATTGATTCCGATATGAACATATCTTTTTCATGAAATTCATATTCGTTTTTTTTTTTTTTTTTTTTTTATTTAAATTATTTAAAACAATTTTTTTATTGCTCAACATTTTTTGTGTTTGAATTTTTTTTTTCATGAAACAATTTTTTTTGTGATTTAGTTGTGAAGTATTCAGAACAATTTTTTATTGCTGTAAAATTTTTTTTCTTTATTTTTTTCAAAATAACAAAAATATATTATGAAAAATGTTGGGACTGGAAAACTCGTATGTGCGGCGTGTTTGACTAGGGATTGATAAAACTTAAAATTTTAATATAGCTACGTACCGTCAGTAAAAATATATATATGAACATATTGCCTATTTTAAAAATTGAAGGAGCTAAGAGGTTTGAAAAATATGATAACATGGAAAATATTCGTTCAGAATTTAAAAATTGAGGAAATCAACTCGTAGAATTTAATAAAGTATAAGAGAAATATTATCGGTCAAGTTGCCTATCTTCAATATTGAAGGCGCTGAATATAGTTGAAATGATAGTTTTCACGTTGAAAAAATATATTCAATTTTTTGGAAATAGCGCGAATTTTGATCTTTCAAAAATGAACGATAGGTGGTAATTTATGGTTCGAGTGCGTAATATGGGCTGAATTCAGCGCTTTAAGACCCCGCAGAAAAAATATGCCAATTTTCAACTTGCAGAGGCTCTCAGAATACAGGTGTGGGAAAAGTCGAAATTAGCCAAAGAGCAAAAATAATTATGGCAGCCGCTTGTCAGTTTTCTTTTATCTAGTGAAACTTTTTAAAAATATATGAAAAAAAAATCCTATTGGAGAAGTAAAAAGTTTTAAAATCCGAAATTCAATTTACGCATTTACTTAAGAACCTAGGGCCGGAGTAATCTGCTCCCTTGTACCTCTCTTTGCCTCGCCCTGCGAGAGTATTGCCATATTGTTTCAAAATGATATCGTTTCGATTTTTATCGCGAAATAATTTTTGCTTTGAGTATCTCTGTTGAGTAAGAATTGGGAATATTTAATCTCCAGAATCCTAAAAAACTGAAATTATGCCCATATTATGCGTGCTACTCATGAAGTACCTATTTATTATTTATTTATAAAAATTCAAAAATCAGTACTTTTTCAAAACATTGAAAAATATTAAATTTAAAAAAAAAAATTGAGTCTACAAATTTTCATCGTCTTTTTATGACAAAATAAAACTTCTGAGCCTAAAAAATTTCCAACTAACAAAAATTTAAAAAAAAAAAAAATAAATTTTAAATTTTTAAAAATTATCCCAAATTTTGCTGGATGATTTAAATTCTTTGTTTATTATTATTATTATTATTGCTGTTTTTTTGGGGGGGAGGAGGGGAAGATATTTCCCCTTGCACTGAAACTCTGCAAACAAAAATTATTCATTTTTTCGATTTTTTCAAAATTATCCCAAATTTTGCGGGATGAAGGTTGAACTACCAAAAATCAAAAAAAAAAAATGGGAGTTTTTTAATTTTTTCAAAATTATTCCAAATTCTGCTGAATGATTAAAATTTTTTGTTTTTGTTGTTGTTTGTTTTTTCGGGTTTTTTTTGGGGGGCGGGGTATTTTGTCATTATTATGCTGGATACATTGACACTCGGCAAAAAAAATTATGATTTTTTTTAATTTTTTCAAAATTATTCTAAATTTTGCTGGATAAAGGTGATCAACCATAAATCAAAAAAATATATATACATGTAAATTTCTTAATTTTTTCAAAATTATTCCAAATATTGCTGAATGATTGAAATTCTGTGTTTGTTGTTGTTGTTGTTTTTTGTTGATGTTTTTTTGGGGGGAGGGGGGGTATTTTTTCACTGTTATGCTTGGTGCATAGGCACTACGCAAAAAAAGGGATTTAAAATTTTTTTTTTTTAAATTATCTCAGATTTTGTTGGATGATGGTAAATTTTTTTTGTGGAAGAAGGGTTATTTTGCCCCTATAAAAAATGGCTTATCGCGTTGAAAAGTTCCATTGGTTGATTCTTCCAATTTCTCAAATGTTTCATTTGATTTTTCGACTTTGTTAGTTGCTTTTAATTCAAAAATATCTAGTCCGTTCAGATACTATTTTCTATCGCAAGTGCCCGGTGATATTCAAATTGGAAGTCTCATTAACTTCTCGTCAAACACTTTGTTGAAGTGTTAGTAAATAACGAATCAATTAATGGTACTTGAAAAATTATTGTAAAAAAAAAACCATGTCTATGTTGGTCAAGAGTATAACCCTTAAAAATAGTTGAAAAGAAATTATCGCTTTAATTTTATTCTTATTTTTATTTGATATAGAAATATGATGACTTGAACATAAATGAATAGTTTTTTCTGATGAAAAAATTGATTCGTTCAATTCTTTGTGTGATATAAGGTTTTTGGTTTAGTGTACAGATACTGTATAGGCCATGCAGTAATTCAAAATAAGGTATTTCCGATGATAAATTCTTATCACGATTAAATCACGTACCGCGCCTCGAGATTCCTTTTCGGTCTCGTTAGATTGATTTTTATCAGTATTTAATCACCAGAGGGTTCTCAAAAATGCCAGCGAATCGTGTATTAATGAAAACATAATTTTTGTTTATTTTTCAAATCAAAATTAATATTTTTCATGTTATTAGAATCGCCGTTACAAGATCCAGAGACGTAGCTTTATTCGGACCACCGATTCCAAAGGCGCTATTTTCAATAAATCGAAGAACTTCGCCGATTTCTTGCTAGCCAAAGGTACGAGAAGTTTTGAAATATTCGACGTACATTTAACACTTACCGATTGAGACGCGGTCACGAACGATTAATTCAGGAAACATAATTTTGAAAGCCTTATATATGGAAACTGTAAATATATGGTTTTTGTTCGACTTGTTTCAGTTATTAATGGAGAGAACGCTGCTCACTGTTCGGATAAATTTGCTACAATGGCAACTCGAACGAGACAAGCGTATTTGAAAGATCTCACCACGAATTTTACGACGAATACGGTGTTGGAAAGTTCTCAAAAATTTTGTGAGTGTGTTTTTTTTTCCTAAGAATAAAATGTCTTCGAGAGACGAACTAACGGGTCGTTCGTTCGCAGCCATAATCTCGTTCAGCAGTAAGAAAAAAGAACGATGGAGACCGCGATTCGTTCCGGATGGCACGCAGCGTGGCGCCATTTGCTGGCAAGTAATGCTGGAGGATAGCACCCAGTCAATTATCATTCATTGTTTCCTCGCTATTTCCGCCGATTCGTTGGTATTGGTGGACGAAAGCACGAATAATATAGTATTCGTTACGCCGTGTAAATCCATTTTAGGATGGTCTACGCAAACCAACAGGTAACACGGTGACGATAAAATGGCGCTGATGTGATGGCCGTAATTAACGCGTGTTTACATTATTGTCTGTAGTTTGAGATTATACTACCACGAAGGCGAATGTGTCACCATGCATATGAGAGAAAGCGGCGACCGGGACGAATTAATGGAAGTAGTGGTTAGATTAAGATCGGTTACTTGCGGTTCGGCGGCGCAGGAGTTGTCGTTGAAACGTAACGCCGTAGGACAGCTAGGCTTTCACGTTCAACCAGACGGCGTGGTAACTCAAGTGGAACCGATGGGATTGGCGTGGCAAGCGGGATTACGCCAAGGAGCTAGATTAGTTGAGGTCGGTGTTTAGTTATGCTTCGGCCACCTTAGTTGGTGCATTGCCCATTTTAATACCAGTTTGTTCGGTGTAGATTTGCAAAGTGGCGGTGGCGACGTTGACGCATGATCAAATGGTGGATTTGTTGAAGACCTCTTTGATGGTCACCGTCACCGTAATACCGGCTTTATCCGATGGCTCTCCGAGAAGGTATGTTATTCTAGTACACTTTTGAATTCTGTGCTCGCCTTTCACGTACTCATCATCTGGTTTTTTTCAGAGGATGTTGCACGCAGAATTGTAAATATAATTCTATCAGCGATAAAGAAGATTACGAAAGCTGTTCTAGTCCGGAAGATCAGAAATTATTGTTGCATAATACCGCCTCTTTGCAACAACCTGTCGTAGGAAAACACAAAAAAATGTTAGCCAACAATTTTCCAATTACTCGCCATTTCGGTGTCATCGAGCGTCTAATTATTTATCGACATTTTTTTTTCCAGGTATGAACGTAGCTTCTCTCCGCCTCGTTCTAGTAATAGTTCCGGTTATGGAACCGGAAGTAGTAATAAATCATTCAGCGGTAATGATAATAAAAATAATACCAACAACGTTAACAATAATTCCATCAACACCAATGCCAGTAAATCCGCTGCAAATGGCAATCCGGCAACCAATGGCGAAGTATGAATTGTTATTCGACTAATAGTCTGCTTTCTGTGAACCAAGACGTGCTCTAGAAAATTGATTTTTTCAATTTAAAGAGTGAATAAAAAATGAACTCGTCGCCGCTCTATGTTGAAAGATTATGTAATGTCATCAACTTGAAATGTTATAGAGGGGGGGGGGAGCTCTTAAAGGTTCAGAATTTGGACTCATAAATACTATTTAGCCGTGAGAACATTAATTATTCAGATGGAGATGTTCTCAGAAATGAAGATTATGCAATATCATCATTCAACTCCTCTATAGTAACAGCCTTCGTGTAAATTTGTACTGAAAACTATATCTTAATTGAACAAAAAAAAAAAAAAAAAAAAAAAAGATTTTTAATAATATAATATCAATTGACTATGAGTACTTGGATTGGCCGAATTACTTTTTTTAGCTGAGTTTTTAACATAATAACGATAGCTGTTACAACCTACCTGATTCGGGAAAGGTGGTGGGGGGATGTAGTCTTCAAATCTTTATTTATTTATTTATTTATTTTTGTTCAAGAAGTGAAAGAAACAAGGTCACAATAGTTATTGAATAACCCCAAAATGAAGTCAAAAAATTTCAGCTCTTGAATCAATTTTTTGACTTTTCATAATTAAGTCGTAATTTAAAAAAATTTTGAAATTTTCCAAAAAAATAATTTTTAGTCAATTAAAAATTTTTACATTCCGAAGTCATATTTTATCGTGCAAAACTAAAAAAATTTTAGCCCCCAATTTTTAGCTGAGTTTTTAATTAAAAAACGACAGCTATTGCAGTCTACCTGTTTGGGGAAGGGAAGGTCGGGGAGGGTGGGGTTTTCAAATCTTTGCGTTTCAGACGATTTGTAACCATCTGGCAAATATCCAATTTTTTGGTAGATATATAGGTATGGTACGGTAAAGTCAGACCCGATCTTGGAAATGCTACTATCCTTCTGAGACCCGATCCCACGTTGTGAGACCCCTTTTGGGTCTCGCAACGTTTTGTGTGTATATTTGAGCGTATAGCTCTCAGTTTTATACAAACGTTGGGAAGCCCTGGATATAGTGCTATCTTGGTAGACCCACCTGGGCCTGACAAAAATAGTAGTTAATCTGAAGTGTATCTCATAAGAACTGTTTCATATCATTGATATGCATAAATTTTGAATTCTTCTTATCCCTCCAAAGGTTACTAATATGCTATGTTCAAGTAGTTTCCAAAAGGCTCACGCGGGCATCTCTAGCTCTTTAAATATGGCCGGGTCTCGGAACGCCTGTTTGATATCTACGGTCCAGGGTCTGATAAGAATATGGCATACATATATATATATATAGTTTTTCCCACGCGTAGCGCCGGCGAGTATTTATAAAATATGCTGAAAATTTGGTGAGAGATTATTTTTGAAAATGCGCAGAACAACCTTTTTTTTTTTTCGATAAGTTTCAAGATGGCGGATCGCTCAAACTTCAAGGGGAGCTGGAGAAGGAGAAAATTGCTCAAATTATTCGTTTTTGACCTCACATGAAAGAGTGAATCACGGACACTAACATATCTAAATTTCAGTTTCTTAAGTGCATTTTGAGGAGAGTTAGAGCAAAACCTGTTTTTTTAGGAAATTTTGTTTTTTGTGTCCCCGTAGCGTCGGCGGGTGTTGATATAATTCGCTCAAAATTTGGTGAGGAAGTCTTCTTAAAAATGCGCAAAAGTACTTTTTTTGTTTTTTCGATAAATTTCAAAATGGCGGATCACTCAAATTTTGAGGGAGGATGGAAAAGGGGTAATGGCTCAAATTTTTTTTTTTTTAAATATGAAAGTGTTATAAATAATTATATCGCTGCAATTTTCCATCATCAATTTGTTCGAATATTTTTCATTTTAAAATGATAAATTGATGGTTAACTATCTTTCCAATTTGCATTAAAAAATAAAGTATTTTTTTAACTATTGATAATAATTATAACGTTTCGTATTTTTTGTGGTTTTTGGTTTATAAAGTTTACTCTAAAAATGAGTAATGAAGAAAATAATATCGGTTCGTAAAAACAAAACTTTTTTTAGTATAATTTTTTTTTATTACAAAAAGTATGCTCATTGCCTTCGCGGATATCATATTAAGAAACTTATGAGACGAAATTTCAACTCTTGAAAAGTCCCAGCCCTTATGGACCATGTTGGTGGCATATTTCAACGAAGACCTTACATGGGCGCAGAGAGTAGACTTCATTATGGAATTTTTTTCCAGCACACGTGTAACGAATTTCAATTTCTTTCAGACTCTGATGAACGGTCTATCTAGTTCTCAAACAGGCGAAGACAGTTGGTACGATATTTTAGATAGCGAAGGTGTGCCGTCTAATTTGCGAAACAATATGTCTCCACCTCCGTTACCAGCTCGTATATTGTCTTCGACTACGCCCAACTCGAACCGAACGCCGTATAAATATTCGTCGCATTCGAAAATTAAAATGAATAGTTCGTTGCCTCTCTCGAACACTAACGCTTCTTATTCTTTACCCGTTCTGTTGGGCAATGATTCGGATCTGGATTACATGAAATCGAGGGATTTTATTTCTGGCGAAAAAGTAACGTGTTTGATGAAAGCAGAACGTAGTCATAAAGTCAGAAGGCAATTGGAACAGAAAATGCCTCATCCTAGTTTAAAAGTGAGTGAACATGGTTTTGGTGAATATTCGAAAAAAATATTTTGTCACATGTTTCGTAAATTTTTATAGGTTGACGATTACTGTTCGAGAAACGATATGACTTCTAGTTTACCTCCGGAAACTTTAAAAGCGTTGTCACTTAGTGATGGTCACTCGACCGATACTAGCTCAACTAGCGAGAAAGCTTTTCCACCTAGTGAAGGTATTATTTGTTTCCAATCTGTTGATGCTTCGCTGCGATAATCTGTTGGAAGACGATTAATTATGTAAATATTATTTTGCAGACGAACTTTCTATCGATAGCGTGGGAAACGCGTCGCCGAAATTAAGATCGGTAGCGAAATCGAACGCTAGTAGTTCGAACGGTTGTAGTAGAAATAATAGTCCGCGTTTAAGGGATTCCGGCGAACCTCGTCTGAGACCGGGAGCTGGTTCGCGTTCGTCGAATAGAAACAGCGCTAATCTTACCTCCAGTACTCTTCAGCAAGATCTCATGAAATTAATAAATCCGGATTACGCTGCCGATGATGTTAGTGTAGTTTGATTGACGTTTGAAATTTATTATTCGTTGTGTTATTAAAGGTGATTTTTTTCTTTTCGTAGAACGACGAAAATAACGAACCGGTTCAATCGTCGAATTATTGCAATATTTCGAATGACGTTTTAAGCGATAATTCGTCGGAGGATAGTAAAGCTATGAAAATAAAACTAAAGAAAACATTCCAACAAGTCAGAAAAATGCCAAAAGTGGGACCAATTCGGTGATCGTTACCACAGCTAGACCTGCTACCGTTATTTCAAATAACGCGTTAACACAATCAAAAGAATCTTTTTTATCGAAGGAAGAAAGGTGATTGAAATGTGTACTATGTTCAATAAATACGAGGTGTTTCCACTTATGTTACGAAGCCTTTGACAATGTGTTGTATTCTTCGAGACAAAAAAAAGTCAGGTGCACGCAGTGGTGCCATACCTGGTGCTTCATCACCAGAACTGGTGTTTTTAGATAATTTTTTTTTTGTGCTGGTGACAAATCTGGGTTTACATGTTGTTGAGTTTGCTCTCAAAAGTCTCAGTTTGCTCCCTTCTTTTCTTTCAGGAATAAATTAGGTGATCGAGAGGTAAACCCCCCCCTCCTTATCTACATGAGGGTTGAAAATTCTGTATTTTTTTGCATTCAAGGATTACATTTGCTATGCAAAGACAGGCTTCATCAGTGTTAAATTTTTAAAATTTAGTATCTACCTTTTGTTCGTTTTTTTTTTTTTTTTTTTTTTTTTTTTTTGAAAAAACCCGAGATTTTGTAAAATTTATAACTTATAAAAGTGATTAATTTTCAAGTCACATGCGTACTATGATTGTAATTTAAAGTCTTAAGAACTTAAGACAACATTTCCCCGATTTTTACACCTCAGGGGTTCCCAAAAGTATCACTGTATAGCTTCAAAGTTACATCACTTTCAATGTTTTACTACGAAATAATTCGTCACCCAAGTTCTAAAGACCTTAAATTAAGCCCACATATGTCTATTCTGTACATATTACCTACAAATTACCTATTTAATATTAGTTTCTTAACGTTCACATAATTTGATGCAAAAGTTGAGATGCCCTAAATTTGGTACAAAAATTGGGAATAAAAATTTCATCTTTAAACAGCAATGTTCAAGTTTTGAACGCAAACAATTCAAATTATTGATGAACGAATTTTTTTTTTAATTCTTGAGAACTTTTACCTCATTAAAGATTGAATTTTTTTGGAAGTGTTTTGAGGACTCCCGGAATGCGCGAAAGGAAATCGAAAGTGGTGGAAAAAATTCAGTTTACGTGAAAATTAAATAAGTATGGAAAAAACTGCCTTTTACAATTCTGAAGCTGTATACGCTTTTCAGTCATAAATATGAAATTCTTTAAAGATTCGTAATCTCTAAAACTTATTATAGATTTCGAATGGGAAAAGTCCCAATTTTTTGTAACTTCTCTCATTTCATCGATGTAACATTGAAAAATTCAAATATGCCTCTTTCTGAAATTTTACGTGTATTGTAAAGAAAAAAAGCGTAAACAGCCATTTCGTATTTCTGGAGCTGAATTTTTATTAAGTACGAAAATTTTGGGGCTTATGGGAAATCTCCATGAACGTGGAATTGCATACAGTATACTTCATCACTGATAATGATATGAGTTCTATTATAAAAGCTTAGTCATATAGGCCTCCTCAAGCCTTCCTCAGTTTTGTTTATCCGCTATTTTGGATCTTTTTGACCGAAATTTGAAGGATCGTATTTATAAAGTTTTACTTTTTCAAGTAGGTATGGTGAGTAGGTACGAGTGATTGAAAAAATTTCATTACTTGAAACTTACTCAAAAAGCCATTTTTACTCTTAGTACTCTTTAATTGCGCTCGCGAAGCTGGAATTTGGATATGTTGGTGTCCGTGACGCCATCTTTCGTTTGAAATCAAAAAAAAAAATTTTGAGACATTTATTCTCTTTATTCCTTTTCAAAATTTCGTTGAACCGCCATTTTGTGTCGGATCAAAAATCTGAAAAACTATCCTCGAGTTGGCAATGAGACCATGAGTTCACCAAATCTAAACGAGTTGTATTCATATATTCTGTTTTTCCTGGGGGGGGGACGAGGGTACAAAAACATACATATTATATAAATATTTTATAATATTATGTTTTCTAATGGAAAATGCTAAATCGATTACTAATGGTCTGAAACGTAAACATTTGATGCCTCTCTTCCCTAACCCTCCTTCCCAATTCAAATAGACTGTAATAGCTTAATTTTTCATGAACTCGACTAAAAATCAGAAAATGGTATTTTTAAATTGCTACGGACCCTACAGTTTGAAGTCTCGGTATTCGAAATACGTGAAAATATTTTAACGAATATTTTTACCCCACCAGAGTCGTAAAGAGTATTTTTTTTCATATTCATTTTCTGAAGAAAAAAAAATATATATATATTTCTTCGCCATCTTGATATTCCATGATCTTCTTCATTTGCCTCGAATACTGCACCTTGGCGAAAGTTTTACCATATTTATGGAAACTGTGTATAATCAGGATACTTCGGATTGATACAAACTCACGCTATTATTTCCAGATTATCCCTTCGAGTGACAAATGTATCGAATTCGAAACACGATCCTCCTTGTCTTCCGTTACCGGATGCTAAAGAAATGGATTGGCCTAGTTTGGTAGATACTGCTACGAAGGCTATTTTACAAACCGCCAGCGAAGAAAATTCTTCCTCTTTAATATCGTCTAATCAAACTGACGACGATTTTCATTGGATCGATAGCTCCGATGAGTTCCATTTCAGCATGGCTCCAGGAATAGAGTAAGTATAATGTTTACGTTAGTTGAGCGTAGCGATTATATTGTGCGAAATCTAATGATTGTATTTGTTTTGGCAGGAACAAGAAAAACGCTCAACAACTCCAAAAATATCTCTCCGAGTTGGAAAATCGTTTAATGAAAGAAACGCAGCTACGTTTAACGTTGGAAGAAGAAGTGCACACGTTGAGGGACGAAAATCGAAGATTGCAGCAGGAATCACAAAGTGCCGCTCAGCAACTGCGACGATTTACCGAATGGTTTTTTCAGACAATAGATAAACAATAGATTTTAGACTTATTTCTTTTCATTGGTATTTTGTTTACCAATGTGTTATTTTATTTTTAAAAATTATATTTTTTAATCATCGTAATCCAATAACTTCGATGTAAGGGTATCGTCGCATCGAGAAAATATAAAATGTTAGCTCAAATTATCTAGATTACTGTGATAATTTTTTTTATCTTTTAAACTCGTCTTTTTGACGCGTGAACTTATCGTAGGAGATTTACAGACTCGTATACCTCATATCTTGTTATTTTAACACCAAACATTGATCAAAAATCGTGCCTGCTAAAAGTTATACATCTTATAATCAAAGTTTTCGTAATTTATTTTCATCTTGCAAGATATTATATTTACCATCGTATCGGACTTTCTGTACATTATAGTTTGTAAAAGTTCGTTTAAATAGTTAGCTTAGCGTATTCATTTTATATTTCCACGGTTCATAAACGATGCAAATTTATATATTACTCGCGTGTGATATAATTATACCTATTAGCGTAAAGTATTTATTATTATTCGTTATTTTTTATCATGAGTTTCTATACGACTGTAATCTGTTAACAGTTACCGTAAAATAATTGACAATTTTTATCCCTAAATTGAGGGTTTTTTTAAGGGATAATTATTATGTTCATTCTAAATATGCTACTTAGCGCTGTGCTAACGAGCTTGAAATACTTATATGCATTTCTTTTCTTTATATAGCACCTTGAATTCATTTATGTGCATGTAACTTTCATACTCATTTTTGTTCTTTTTTTTTTTTGAATTGTTATTCGTAACGAGCTTCATTTGTAACGATGGTACTCGCGGAATATTCTTGTTATTTCTGCCTCAGTATTCCAGTAATTTTTGTATTCCATTTTAGTTTTTATGAAAAATTTTATGTTGTAATTTTTTTTTTGTGAATTTTATGAATTTGTATTCTTCTCGGATGTATGAAGATTATTATTATAAAATGACATTGTTATAGTTTTGCGTTGTTATATTAAAATTTTGTATACTTCACCATTTCCACCATATTTATGATTTCATTTCTAAGATAAATTATCATCTTGCTGAACCTACAAACCAGCGAGCATTAAACTGGAATAGATGGAGTTTCCAATATATTGTAGCTTAGAATATATTCTGTCAAAAATTTAGTACTTATGTGTAGTTCTGCACAGAGCCACATTGAGTTACTGGAAAATTCCGAGCAAGTCTATTTGGGACCCTGAGACCCTCTCTGTGTTTTAAAGTTTGCAATATTTTTGTTTCTATTAAAGCAACATAGGAAGAAAGACTTTTTACAGTCCTACAAGGCCTTGCTAGTCGTGTAAAAAAATTTATTTGGTCTAGTGGTGCTGTAGAAATATTGCATTTCGCTCGAATTCCCTGTATTCGTATAAAAATAAAGTGAAAAAAGTTGTATGCATATTTTATCAATCCTCATTATTCAAGTTGAATTCATGAGTGCATTTGTTTGTACATAGGTGCGTCATAATCAAATTTTCATTTCACATATGGTTGTAGATTAGTATAGATTGAACATTTAAAAAAAATCATCCCAGAAGTCTCGTATTAAGCTCAACAAATTTTCTTAAATATTCTGCACACGAAAAATGATCACAACTCCCTATCTATGATAAATAATAACTTTCAGGTCGACTAATTTTCTAACAAGAAAAAAAAGTCTTTACTTCTCCAGTGGTCTTATTAGCTTGCGCTTTCAGGCTTGGTTTTTTTTAATCGATGAAAAAGCTAAAACGAGTCGAAATCGATTTTAATCTTTTTACAAATTGTTTCATACCAGTCCTAGTGAAGGCGAGAATATTCGTATTTTAAACGACGGAAATTAGCGGAATCTATTTTTGCGTCAAGTTCCTTATAGATTTATTCAACACTCATTGTTGCAAAGGAACAAGCGACAAAATAAAAACAAATAATATTTTATTCGCAAAAAATCAACCATTGAGGGTAAATACAGGTAACACTTTATGCAATAAGGAAATTTTAATCGGGATGGTTTCATGGACTTCGTTATCGATGGAAAATAATGGCTTATTTTCGTCGTCTTCTTGATCTCTTACGGGAGGAATTACATAAAGGTTTTGCGCATAAATTTCTTCATTATTTAAAGATGAAGCATAACTGTTTTCTCGTGACCAACCTTCTTTTACGAAATTGATGTAACTCAGTGATTCAGGACCTGAAAAATCCAAGATTGAAATTATTTCATTCAAGTGAGAAGTGCTCATGTATTCAATACTCATGAAATGAGAAAGATAAAATGATGAGAAATGAGGCGCAAACCTACTCATTTAAAGTTTTACTACATTTTCCATAAAAATTATGAACGATTGCGAGCTCTTATTTCAGATAGAAAAAAGGGAATAAACCATATTTACGACCGCAGGGAATTTCTCGATGTCCCTGCAAGTTTTAACCTGGATCATACCAGGTGTTGTGACGTAATACTGACCAATTTGTAAGCGAAGTGATGGTACACCATCGACAACTTTCTGAGATATAATTAATTCAACGCTTTGAACAGATTTTTCTTGGATATTATCGCAGTTTTCATTATTAATTTCTTCATAATTAACAGGAATAACTTTTGGACCTGAAAAATAAATCTATGAGTATAGTTCGATCTTGAATGCATGGAAAAATTTCATCGGGTTTTTCACCTGCAGGGGATCGTTTGGCGAAAGCATGCCACCAACGTTTATTTTCAATTTTTTCCTTCTTAGGAGCTAAATCTAGCCTGTACTTATAACATCTAGAGCAACCAGCGCATGGGGAAGTATATTTGATATCCATTTGAAAGGGAGTGTTGAACTGGGAACTGAATAAGTAAGCGGCGAACTGCCTAAATGCACCGAAATACCAATATTTGTCGATCTTTTCGTGCGTATCACGAAATGCTCCCCATTGAAGGTAACCTAATGAATAAGTAGGTTTGAAGGATTCCTCCTAGAAAAAATTCTCAAATTTTAATACGAGAATGTGAAAAAATTGACGAAGAAATAATAATAAACGAAGAGAACTTACAGATTCTAAGAATTTTTTAGTTTCTATTACACTCTGTGGAGATGTTAATTCTCGAACTATACTAAATGTGGCGTCCATCATTAGTTTTACACGATTCAAAGAGTCATTATTTAGGGTTTCTTCTTTTTTCCAGTATAACGTTTTAGCGATGTTATTATTTTTGCCTACAGGTATAATACCTATGGGTATTTCTTTCTGTACTTCGTTATTATTTTTCGCATAAAATATACCGGTCAGCACCTACATAGAAGTGTTGACTGTGACATTAATCAAGAATTTATTCAATGAATATTTAAAACTTAAATAATACTTCTCACTACCTCTGATATTGTTCCATCACCACCAGCTACGATTAAAGCATCGATATCTTCGGTTATCCCAACTTTACCCAAGGTGGTAGCGTTATGCTCATCAGTTGTATTAAGTAGAGTGACTTTAGCGCCCGATAAATGCAGTAAAGGAGCGCAGTATTTATCATATTCCTTTTTAGCTTTCCTTGTCGGCAAAATTAGATGTATATTAATTATACATAAAGAATACATATTCATATGCATTTAAAATTAATCATACTTTTTATTCGCTGTTGGATTTAATATGACTAAAATATGTCGTGGTGATTGAAAAACTGGTAGCGGTACTTCACCATATTTTACAGCTTCTTTGCAGTATAATCGAACTAAAGAGTTTTTCCTGAAATTGCGAAATATTACAATAATTTTTCTCATAAGGTAGAAAATTGTTAAAGTAAAATAAGTGAAGAATGTGGTTTACTCGTATTCTGTTTTAATGAAGTCACCCCCATAGTAGGACACTGTAGAGAAAAAAACTGTTTTTTTCCAATTATTTCTAACCCATCGAGCTAAACTGATTATTTTAGCCATTGTTTTACAATAATTTATGGTTATTTGAAAAAATCGCAAGTTTCATTTTGAAAAATCTTCATTCATTTTTCATTATTTATTGTGATAAATCTTAACCAATCATAACTATATATTTTATCAGTTCGTAAATTCGACCAATCAGATCGGAGGAAAATAGAAACACACAGTTGACGTCATTAGTTGTGGACGAACCTCTTCAGGTCCAAAGTTTAGTCTGAAAAAATTCGCTGTGATTTTTTTACAGCCTTTACAGCTGATTAGCATAATACCAACAAACAAAAAAAAGCTGAAAAGTTTCGAAATTACGTTTTCATAAATCGAGTATAGACTACGATGGCGAGTTGAATTTCAGTTACTTTGTTCGATTTAATTACGTGTGATTTTTATTCGAATGTTTTGAACCAACCTGCATACAATTTCTTTTATCTCTTTTATAATTTAATTTGTATCCGATTAGAAATCAGGTTTTTCATTCGTTATCACATTTTGTTAACGTTGATAAAAAAAATCAATTGATTGATTTTAATTATTCGCATTTTCCCAGTCAACACAAACACCTACATCGTATGAAGAAAAACAACGTAAAAGAATTGTTTATGTTTAGTAGTCAAAGTTAATTATCGTGAAAATTTCATTTTTTAATATTACGTGAATATGCACGAATTTATACGATGTCTTGTGAGCTAAGAACATTTGCTAGAATTTTGGAATTGGACAAAATCAAGAAGTTTCTATTTGGCGGTAAATAATTCTCACCTGTTTAAGCTTGATTATGATTCACAAGTGGTCTACTGCGAATATTCTCAATATGTCAGTGTTTTATTGAAATATTGAATGTACCAAATTTTTTTTTTTTAGATGTCGTGGAAACAAATTGGTTACCAAAATGTGCAATCTCTTTTTCACCTGCCAGAGACATCATGGTTATTGCATACTGTAATAAAATGATGGTATTGGAATGTAAGCATCGATATATCGTCCCATTTCGCATGTAACTTGTTATAAATGATTCCTCACTATCTACAATTTTATTTTAGCGAAATGGAGTTCGGTGACGGACGAAGATGTGAAAATATCGTATCACGTAGTTTGGCAGGGGATTCCGGATAAATGCGACAAGTATGTAATACATCAGAATATTCGCAAATGATTCCAAATTGATATTGTTGAATTTCTTCTTTAAATCACAGAGAATTGATAACTTCAGTTTTATGTTTACCAATTTCAACGGCAAAAAAGAGAAATCGTACTCAAACTACACCAGATTGGACGTGTATTGTGGTGGGATTCACGTCTGGATATGTCCGATTTTACACCGAAGTACGTAAAGTGAAAATCAATCCACGAATGAATTTTCACGGGTATCTCAAAATTCTTTTTTTTTTTATTTTTTAGATGGGATCCCTATTATTATCTCAGCAATTCCACGACGAAAGTGTTTCCAGTATTTCCACACAATCTTCCACTTTGGCGCAATATTATAATAAAGCTGAAAAAAACGAAGATCTCCACATATTGCACAAAACTGTCGTCTGTTCGATATTAGGAATTGTTTATTAAATACATTAAATGCTTCCAGAAACCATTTAGCTAGAAGTAACTTACTATTTTAAAATAAAAAATCCAACTTTTGAGACAATAATCTACTTCTCGTATTTTTTAGTACATTCAAATCACGCTAACAGTACAATAGCTCCTACGTTAACCTATAGAAAATGGGCTTTTTCCAATCAAGGCAATATTCAAGCTTGCGCCATGGCCGGACCAGTACCAACCAACATGTTCGATCATTTATTCACTGCCTCGTTGTGTGGAGGTTTCAATGCAAAGTAACCGTATACAAATTATTACCTATTTAGTTATTCCATTCTTTACCTAATACTTCCTACATGTTTTCCAAAGGTATCAGAACAACCCTCCGCATTGTCACTTATTCGCTGCCGTCGGTAGTAAACCTTTTATTGGATTCCACTATGCTTTTGAAAACGAAACACAGCCTATTCTTTCGGAAATAACGAAGGCAGTTGCTACCAAATTAAAATCTGCTATAGAGCAGTCTGTTCCGTGAGCAAACCATACTATTTTCCACTCAGTATGCATTACACGGTGCTTCTATGATATTGATGTGACGTTATACCTTTCTGTACAGGAGTTGGTTATTAGGAATTCGCCCGAATCCTAGACCAGTTGAAGTGAGAATGGAACCCGCTGAAGAAATGGGTTGTAGGTTCGGTTTAGCTGATGAAGGTCGTCAAGGCATATCCATAGTGATGTCTCCTTTGGGTGATATTGCAGCTGTAACCGATAATTATGGGCGTATTTGTATCGTCGATTTAAGCTACGGGATTATCATTAGGTGAATAAAAAATTTCTGTTTTTATGAAATTTCACCATGTTGCATATCAATTTATGTAAATTTTTAACAGAATGCTCAAAGGTTTCCGAGACGCCCATTGTGGTTGGTTACTCGTTGAAGAAGACAGTGATAATAAAAGGGAAGCCAAAAGGAGGGTGCAACTGTTGGTGATAAACATTCCGAAAAAAGGTCTCATCGAAATATGGACCATGCAGTTTGGTCCCAAAGTTATATCATTTAACGTACAAAAAGATGCTAAGTGAGATTTATGTTATGCAGATTTTTTTTAAATTTTATTTTATATGGTTATGAACTTACATAACATTTTTATCTTCGCTTCAGATTGTTAAATGCTAATTACGGTATCATCGGGTTATACGATGGAAGAAATATTCACAATACTTGCCTATTGATGGAACCTAATGGCGATATTAAGGAAATAATGATACCATTTTACTGTTGTTTGAGGTAATTGAATAGTTTAAAAAAAAACGTAAGCAGCCTTGCCGCATTACTAGAGCTGAGTTTTTAACTGTTCATGTCTACAGGCCACAACCAATGTTAAGTCTAAAACTCTCTACTCTGTCCCTTCCAAAACCACTTAAGAAGTTGAATTTAGAGCAAATGTGGTATTTCTTACGATGCAATCGTCATACGAACACACATTACTCAAATTATGACTACTTGAGACTCTCAAATCATCCTCAAATTTTTATGATTCGCTATTTTAGATCCATTTTGATCCACATTTATGACACCATATTATGGTCATGAACTAACACCACATACGAAATTTGACTTTGTAGGTCAATTTGGTGAGGAGATAGAAGATTCATGAGATTTCCTACACCAATTTTCCCTCTCGTTCTCTACTCTAACTCACCTCCAAATTCATTTAGGAAGCTAAAATAAGAATAGTTTAATCACACGAGCTTACTTTACTATATGAACTACAATAAAAAATTTTTGATCTCTCATGTACCCCCACCACATTTTGAGGACGATAACCCCTCCCCTCCAATATTATATGCGAAGATGAATTTGAGATATAGTATACTTCTTATCTCCAATAATCCTATGAGTTCATATTAATTACACTTTCACTAATTTGAGGCTCCTCAAGCTCTACTCAGATTTTCATAATCCGCCATTTTGCATCCATTTCGACTCAAATTCAATAGGTTGTATTCTGGTCACAACTAACCCCACACACGAAGTTTAACCTTTCTAGTAGATTGGATTAGGAGATATAGAGGATTCAAGAAATTTCATGACTCAAACTTCCCCAAGAAGCCGTTTTTTCAATTAACTCCTCTGAAAATGCACTTAGGAAGCTTAAATTTGGTCATATTAGTGTCCGTGGCTTATTCTTCCATATGAAATAGAAACGAAAAATTTGAGTCTTCTGTCCTCTCTCCAGTCCCCCTTCAAAATTTGAGTGATCGGCCATCTTGAAATTTATCAAAAAAACAAAAAATGTACTTTCGCGCATTTTCAAGAGGAGTCCCTCACCAAATTTTGAGAAAATTTATTAATGCCAGCTAGCGCTACGCGTGGAGGAAAAAATACTCGCCAGTGTTGTATCCGAAGGGAGAGGGGAATGGTTACAAATAGTCTGAAACGCAAAGATAGGAAAACCGCAACCTCCCCGACCTTCCCTTCTCAAATCAAGTAGGCTGTAATAGCTATCGTTTTCAAGTTGAAAACTCAGCTAAAAACATAAGCAGCCATGCTATATCAGTAGAGCTGAATTTTTAATTGGGGTTTGTTTACATTTGTGAGTAATATTGCTAAGTAAATTTTTCAATCCTAGAGGCCACATCTATCACGGAGTCCAAAACCCCCACTTTATAGCTCACAAAAATACGTAAAAATTACTTTATCCGCCGAGAGAGCTATGTGCTCCCTCTCCATCACCCCCTAAAATTTGATTGAATTGTCGTTTTGAGTGGAATGGAAACGTTGAGAAAAAGTGATTTTTGGTATTAAAGTGAATACAATATGATCAGAGTTTGAGGAATTTTTGTTCTCCTCCGTCTGCCCAACACTTGACTAAAAATTTATGCATTTCTTAAAATTCTTTAAAAATACGTTTTTTGTTAACTATAACTTATGTGTATTGGTGTCCTATAGCTTCAGTGAGGAAGGCGTTATTAAAAACTCAGCTACAAATATATCAACCTACAATAACCTATATCAATTTTCGTCGTCACCAATAAAATCTAAATTACATCTTATTATTTCGTAGTAGTAGAAATAACGACAAAGTACGCGACATCCATATGTTGAAAAATATCACCAGAATTTTCAAAGACGAAAACGAGCAACACGATAAATTAATCCAAGAATCGATTAATTTAGCGCAAAATTTACAAACAGCCGATGTAATCAAGCAAGCCGTGGATTCTTTATCTTCCAGTAAATTCATGTTTTCCGACGTATTACTCGCTTTTTTGAACTCTTTGAAAGATAGATTGTCATCAGGTATGATTTATCTATTCCCTCGACTTTTTTTTTTTCAATACATTGAAAATTCGTTTAAATGCATTTTTTTCCAGAAACCGATTTATTAGAGAACGACGACAATTTTTATCAAAATATGGAAAGCTTAGAGCGCCTATCGAAATTATACCAGTTTGTAAATAATATGTATCAGTTACCGCCGGATTATTCTGCAGTTGTAGATGATTCAGAAAGTTTAATACAGGTTTGTTTAAAAAACGATTAATATTATTTGGCAAATAAAATAAGTGGTGTTTGTATGGATACGTTGATTTGTTGTAGGAAGCCTGTGATATTTTACGTATGAAAGAAGAAGAGCTAGATAAATTAATGGCATTGTTACCTACGTCTCGTAATAAGCAAAAACGCGTTATGTTTTCCGATAATGCTTCCAAGACCAAAGAATTCGCTGCCTTTTTATCAACGTTTGATAAAAGCACCGTGTTAAAACTCAATTCCAATACGTCGAACGAAGTTTTGGATAAAATAAGTGGGTTTTCTTAAAAAACCACAAAATATATCACGTATCATAAATTATTAATTACTTCAATTTCCTAGGTGATCTGATTTGTAGCGGAGTTATGTACGGTAAATGCGAATTAGACGAGTGGCGCGAAGAATGCGAAAAATGTAAAATGGAGCAACATGATTTATTATTCTTAATCTTTCGGTATTGGTTAAATAAACCTCTCAGTATTACTATGGTCAGAGAAATGTTAAACCTTTATAAAATTGTTAGTGCTGTTCTTCGTATCTACAAAAATGATGGTAAATTATTTTTCCATCTTATGGTGAAATTTATATGTACTTATAATCAAGGTAGCCGAGAAGGAGAGTCAACATAGGCCCAGATAGAATATTTTAAAAAAGGCGCTAACATCTTAAAATACTCATTTCAAAAATGCCCAAAAAACTGAAAAATGTTCTAAAAATCAGGTACAAAAATTGAAAGCAAATCCAACATTTGACTGAAAAAAATAAAAAAGAACGTAAGCAGCCAAGCCGCATTACTGGAGCTGAGTTTTTAACTGGGGCTTATTCAAGTTTGGTAATAATAACGTTGTTGAACCCTTCATGACTATAGGCCCCACAAAACCACGTAAGAAGTTGAATTTGGAACAAACGTTGTATTTCTTGCCATGAAATAATCATTTGAACCCATATTTCTCAAATTAGAACAACTTGAGGCTCCTCAAATTATCTTCATATCCTTATGATCCGCCATTTTGGATCCATTTTGACCCAAATTCAAAAGGTCATATTCTGGTCACCAACTAACCCTACTCTCAAAGTTTGACCTTTGTAGGCCAATTTGTTGAGGAGATATTGGTGATTAATGAAATTTCCTGCGGTAATTTCTCCTCCAAAACAGGTTTTTTACTTCAACTCCCCTCCAAATTCACTTAGGAAGCTAAATCAGTATAAGTTAGTCACTTGGGCTCATTTTATCATATGACATGGCAATAAAAAATTTTCGACCACTCTTATACCCTCATCACATTTTAGGGTCAATAACCCCCTTCTTATCTCCTCCAACATCACGTATGGAAGGGAATTGGGGATATTGTATACTTTTCATCTCCAATAATCATCTAAGTTCATAATAATTACATTTTTACCGATTTGAGGCTCCTCAAGTTCTACTCAAATTTTGATAATCCGCCATTTTGGATTCATTCAAACTCAAATTCAAGAGTTCATATTCTGGTTTTAACTAACCCTACCCTCAAAATTTGATCTTTGTAGGTTGATTTGGTGAGGAGATATGGAAGATTCAAAAAATTTCATGACTCAAAATTTCCTCAAAAAGCCATTTTTTGCTCTAACTCCCCTCCAAATGCACTTAGGAAGCTGAAATTTAGATATGTTGGTGTCCATGACTTACTTTTTCATATGAGATCAAAAACAAAAAATTTAAGGTATTTGCCCTTTCTCCAGTACCCCTCAAAATTTGAGTGATCCGCCATTTTGAATTTTTTCGAAAAAATAAAAAATATCGTTTTGTTAGATTTTCAAGTAGACTCTCTCACCAAGTTTTGAGCAAATTTCGTAAATTCCTGCCCGCGCTACGCGTGGGGAAAAAATATATATACCAAAAAGTTAGACATTTGCCAGATGATTACAAGTGGTCTGAAACGCAACGATTTGAAGACCCCATTCTCCCCCGGCCTTCCTTTCCCAAATCAGGTAGGCTGTAATAGCTGTCGTTTTTGGGTTAAAAACTCAGCTAAAAATGTTGGAAATTGAAAAATAGGAAGAAATTACCAAGTTAAAAAATTTAATATATCGAAAAATGAAAAAAAAAAGTTCGAAATCTAAAGAAAATTAAGCATTCCAAATTGAATAAATTAAAAAAATATATGAAATATTCGAGTAAATGCCCAAACAAATTTTAAATAATTTTGTCAATTTTCACTATAACATTTCATAGAAGGTTCACAAAAATCATTTTTACCATAACCCTAATTACAATTCTTGGCTCCCTCCTCGCGACCCTTCCTATAGAACGTGTGATAATTCAATAATTTTTTTTAGACGTGAAAACCGACTGGCAAAAGATCAGATCTCAGCTGGCCAATAGCGAATGTCCTTTAACTGCCATCACTGCGGCAATCGTTTGCCGAGCGATTGCTTCCGATATCCAGGATATTCAAATGAAATGTAAATTCTATCAATGGCTATTTTAGTTAACAAACTCGTCACAAAATTGGCGCCAATTTTTATATTTATTTTATAGTGCAAAATATCGAAGAATATGGCGCCGAAGCTGAATCTGAACTAAATCCCAGTACTGATTGGGAAACCGTTACCCGAGAAGACTGTGATTGGAATATATTAATTGGGCAGTTGGAAGATATTACATTTTTAGATTCAGCTCTCAAGTATGTATAGTTTATTTCGAAGTAATTGAAGCACTAATGAGAAGTAATATCATCTTATTACTTTATTCCAGACATCAGCCGAAACAGTTACCCGCTACTTTATTCTGCGTTCCATACAAAGCTCAGAATGTAGTTTTGTCTTCTATTTTGAAAAAAGGAAAAGGTACAGTGTTGGGATTATATTTAATTTGTTTTTTTCAATTTCGGTAATTTTTTCTCATTTCTTAAAATATTTTATCAGGTTCGATATCAGAACTAGTTGCCAACTGGATAGTAGGTATGGGTTTAAACCCAGAATTACTGCTTCAGAACGACCTCAACGTGTCGTTGACTGAAAAATCGTCTCCGAAAAAATCACTTCTCGGTATACAAGAAGGAGTCGCTCTCTCTGTTGATCCGAGTTGCGAAGCGAAACCAATCAAATCGAACGAAAAAGAAGTACTCGATTTGTTGGAGAAATTAGTCGCCGTGTTTCCTTACAGCTTGAATTCAAATTCGTTACTCGCTAATATGACATGGGAGTATATTTTGTACTGGAAAGAAGGTATTAATGATCTCAGACCATTGGAAGCAGCCATTACAACTTTGCAGTTGATTCGCTGTCCTCATATCAAACATGGTATGATTTTGAAAATTGGAGAATTAGCTGCTTCGTTTCTTGATACTGAATGAAAGGTTTATATCATTAGGTTGTTGTTTTTTAATATGGACCACTCATTTATCGTTGATCTGCGAGTCAACTGTGCGGTTGATAAATAAAGTTGGTAAATTACCTAAAGACAGATTATGTATGCAAGAAATTGGTATATCAGAAGAGAATCTCAATACCTTCTTAAGCCTATGGGTGAAATTCATCGATATTTTCATCGAGGTATTAATAAATGCTTTGATTTATTCGGCTACTTTTTTCAAATGTTAATGGATGTTTATATTTTAGGCGGTATTTGATATGGAAATGATTCCCAAACCTAAGTTCAAATATGAACCATTATGGGATAGCAATGTTTTCTCACCAAAAAGCACGTCTCCACCGTTGATAGAATTAGCAGCAAGACAGAAATCAGCGAATGCGGATTTACTTTATTTACTATCTCAGTGCGCGAGAACTTTGTACTTTTTAACGTCCTTCCCATTACGTATCACACATCCGATCGATTCTTTGTTTCCGTCATCGGTGAGGACTGTTTTTAACTATAAAGGTCCGTGTTATGATGATTATTTCATGTTTTTCTAATGTTTAGAGCGCTGAAATGTTATTTACAAATGTGCAATCGGAGGAAGGATTTTATCATCCTAACCCAGATGAGAAAATTATCGTGAATCGTTGTAGTTACCTAAAGAAGTTGATTTCTTCTGTTGTCAACGAAGTTTTAAAACCTTATGTTGAACCTAATGATACGCAGGTGAGCTAAAAAAAAAAAGGTAAACCGTCATGCTGCATTATTAGAGCTAAGTTTTCAACTGGGGTTTGTTCAGGATCTCTATCATAATATATACTATTGGCGAATCTCGTTTTCCGCATATATACCGTTTGTATATACTTCAGAATTCAAAAAGGAGGAAACGAGATTCAAAAAATCAAACCTCATATTGACCATCTATACCCATTAAAAAAAATTTATTTCGTAAGATACTTCTTCTTCTAATGAATAAGGAATTTTATCTATCGTCTTATTTTGAGATGGTTGTTTTCACCTAGTTTGATAATTTACGTATAGATTTTGCGTAAAACTATTTATTAGAGTGGATCTCGTATTATCTTTGACAACTAATATACATTTATACACATGTGGATTTCTAATTACGCATTTTGGTCTATATATTATATATACAGGTACTATTATGAACAAAATAAGACAGTGCGTTAGGTCATAGACAAACAATAACAAATTTCCTTAAATACCAGAAAAAAAGTAAACACAGAAATAGTAAACGTATGAAAACGTTAGATAGGTTAGGACCAAAATAAAAACAACCAAAATTCCATAACCTTATTACACACGCACGAAGATCGCGTTATGAAAATAAAATTACTAAACTTCATAACAAAATTTATTCTGGGAAATCAACAACAAAATCGAACCTACCAAATTTGGACTCGGAATCTTAAATAAGATTTTCTTGGAAAAAAAAAAATCGTCATATCCGTGTTGTGTTGAGATTGAAAACAAAAATTCAAATCCTAAGAACTGAAAAGTTGTTCTCATAAAATGTTTAGAAATCCTCCGAAAACATTTCGTGGATAATTAGCCAAAAAGACGCTGGGAAAACTAGTGATCTCATCGAGGTGTGATGAGAATTTAAACAGCCTGATCCAAAATGGTAATGGTCTTTTTCGAATATGGGCATTGCGACTGCGTTCATTTAAACCCTTTAAATACGATTAAATCGCAACCATAGGTTATCAGTTGTTATTCAGTTATAAATTAGTCAAGACTCTGGCTCTGTCGTTATAATATTAGTTGAAATTCAGTATTCACTCTGCTTTTTCGTAGTTATTCTGTTCGTCTGTCCGCATTAGTTTACTCTAGGTTTTAGTCTATTCTAAGTTCGATTTAATGTGTCGAGTCTACTATTGTGATTATTTATGATAAGTTACTTATTTCGAGTTTTGATTAATTCAGTTCACACTGCAAGGAAATAAACAATACTTTCATATTAATCGTGTGTTCATGTATAAAATCTACTACATGTTTTGGATCAGGAAAAATCCTTCACAACATACTACTGTGTGCCTGATTGAACAGCATACAGGCAAAGCGCCAAATTCCCTTTCAATCAACAACTAACTAGATATGACATGTTGGTAACACTGATTTCTATTTTCATAACCAATCATAATGCATTTATAGCAAGTGATGTACTGATGTAATATGAAAGTATTTCGGAGTATCAGAAAAGAGAATTATTTGCTGCTTTGCCCATTGATGTCATAGCCTATAGGCTTTGCCTGCATGGGGTTCAATCGGATGCATGGTATATCCAAAATTTGCACGTTTTTCATATGATTACAAAAGGTCTGAAAGACAAAAAAATAAAAAACCCCGCCCTTTCACGACACCTCCTTCCCTTGAGTTTAAAACTCGAATAATTATATTATTGAGATTGAATAAAGGAATGCTACAAAATTAACGTCTCGAATATGAACAGGTGGTAGAATATGCCGACAAATTAAAACCGTCAATTGAGTGGATGAGTAAAGTTTTCACATTAGCTCATGACTGGTCAGTACCAGTGGATCCGTTGAAACGACATCAGATTTGCGAATTATATATCAACGGATACGATAGACTCGCCGAAGAAGTAGGTTTCTTATATTTTCACCTTGATGCCAAGTTATTGGTTCTCATTTTAACCATTTTACAGATCATACCGTCCGTAAATGAAAAAGAACAGCTAGGTCATCATTTACTAACCATTTTGGGGCATAGAATTAAAATAATTTTGGATGAAAATGTTAGCTACTATTCTGATTTTAGTCCTGTAGTTACCACGTGGATAGATTCATTAGTAAGTCTACCGTAGTTTTTTCTCCTCGTTAATTTGTTCCAATATTGTTAATTAAAATGATTATTTATATTCTACAGGAGAGTAGGAATAATATTGTGGCGGTTGAAGTGAAAGATTCTCTACAATTAGCTTTAACCACCTACAATCTCATATCGGAAAATGGTAAAGATCGAAATTTAATCAACCATTTACACGATTCGTTAGAAGTAATCCACGAACGATCTGCTCTTCGTTGATGGTCGTATTTTCATTTTCATTTCCACCCAAAGTAATTCAAACATTTTTGTTGTTCCACATGACAATAAATTGCAAAACCAATGTTTAAATTATTTTCTTAGTAGATATAGTTTGTTCGTATTACGTAGAATTATTTCGAGTTTTTCAAAATCATTATTATTAATGAATTCAGATGATTAAATTTTTAATTAATAATCAATGTTTAGTGTGTTGTTTCTTCTACTTGCTAAATTACTATTTTTTAAGTATTAAAAAAAAGGTTTACGAGTAAAAAAGTAGTATCATCTAATGATAATGAATGTTGTTACATCGTTAGTCAAGTATTACATATTTTACGCATTTAGTGCGTACGGCTATCTTATTAGAAGAAAAACATAAAAATTCGATTTACGTTGCATTTAGTGAAAATGTATGTATTATTTGTGATTTATGGTCAGATATGTACTCAAATGTTACCGATAAGGAGATATTTTAAACTTATAGTTTGTATTGCGATTGCACAAGGTTGTCAATAAAATAAAGTAACGTGTGTAATTTAGCAACTTTAAAACAGCTCAGGTTCAACTGAAAATTACCCGAAGGCGTATATTTTTTTAATTATTTGTATTCTCGAATTTTCTTTTTACTGATAGCCTTGTTGTCAATTAGTATTTAGAATTACTTTTGTTGTTGCATTACAACTACCATATTTTAGATGGAATTTTTAAATGTGATTACATTAATCATATAATAAATAACTACTGAAAGGAAATTATTAATTAATTTATTTCAACAACTTCTACACTACATTAATATTTTAAATCAAAGTCACTAGACATATTGAGGGAGCTAACTTCGAGGTCATCGTCTTCTTCTTCGTCTTGTAATTCGTCTTCGTAATTCATTAGAGTTTTAAAAACTTCGAACTCTTCTGGACTAACTTTTGCAACTTTTTTAGCGAATTCATTATCAGAGGTATCGACGATTTCAGAAAGAGTCGGATTCTTATGCGGATTAAAACCATCGTCATCTTTCAAACCGTGCCTAACAAATATTCCACATCTATCCAAAAATGTATGTCTCAACATGATAAATGAAAGCGGTTTAGTTAGAGCTTGTGATCTACTCATATCCTTTGGTAGTAAACGCATTTGTCTGTACAAATAATTAAATTTTTGTTCCACATCTTTCCAAGGACAGCACAGTATTGCTGGATTACGCAGCAATACATTGGTGGATCGATTGATTTTGTTCTCTAATAAGTAATTTATTCTTTTAAGCCGATCGTTCAAGTCATCATTACTTAGTGACAGTAACAACGGGTAGGTTACCAATAGTTTAATTATAAACCTTTCTCCGAAGTGATTTTTCCTATAAACGTCGATTGTTTCGCTTAAATCGGTCGACTTGTATTGTAATACGTGTGGATATTGAGAAATAATTGCGGAAATTGCGTTCTCTCTGAAACCAAGAGATTGAAATTCGTATATAATGCTAGAAATATTAGAATGATCGAAATTTAAAATTTCGGGATATTTTTCAACAGCTTCCATGATACAGTTTTCATCCAACCCGTAACTAGAGCAAATGTTTAAAATGGGAGTTGCTTGGGAATATTTCTCCAAGAATGATTCTTTATCGAATTCCGCTTTTTTATTTAAATTTCGGTTCATCGACGCATTAGCCAACACTCTAGAAAGATGGTTCTGATTTCCCGGATCAAATCTGTACATGGTTTTTGTTCTTGGTTGCACAGTGGCAGACACATTGCTGTTGTATCTCGCAAAGAGTAAAACTGGACGGAAGAATTTCCTCATTTCTTCTTACTTCTCGGTTATCACTTCACTGATAAAGAATAGGAAGTTGAATTTCAAATTACAAATAGTCAATAAAACATGATTTAAAATATTAAATCATGAACTACTTCTTTGAATGCATGAGCAGCTGCAAATTAATCGAATTTTACAACAACTATCGTTTCTTTATCCATAGAAATAAATTGAAATATATTCAATTCTTTCCATTCCGCATTCACATTCACGCAATTTTGTTATGCGGAGAACAATACAGAATAGAAATGTGATAAAAAATACCAAAGAAAACATAGCGCTGTAATCGAAATTTCTCGCATGCCATTGGTTAAAAATAAATGAACTTGAGTGATTGGTGAATTTCACGGTTAGTCCATTAAACGTATTTCAAATCGACGAATGAAAATTCTTGATTTTACCTATCTTCATAAAATAGGTAAAGAGTTGAGTTATACGTTGATAAAATTTTATCTGTGATCAGGTGAAAAGCTCGGCACTACCTCAAGTCATAGGCTCTAAAATGGATGTTTAATGTAATTTTCTGAGTTTGGGAGTGTTGTGTTATTTATTTTCATTTCATTTTGTACTCTTCGATATCGGGACTGATATTAAAATACAGGCATTAGTTTTTGTTACAAATTTACTAGTTTAAAATCAAAATAAGTTAAGTTTCTTAACATGGCATCTGGTGAACCATCGTATGTTGACTCTTTGTATCCAATTGCGGTATTAATTGACGAATTGAAAAATGAAGACGTTCAGGTAATTTAATTACGATATACAATTCAACGGTGATAATAAGTCATTATTTGTTATTTAAGACGATGATAATTGGATTAAATATTCGTGTTATTAATCCGATGTCGTCGCTTGTACATCCCTATCTCGAAGATAAACAAATGTTCGCTGATTTTCTCTTTCCCCTTGCTCAAGGTTTCGTTTTAAGTTCCCGCGATAATTTCGAGTCAGTGTCGTTTGTAAATGTAATTTTTTTAATGATCGTTAATTTATGTTCGTAGCTTCGTCTGAATTCTATCAAGAAATTGTCCACGATTGCTTTAGCACTCGGTGTAGAAAGGACTCGCAACGAATTGATAGCTTTTTTAACGGAAACTCTTTATGATGAAGATGAAGTTTTATTAGCCCTAGCGGAACAATTAGGTACATTCACACCATTGGTTGGTGGACCGGAATATGTACACTGTTTATTGGTAAGCCATTTGTCTCTTAATGACTTTAATACAAGAGGTGTTAAATGTAGACTAATATATTGTGTTTTTTAGCCACCTTTGGAATCTTTAGCAACAGTAGAGGAAACTGTTGTTAGAGATAAAGCTGTGGAATCACTACGCCTGATCGCGGATCAACACAGTTCAGCCGATTTAGAAATATATTTCGTCCCACTCGTAAATCGTTTAGCTTCGGGTGACTGGTTCACATCGCGTACTTCAGCTTGCGGATTATTCGCCGCTTGTTATGGCCGAGTTTCGCCTTCAGTTAAAGGTAATTTTTGCTATTAGTGTTTATTTGTTATCATGAAGAGCTTTTTTATATACATATGTTATTGTTTAGCCGATTTGAGACATCATTTCCGCAACTTATGCCAAGACGATACACCTATGGTGCGTCGCGCAGCAGCAAACAAATTGGGAGAGTTCGCTCATGTAGTCGAACCAGAATATTTGAAATCTGAAATTATTCCTATGTTTGTGAACTTGGCCCAAGATGAACAAGTAAATTTTTTCCCCAATATATTTCATTGATAGTTACTTGTGTGGTGTAATACTTGATAAATTGACATTACAGGATTCGGTACGATTGTTAGCAGTTGAAGCTTGCGTGAGTATCGCTTCGTTACTGCAACAAGAAGATGTTGAACAACTCCTGATGCCGACTCTGCGTCAGTGCGTTTCCGATAATTCGTGGAGAGTTCGTTACATGGTAGCTGATAAATTCACTGAGGTGAGATAAAATTCTGCAAAAACCATTATTCGGGTTTTTCACATATTAATAAATTCTTTCAAACGTATTCTCAGCTGCAACATGCTGTTGGACCCGAAATCACAAAAGCTGACTTAGTATCAGCATTTCAATCCCTTCTTAAGGATACGGAAGCCGAAGTGCGCGCTGCAGCTGCTAACAAAGTCAAAGATTTTTGTCAAAATTTGGATCCCTCCCATCGTGAAAGTATCATCATGAATAATATACTCACATATGTTAAAGAACTCGTCGCTGATCCAAATCAGCATGTAAAAACCGCTCTGGCTTCTGTAATTATGGGATTGTCACCTATTCTTGGAAAGAATAAGTAAGTATCAAAGGTGTTTTGCAACTTCGCTTTGTATATGAATAAATTCTATCGTGAATTATGATTTTTTTAGTACAATCGAACATCTGCTACCCTTGTTTCTATCTCAGTTGAAAGATGAATGTCCCGAAGTTAGATTAAACATAATATCAAATTTAGATTGCGTTAACGAAGTAATCGGAATTCAACAGGTAATTGTTCTCGAAATCAGTACGATGTGATATTAAAGCAAAGGAGTGTAAATAAGGGCGATTTTTGGGCCCATCTATTTCGAAAACTTATTGCCGCGGAGTCGTTATATATGATGCCTTTGATAAGTTTCCAGTTTTAGTTTTTGATAATAATCCTTTGTAGGGGTGTGGGGGTGTTGGCAAGATGAAAAAATATTAACAATCGCTGGTGATATGAACATATTTTTTTAATCATCTGAAGTGTTTAGTTGTGAATTGTAATCCTAGTAGTGATGGGCAGCATCGATTAATTTTAATGATCGAATAATCGATTGATCGAAATTTGAATAATCGATTTATCGAAATCTGAATAATCGATGGTTTACTAATCGATTAATCACCATTTTCCAATTTCATTTCTTTCATGGTTGGAATTATTTACTTTCATTTAAAAATTTGAATGCATAAAAAAAGTGAAGAACTGGTGTACTTTCAATATAAAAAAATAATTTGACGTATAATTCGTTAATCGATTAATGTAAGAAGGGAACCTTCAGAACACCGGAACACACCACAAAAATTGCAGCTGCTAAATTTAATATTGGGGGAATGGAGGTTCAAATTTTAAAAGCTAAAATCATGAAAATCATTTAAAATAAAAAGAAATGTAGAACGAAGTGAAGAAAAATGAAATGTTTTCGCGAGAAAACATGGGAACGATCTAAAGGAGGGGGAGGGGGTTAATTTTTGAAAATATAACTCCTACGAATATCGAAGTTCCTAGACACTTTATTTGTATCGTATTTCACTCATTCGCACTATTTTAGAAGGATTTTGGAATTTACGCAAGGTATATCTATTTTGATGGTGGAGGAAGGGGCACTAAATTTTGAAAAAAATGCTTTAAGTAACTGAGCCTAAAGTGCAAAATCTTTCGGAAATGGTTAGATGAATGAATATCGTATAAATAAAGCGTTTAGGAAGTTTTAGCTACCAAACGGAATTATAGTATTTTTCGAAAATTTACCCCCCGCCTCACTTTGGGCCATTTTCATGGTATGTTTCGGTTTTAGTGTAGTTTATTGTGAAAATATTCAGTTTCCTTCATTTCGTACTATATTTCATTTTTTCATAATTTTCATGATTTAAACCTCCTAACTCCCTTCCATATTAATTATCACCTTGGTCAGCTGAAGTTTTTGTGGCGAGGTTCCTAGGTGATGTGCATTCCATCATACTTAGTCCGATGGAAATAGAAGATTCTCGATTCAGAAGGTTCCCTTGTTAGAGTATGCGAATACGTAGGAAGAAGAGTGGTGGGGGATGGGTAGGAGATGAAAAAGAGGAGCACGCAGATGAAGAATATAGTCTATTATTACATTGATGTACATATATATTTATTCATTTTCACTAATTTTTAATTATTATTTTCCAAATGACGAATCAAAAAAAATGCTATGCCTGTTGTTAAGTGCATGCTTCGAGTATTATTTTCTAAAAAAATAAAAAATAAAAATCTAGAAATAGGTAATAAATTCATTTTTATCACTCAAATCAAAAGGGTGAGCACTGAGCACTTCCAAGGTAAAATTCACTGCAACAAAATTTTTCCAGAATTTCAAATGCATTTTCAGGGGTTCTCAAGGTACATTGCATGTAATGAAGGGTGGGTCGAAGTGGTTCTGCAAAAGGGAAAAATACCTTTCGATCTCGGTGAGTAATATTGTTATTTAAAAAAATATTTTCCGCGCAATTTCTGTCCGTCTACTCTGCACTGATGTTCCAAATAAGGCCAAGTCGAAAAGAACTATTATCGAATTTTTGGATATCAGCATCAATGCTTATCAAGTCGAAACTTTCACGGATTAATGGTATATTTCACAACTAGGGAGGTAAAATCAGTTTTTCTCCCGAGTAGTGAACAAAGTTTTTCCTAAATGCGGGAGAAAAGCGCTTGTTTGAGACGCGAGCGATTAGCGAGCGGGAGGTAAAGTAGCACTTTCCTCCCGCAAGTATGAAAATATCTTTTATATACCTTAAAACCATTTAATAAAAATGAGGTACAATTGTAGGAAGAGTAAAAAAAGGGGTTTCGAAATTTTGAAAAATAAATAAAGCCCCTCCCCCTCAAAATGGGTCTATTATCGATAAAACTAATTTCTGTAGGCTAATAAAAGAAATATGTATACTCCATCAGTGGTTCTTAATATTTTTTCAACTTCCCACTTTCACGCCGATTATTATTAAAAATACGTGCTGAGAACTTGATTAAGGAATCATATATGACTTTTGATAGATAAAGTTTCAAAGTAGGGGAACCCAAAAACTGGCCTATTTTACACTATTCCTTTACGCGAGCTTTGCTAATGTTTTATTTTCAGCTTTCTCAGTCCTTATTGCCTGCCATCGTTGAATTGGCCGAGGATTCTAAATGGAGAGTAAGATTAGCTATTATCGAATATATGCCCTTGCTCGCTGGACAATTAGGAGTAGAATTTTTCGACGAAAAACTCAACACTTTGTGTATGACTTGGCTCGTAGATCATGGTAGGTATTGCTGTTCTCTTATTTGTGTCTATCCTCTATCGCTTAAACATTTCGTTGATTTTGTCTCCTTTTTTTTGCTTTAGTGTATGCTATTCGAGAAGCAGCAACGTTAAATTTGAAAAAATTAGTCGAAAAATTCGGCGCAGAATGGGCTCAGAATACGGTTATACCTAAAGTAGTGGGAATGTCTCGTAACCAAAATTATCTCCATCGTTTGACTTGTCTGTTCAGTATTAACGTATGTTCTCGTTTTTTATAAATCAGATAATTTTAAGTCGTCTGGTAACAGTCGAATGAAATTTTAACGTTTCTTTTCTAGGTACTTGCTGAAGTATGTGGTGCTGACATTACAACGAGACTTATGTTACCAATAGTCATTTCAATGTCCACAGATACTGTTCCAAATGTACGATTCAATGTTGCTAAAACTCTACAGAAAATTAGCCCCTTACTCGATCCGTCGTAAGTATCGTGTGAATTTCGCGAAATTATTACTTCGTCTTAAACGAATTTAGGTGTTATTGACAGCTTATTTTTTGCACGATTTTAGAGTCGTTCAATCCCAGATAAAACCTACACTTGATAAACTCAACTCGGATAGCGACGTAGACGTTAAATTTTTCGCCTCTGAAGCAATCGCGAGCATCGCCGGTAAAGTATCACTTGATGTGGTGAACGAGTGATTTTTTAATCGTTATAGTACAGGGCACTGATTCGATTATTCTGGTTTTCAGCTTAATCGGCGTGCAATTTGAGACATAATTTAGAACGCTGTACATTGCTAACAGTATTCCATTCGTATCTTTGTTGTGCTTCAGTCGTAAAAAGGAATGTATTTATTTTAAAATAGTTTATTATATATTTTTATTTTATGCATTGATAATTTAAGTTGAATAAATTTTATTATCGTGTAAATTTGCGTTTTATTCTTTTATCATCGATCGGTTGGAGAGGCTGCAGGCAGGAGGAGGACGTATTCGTGATTCACAATTTTTTCGCCTCTGTATTCTTTTCGCCAATAACATTCGATGTAAAATTGAAGTACGTAGAAAAAAAATCATCGTTATCTCTGTTTCCGGTGATTGATAATGTGTTTCGCGATTCTGATACATAATTTCATCTGATTTAAGTTAACGACATTAAGGCGCCACTTTACCCCAAATAGTAGGTAATTATTAGTAACTAGAAAAAAAAGTTAAAAATAATGTTTTTACCTTTTAAACATTTAAATGAGTTAATTTTTAATTTTATTTTGCTCCTTTAAACTTCTTTCAGTGCGCTTAGAAACTAGATTTGTGAAATTTTCAAACTTCTGAGAATTTTTGAACATGATTTTTAAATAGATTAAATTGGAAATTAAAGAAACAGCCTCTCAACACACTCAGGGATTATAAATACTAATGGAATATTTATAGCTCTTTCATTCAGTTCTTGTTGAAAAATCCTGCATTAAGGAAATGCTTTAATCTCAAATGGGTTTTATCAGTTCCCTCATGAAATATAGATTTTGTTCAAAATATTTGTAATTTTTCGTTTAGAATTAGTTTTAATGTGCATATTTCTGTGTATATATATCCAAAAAAATAAATAAATAAGGCACCGTCTGGTGACAATAGCAAATATTTTCATAAGGTATAAAAATTCAATTATATTAAATTACTTACAATACAACCCCTCAATTTATGAAGGATTGTTTTTCTAAAATAGCTTCATTTTCAATCTTTCGCAATCTTGTATTTGTAAATTCTTTTGAATAATATTGAAAGTTTAATTTCATGAAATATTGAAAGTTTACATTGTTTTATGAAACCGATGAGTGATTTTTCATATCGTCTGAAAGAGCTCACTGTTTTTTATATGTTTTGCTTAAATCTGTTCAGTTGAAGAAGTTCTGGGCGAGTTGACTACTGAAAATAGAAGCCCCCGTCTCAGTTGTAAAATGAGCCCAAGAGTATTTTCAAAAATATATGCTAATGTTCATTCATAAACGGTTGATATTTTATCATTAAAATAAATATAAAATTCAGTTAATATTGAAAAAAAAAATTGAATAAAACTGGTTGGTAGGTACGTGTAGAAAGCGCTATCTATAAACATGGACGACGGAAAATTCAAATATGTTAGTTTCGTTCTACTTCTTTTCATCTGTGTTTCATCCTCAAATCTCAGAATCTCTCTGCTGATTGGTATTTAGAATTTGAATTTCATTCTCACGTTTTGGTTGGTCGTTGTCCATCTGTTGTGAATGCGTTTGAAAAGTGATATCACTTTTTCGTAAGAGTGTAATATCTCGATGAATTTTTATTAGTTTTGAATTTTTTATTAATATTGTTACCGTTCTTTTGTTACATCATACACTTTTTGTGATAGAGTGAAAATTTTTTACTTTAAACCCTACAATTCTTTCCAAGTTTCGGTTTATTCGTATCCTATAATGTGTTTTCTCGAAGTGTTTTTTGTGTTATCTTCTCCAGTTTTTAATATTCTGGAAATGAACGAGTAAGTTGCAGACGATTTTATTTCATCTCTTACACTCAATAATCGCGTCACTTTGATTATTCTCAATGCAATCTTTAAATTTTTGTAAATCTCTTCAATATTTCTAGTTACCGCGTAACTGAAGTGCACTTCATTTTGGATTCATAATTTTACAATTCATGGGAAAAGTTCAGTTTTCATCCGTTATCTGCGGTGAAAAAAAATAATATATTTTCCCTGATATTCAGAAGTTCGTGAATCGATATAGTTCACAATATAATATTAGAATAGGTATTTTCAAACTTCGTTTCATACCTCAAATTGCTTGATGTATATAAAATGAGGAAATTTTTTTTAACGACGTCGCATAACTTTCATGTTCTAAATGATTTTTACTTTGGTTTCAACTCGATGTAAATGATTACAAAATCCATCAACGAATTTTTTTCTCTATTTTCAAACAACTTGTATGATCCGTAAACCGGTTTCCTTCCTAAATTCCGAAACGTAATTATTTAGAATTGGTTTTTTGCCCGAGAAATAATAAAAAAAAGTTGGAAAAACGTCGGCGATTTAATCTCGGGGTTTTTCTCGTATTAAAGTCGTTCAATTTATTCGGTCGGTTTATAATTTAAAATTTTAATTCCATCTAATCATACAAGAAGATAATTCTAGGGAAAATTTTTATTCTAATGGATACAGAAGAATTACGAATTTTTTATCATTTTTACAGATGAAACGTATTATTAGAAAAATTCACGAATAGTTGGTTGAAATGAAGGACCAGGTCAGTACTACAATGATTTTTTGTGCTTACGAGAGGTATACGAGGTACAGTTTCTATATCGAGTTATTCATTAAGTCGCTGATGCCTTGTTTAGAAACTTTCTCCTATTTGCGAAATATCGTAGTATATTCGCTTATTACCGGGTATTTCATAATTTCCAATTAGAGGGGAAATGTTTTGCTCTGTTAATTGGAACACGAGCTGTTTTTTTCGAATGTCGCGTCCAAGAAGTGTTTCTCGTAATCTTTCATGTATTTAAATCTGGAGAACATTGCCAGTTTAAGCCTCGTTTACCTCATTACTGATAGTTGTGTTTATTCGTTCGTTCGGAAATAGGTAGAGCTTCTTCGACGATAGTAAAATTTATTACGTCGGTGGTTAAATCGAATGCAGTGGAACGCCTACGTTTCTTTATTGAACTGCTGATCCGGATACGATTACCTTGATCTATTTCCAGCTTAGAACACCCGAAGCTGTTTGATTTTTGAGGTTATTTCCTGAATAAACGGACGATTTTTTCGTCAATTTTAATTCCCTTGGTTGAGACTTTTATGTTCTTTATAACTCGATGTCATTGCAGCTTTCGCGTATATTTGAGAAGATTATTTAAACGAATGAAATTAGTTTTAAATTGTAATCGAATGATAACGAAGTTCCTAATGTTTCGCAAAACTAACAAATTATTGAAAAAATTCGCGTATTTGTTTCATCGATGATACCTAATTAATTCTTGGAACGAAGATTTGGGTCAAGTTCGCGACCTTAAACTTGAAAATTTTGTTTATCCGGCCATCGATGGTAAGATTACACGATTGATGTTCGCGTTTAAAGGTCGGCGACTCGGTTTATTGCATTATTACGTGATGAAAATTCTCAATCGTTTATTACCTCTCGATTGTCATCGTCTGGCATTTCATTAACTCTAAATCGTCTCGAATCGATGTTCGAGTGTATCGAGGCAACCCCTTGAATACCAAAGAGCGTAGAATTTTGAGGACCCTTGAAGTACCAAATATTTCCTATAAAGACGTGAAATCGATAAAACGAAGAAAAGTCGTCGGGAAATTTAACGAACGGTTGGAAAGAGTTGAATTATACTTGTATACGCATACGCGTTCGTGCCGAGGCAGATAACGAAAATTAGTCTCCGTTGATGCGGCGCTAAAGAATCGTAGAGAAACTCGTCTTAATATATTCTCCAAGGTTATGGAAATCGTTATTATTTACGAGCGAAGAAGAAAAAATGATGTGTAAACGAAAATGAAAATTTTATATTCCAGAACTCATCTTCATATATAAGTCGACCTCGAGTGTGTTTCCTGAATTTTAACCGAGTAATTAAATCATCACGTAGGCACGATTACAAGATGGTATTTTTATCGTAGAATTTTTCTGCCATTCGATTTGAATAGTTGAAGTGGTAAACCTTGTGAGTTGTGTAAGAGTTGGATGAATACAATGCACTTTGTTACATTTGTAGAGCCATTATTAGCTTCGAAAGGGGTTTAACGTAGCGAAAATTAGTAGTGAGCTCTATTTCATATTATACATATATAGAGAGCTAGTGTACTCAATAATAACGTTAAAAATTTTGCCTACGAGATAAGGTGCTGACCATAGAAGTGTAGGAGGTTTCTTTGAAAACTGATTTTAGATTCCTAACTCTATAAGGAAGCCACCAATCGAAAAACTAGCGCAGTAAAGAAATACTCAACGATGGATTCGCTAAAAAATAAAGAATTATACTTTGTAAAAATTGGTAGTTCTTATTCTGTTCTTTACGAACGTTAGAAATCGATTAAAATTCATATTGATGCATTGAAATTCACACCTGGTGGCTCAAATCACCAACCCACAACATGTATAAATAATACGAGTTTCCTGACTATTTTTGGTATTTTTTTTCTGGCTTTCCGAAATGTGAAAATAAATAATACACCTTCACAGTTGCATTTTTTCTTTCATGATCATTGGATTCATGGTAAAGAAACAATAGGTCTCAATACTACTAGAGAATTGGTCTTCCGCTGCAAAAGGATGGTATTTATTTTCATGCCCTCCATTTCTTTATAGGTTATGGATGTTTTATGGATTGAAAAATTGACTTTTATTTAAGAAAAAAGAACGAATTTTAAAGTAAGTTTACTTCTTACCACGTGATCTTTCCGAAAAAATCTATTAATATTGTGATCAATTTTTAGTGAACATTAACCGTATACTATTTATATTTGCGTTTTCAAACCCCCCACCCCTCCATTAAACTAGCGTAATAGGTTACAAAACTACCAACACGCGTTTCTAAATGTATATAAATATTTTTCTTTCTGTTATTTGACTATTCTGAGGAGAGTGAAGAATCGATTTACTCGATATCCTGAGACGGGCTTTTTAACTTCATATAATGAGTCGTTCACGAACGATTGAATGTAAAAAATGTTTGCTGTCAGTAATGCTTCATTTGTGTTCAATTTCTGTGGTTTCGTTCGCGAATGATTCAATATCTTGAAATGAACTTTGAAAGTTCGAAAAACGAGTCGTTCACGAACGATTCAATGAAAAAATGTTTGCAGTCAGTAATGCTTCATTTGTGTTCAGTTTCTGTGATTTCGTTCGCGAATGATTCAATATCTTGAAATGAACTTTGAAAGTTCGAAAAATGAGTCGTTCACGAACGATTCAATGAAAAAATGTTTGCAGTCAGTAATGCTTCATTTGTGTTCAGTTTCTGTGATTTCGTTCGCGAATGATTCAATATCTTGAAATGAACTTTGAAAGTTCGAAAAACGAGTCGTTCACGAACGATTCAATGAAAAAATATTTCCATTTAATCATGCTTCATTTATATTCGAATTTTGTGATTTCATTCGCAAATAATTCTATATCCTGAAATGAGTCGTTCACGAACGATTCTATATCCAGAGACGAGCATTTACGAACGATTCAGTGAAAGAATATTCGGTTTTAATCACACTTCATTTATATTCACTATTCAAATTTTGAGATTTCGTTCGCGAATGATTCTGTATCCTGAGAGGAGTCCTTCACGAACGATATAATGAAAAAAGATTTGCTACTGTCCAACGAATATAGCTTGAAAACATTGATACAACGAGTAAAGTGCATTAATTACAGGAAATGCTGATAAACCTACAACACTTTTTGCCTAATCTATAAATAGGTTGATGAGTCAAGTTATATTCGGACTCTCGTGCAATATCAGTTAATTGTTTTATTGTATTAAATGTCAATGATTTCGTTCACTAAAATAACAAAAGATTTGATATCCTGAGATGAACGTTCGAAAGTCAAACAACGAGTCGTTCACGAACGATTCATCAAAAAAAGATTTGCTATCGTTCATGCTCCATTTATACTCAATCTCGTTTAACCATTCGATATCCCGAGACGAGCATTCAAAAGTCAAGCAACGAGTTGTTCACGCCCGATTCATCGAAATAATATTTGTACTTGGAAGTAATTCACGTTTCATTTATGTTCATTTTTAGTGATTTCGTTCGCGAATGATTCGATATATGGAGACAAGCTTTCAAAGGTCAACCGTTGAATGATTCATCGAAAAAAGATTATCATTTATTTATCATTGGTATTCTGTTTCATTGACTTCGTTCGCGAGCGATTCGATATCCTTGAGTGAGTTTTCAAATGCCGAAAAAAGAGTCGTTCACGAACGATTCAATAAAAAAAATATTTTCCAACAGTTATTCACCTGTATTCATTAATTTGGTTTACGAACAATTAGGTATCCTGAGATCGGAGAAGAGCATGCATTGCTCAAAGAATAAGTCGTTCATGGACGATTCAATGAAGAAAAATTTCGTTCTTATTTCTTGAAAATTTCTCTCATGTAATTAGTAATACTCGACAAATTAAATTTAAAAAGTTCAATTTTTTGCCTATTTGTAAAATTAAAGGAACTGATGTAGAATACAGTAAATTTTCAAATTTCTGTAATTCTCCTATTTTTAAGTTGATAGAAATTTTATAGGACTTCATAAGCTACATGCATACAGAATTTTTTTGCCGGAATTCTCTGCGCACGGGACACTGCTGTTGCCATGCCTTCTAGATAGGTAGGGGACACATACAGACCTACCTATTGGAAAAAGAGAAAGGTCTAGCTTATGAACATACTTAAGGTTCTTTTTATCATGCCGCATAGGAAACGGTAATTACCAGTAATTGTGAATATTCTGTGATTATGAAAAAGTAACAGATTTACTACCCGATCACCACCTAAACCAAAAAGTGATTTTTTACGCCTAAGGTCAGTTTTGTTATGTAGTCATTTCGTTCACGAACGAATTGATATCTCGAAATAGGTTTCGAGATTACAAAAAAAGAATCGTTCGTGAACGATTCGATGAGAAGTGATTTGCAATAAATTATATACCCGATTTCTATCATTTCGTTCGCGAACGATTCGATATTCTGAAGCGAGTTTTCAACATTCAAGGAATTAGTTTTGTATAAACGATTTAATGGGAAAAAAATGGTAATTAATTCTATTCAGTAATTTCATTCGCGAATGATTCGATCGCTGAAATTCCGATGGCTAATGTGATAGATGATGTTTGTTGATGTAAAGGGAACAAATTGCTCTAACATAAGTGCTTTCGAATTTTCAACGAATCGCCGACATCGAGCCTTTTTCTCAACTAATAATTACTGCACTGTAAAACAAATAAACAAATCTTATTCGTAACCATCTCGACAAAAATTCAATCGATTTCACCAAGGTTCTTCTAAGTGGTAATTAAAATGAAATTTGTATTAATAAATTATTGATCGATTTGTTTGGACTTGATTGCGAGAAGAACCGCAGAGCGTATTTTCGCGATATAATTAATTGACGAAATAGGTTCGCGACAAGGAACAATTTATCGGCGGCAATGACATTAATTATACTTGTTTACGCTGCTCGCTGTTGTTTAATTTATATACGTTCGTGTCGAGACCTAACCACTGATGCTGGCGTTTTTCTAAACGCTATTTCTAGAACATACCGTATTCAAGGAAATGGCGATATTTTATGGTAAATCGGTGTCTTTATTTTTGCGTCTCGTTTGTCCGTTTGCCTTGATTTAACGAACGTCGGGGGTGACAATATTTCGAGAAATGGACGAAAATTCAGCCAACCATCTAGATGTTGTGCGAATGGATATCAGAAATGCATCGAAGCCTATTCGCCTTCACGTGTCTTCACATTAATTACCTAGCGCTCGAGCATATCCCTCTCGCACCCCGTCTGCGAATAATTATTACTTTTGAAGAGGAACGAAAAAACTAGCTCGTGTAAAATCGTTCTCTATCTGGTTCGCATTACGCGCAATAAATTTCGAACGGATGCCGCGTACATGAGGTATTTCAAGATCAAGTTTACAGGAAGGTGAATGCCTGAGGGTACCAATTTAATAGCTCCCATTTCCATCCAGCCGTGCGCTTGCCATTTGGCTTCTCTTGTGTAAGAATGTGCGCGAAATTTTTGCGCATTCGGGTTCTGGTATTGTTTACAGGTTTATCAAGCATAACAGAGAACTATGGATTAGACAACATGAGTGTCCATAACCGGAGTTCATGTAAGGTAATAACAACGAAACATAATTATGGTATTCGGTGCTCATCGTATACCGATTAATTAACCCATTTTGCAATCGTATTTCGAGTTTGATTGAACTGGGCAGCTTTGTATAATGGTCCAGTGTTTTAAGCGAGGAGAATATTTGTAGATGAATTTTGAATGCGTATGGTACGAGTTTTTGGTGATGAAGAGAAATCGCTGTTTGCGGTATAAATCAAGGATGGAGTGTTTAATTTTCACGAGGTGGGGTTCGGTAATACGCTAGTAACTGATAACGAAAATTTTTATGACGATATGTTAATAAATTTATCGATGAGATGTGGTAGAGTTGAAAATTTCAACCTAAGGCATTTAAAACGAGTTATGCAGGCGTGGCTCACACCGATATATTCGTTCAAAATTTTATGTACCGATTAAATAGTGATGTGATGGGTAATAAATGATAAAGAATGGATTCGTAAAAAATTTTCCTCGGCTGTAGATTTCTTCGTGCGGCAAAATGAAACAGATAAAAAAGTGCTGTATAAATAAAGCACTTGAATTTAATATATAAAAAAAATATAAAAAATAAATGAACCAAATTAAGGAAAAAGTGAATTCTGTTTATTAATTTTACTTAAATTTTTCTATCTTTTCATGAATAATATTTCAGCTTTAATTATTTTGAATAATTTTTTTTTTTTTTTTTAGATTAGTTTATTTAATTAAAATTTTTTAATTTATATTTAATTTTAAAATAAGGACATATAATATTTCATTAAAAATATTCTGAATACCTAAATAAAAGAAATGAAATGAATCAAAAAAAAAAAATTACATAAGCAGTAAGGTGAACCGAGTTTCCTTTTTTTTTAAAGAAAATTGGGGGAGGCTAGTTATATTATTTGCTAAATAACCTCGAAACGAAGTTCTTGAAATCTCAGCTCCCTAACTCAGTTTATTGACTACCTAATCACAATGAGACCAAAGATTTCAAAAATTTGAAAATTCCAAAAAAATTAATTTACATGCAACTAAAAATTTTCTATGCATTTAAACGTAATATATGGTCTCCGAAGACTACATAAATTTTATTCAATGATTTTTTTTTTAATTTAAAGGATATAAACTCTTTTCAGTTTTTTTTTTTTTTGAAAATCACAATTTTCTTATATTTTTCCCGAAGCCTCCCCCTCAGTTGCGATAGTTGTGATGTTTCAGTCACTGTCCAAGTGTCCAACATATTCTAATAGACTGTATCAAACATAGTACCCAAACGCGGTTACAAATTTCCCTTCCTTCAACCCTCTCCCAACTCCTTGGAAACAGCGAAGAGACAACCTTCGACCATATACTATGGACTGCTAATGTTCGTACAGAAACGAACACCAAAGTGAAGCAAACAATAACAACATCATAGATGCGCTCGCGCATGCGTAGTGGTGTTTCAGAAATGAAAATGACAATTTTCAATGATAAGAATGTTAAATCAACATCAACTACTAATTTAATTTCGTTAATAATACTCAATAATTAAAATTACATTAAAGAAAGCATATTAATAATTATTTCAGTGAATCATAACATGTATAAGTTGGTAAGGAAACTGAAACTACGCATGCGTCAGCGCATCTAACTACTGTTGTTGTTGGATTCAGTTTCTACCATTTGAATTAGCAGTCTATAGTATATGGTCGAAGGAGACAACAGATATCCTGTTTTTCTTCCTTAAAACCACTTCCCTCCTTCCTTTCATGTAGTCTTCCTCTCTTTCTCCGTGCCTCTGGCCTTTGTTGCAGTGCATGGCACGGTAATGAAGAAAAGTAAAGTAAAAAATGAACGACAGGCAGACACTTTAGGACTTGGTAGACAAAATATGCTCGATTTTTAGCTGAATTTTCTACTCAAAAGCGATAGCTTATCCTACCTGATTTGGGAAGAGAAGGTCGGGGGAAGGTGGGGTTTTCAAATCTTTGCGTTTCAGACCATTTGTAATCATCTGACAAATGTCCAACTTTTTGGTATATTATATATCTTCTTTCGCCACTTGTGAACTTTGCTTGAAACTTAATGAGAGACTCTTCTTAGAAATTTAACAAAACTACTTTTTTGTTTTTTCAAAAAAATTCAAAATGGCGAATCATTCAAATTTTGAGTAGGACTGGAGAAGAGGCGAATACCTTAAATTTATGGTTTTTGATTTCATATGAAAGAGTGAGTTACGGACACCAACATATCCAAATTTCAGCTTCTTAAGTGCATTTTGAGGGAAGTTGAAGCAAAAACCGCTTTTTTGAGGAAGTTTCAAGTCATGAAATTTCTCGAATCTTCTATATCTTCGCACCAAATCAACCCAAAGAGGTCAAACTTTGTATGTGAAGTTAGTGTGTGACCAGAATATGACCGCTTGAATTTGGATCAAAATGGCGGATTATCAAAATATGAGTAGAAATTGAGAGTGGTTTTGAAGGAATGGTGTCGGGGTTCTTAGACTTTGTATTGGGCGCTGCCTGTAGATATGAAGGGGTTAGCAATGTTATTTGTAAATCTGAACGAGCCCCAGTTAAAAACTCAGCTCCAGTAATGCGGCATGGCTGCTTACGTGTTTTTTTTTAACTTAGTTTAAGTATTGCTTAGATTTTTTTTAGCTGAGTTTTTAACAAAACGATAGCTATTACAGCCTACCTGATTTGGGAAGGGAAGGTCGGGGGAGGGTGGGGTCTTCAAATCTTTGCGTTTCAGACCATTTGTAATCATCTGGCAAATGTCCAACTTTTTGGTATATATATATTTTTTCCCCACGCGTAGCGCCCGCGAGTATTCATAAAATTCGCTCAAAATTTGGTGAGGAACTCTTCTTGAAAATGCGCAGAAGTGTTTTTTTGTTTTTTCGAAAAATTTCAAAATGGCGGATCACTCAAATTTTGAGGGGGCTGGAGAAGAGGCAAATAGCTCAAATTTTTCGTTTTTGATCTCATATGAAAGAGTGAGTCACGGACACCAACATATTTAAATTTCAGCTTCCTAAGTGCATTTTGAGGAGAGTTAGCAAAAACCTGTTTTTGAGAAATTGCGTTTTTTGTGTCACTCACCTTGCGCAGGCGGGTGTGGATAAAATTCGCTCAAAATTCGGTGAGGAACTCTTCTTGAAACGCAAAAATAGTTTTTTTGTTTTTTCGATAAATTTCAAAATGGCGGATCACTCAAATTTTGAGGGGGCTGGAGAAGGGGCAAATAGCTCAAATTTTTCGTTTTTGATTTCATATGAAAGAGTGAGTCACGGATACTAACATATCCAAATTTCAGCTTCTAAGTGCATATTGAGAGGAGTTAGATCAAAAAACGGCTTTTTGAGGAAGTTTTGAGTCATGAAATTTCTTGAATCTTCCATATCTCCCCACCAAATCAAGTTAAAGAGGTCAAATTTTGTGTGTGAGGTTAGTTGGTGACCACAATATGACCTCTTGAATTTGGATCAAAATGGATTCAAAATGGCGGATTATCAAAATTTTGAGTAGAGCTTGAGGAGCCTCAAGTTGGTAAAAATGTAATTAATATGAATTCATATGGTTATTGGGGATAAGTTGTATACTATATCCCGAATTCACTTCCATACATGATGTTGGAGGGGGAAGGCGGGGTTATCAACCTAAAATAGTGGTGGGGGTACAGGAGGGGTCGAAAATTTTTTATTGCTGTGTCATATGATAAAATGAGCCCAAGTGACAAACGTATTTTGATTTTAGCTTCCTCAGTGATTTTGGAGGGGAGTTAGAGCAAAAAACGGCTTTTGGAGGGGAAATTGCTGCAGGAAATTTCATGAATCTTCCATATCTCATCACCAAATCGGCCTAGAATGGTCAAACTTTGTGTGTAGGATTAGTTTGTGACCAGAATATAACCACTTAAATTTGAGTCAAAATGGATCCAAAATGGCGGATTACAAATTTGAAGATAATTTGAGGACCCTCAAATAGTTATAATTTGAGAAATATGTGTTCGCATGATTATTTCATGGCAAGAAATACTACATTTGTGCCAAATTCAACTTCTTGAGTGTTTTTAGAAAGGATAGGGTAGGGGCTTTCAGACTTGGTATTGGGTGTGGCCTGTAGTCATGAACGGTTAAGCAAGGTTGTTACTAGAATCAAAACAAGCTCCAGTTAAAAACTCAGCTCCAGTAATGCGGCATGGCTGCTTACATTTTTTTTTTATAATCGTTTCGAAATTATTTACTCCCTTCCCCCCTTTTACTTTGGTGATCTCTGTTAGATAAAATCTGAAAATATTTTGTCCCCAAAATTCTAAAGAGATGAAATCCTGCCCTCACCATGCGCGCAACTATAAATTACGCATTTATTTTTATGTTTGTAAATGCCAAAATTTGTGCTCTTCAAAAAAAAAAATCAATATTTAAACTTTCTAAATATTGAAAACAAAGCTGGCTAAAAATGTTCTGATTCTTTATTACAATAAGACAGAAGTCTATTCAGTGGCGTAAATAAGGATGGGGGTAATATACATACATAATATTGTATTAATGATGAATTAAAATTTCACGACATCGTATAAAATTAAAACTGGGTACAACAAATAGTTTTTTTTTTTTTTTTTTTTTTCAACATACAATTCTACAAAATTATCATTATTCTAGCCAAAAATACGCAACTCTCATTAATCTCCTTCAAAATGATGAACCTACAATAGCCCTGCTTTTCCTCTTCCTTAAGACAATCTCATCTCCTCTCACAGATCTAATTTCACTTTTTCATGCCTCTGGTCTTCTTAGCAATACGTGGCACGTAAATAAAGGAGGTTGATTTTTTTTCAACATTTTTACTCAAATACATTTTTAATTTTTTGTGAATTGTTTTTTCTCTCTTTTTTTAAATATTAATGATAAATTTTTTTAGAGGGAGGGTAATTTACAGGAGGGCACGTACTATACGTATAATTATTTTGATGTCTATTTCATTTCAAAGTTTAAATATTGAATCCCCCCCCTCCCCAACAAACTTTTACGCTATTGAGTATGTCCTCAAAAAATTTCAAAATGTTGAAAAATCAATTTTTTTGAAATTTTGTATTTTAAAAGCTTGAAACCCCTGTGGAATAAAAATTGAGAATATTTTGTCTCCGGAGTCCTAAAGAGCTGAAATTATGCTCCGACCATGCACACTGCTTGTAAATTGCCCATGCATGATTTATTTTTAGTAGTAGTAAGTTTTATGCTTTTTCAAAAAAAAAAATTAAAAAAATGTAACCCTTTACATTAAAGGGAAAACATGATATCTGAAAACTTCCCCTTGATTTTAATTTTTTTTTTCATCTTTTAGTGAATGCTGCTTTTGTTTTATAAATTTTGTGGTATTTTATTGCTATTTTTTTTTATCGCATAGGTAAACTTTTTTTTTTTTAATTTTTAATGGCAGTCCTTCCATCGCACTCGCGCAATTTTGCGCATAGCGATGTGGGTAACAAAAATGTACCTAGCATGTTAAAATGTAGTTTTATAAATTTAAATATATTCGTTCAAATCGAAATCTTCATATGTCATAATAAAATTTCTTGGACGTGTAAAAGTATCAAACTGCCTAAAATCAATTTTTTTTGGTGATTTTGTAACTTTAAAAATTTAACCCCGATTTTTTTTAAATTTTCTCCCTAAATTTGAAAGATGAAATTGGCTTCACCTAAACAAAAGCGTAAAAACTTCAGTAGTTATACACGCAGTACAAATTAATAAATAAATGATGAAAAATAAATTTAAAAAAATAAATAATAAAATAACGAAAACCACAAATTGTCGAAAAATCTAAAATAAAAATAAAAAAACAAAAAAATATAAATTAAAAATACTCAATGCGAAAAATTGTTCATACACTATCAAAAAAAAAATTATATTCCGAAACTTTTCATTACAAATTCACGTGCCTGAAATCTACAATCAAACAACGAACGAATTAAAAATCTCCTAACCTGCTCCAAAGACGCCATAAAGCAAAACATCTCCTTCTCCCTACGTCACCATCTCGTTAGAAAAATTATATTTTGGCTACCAGCCCGTATCGTATTAGACACGAATGAATTCGCGCCACGAAATTACGCGTAATATGAAATATAAATTTCAAGTTCGAAACGAGTGGAAAATTTCCATCAACATATTGACAATCGAATATCGATGTTCGGAAGTAAAAGGAACAAAACTATAATACGATTCCTGTAGATCGTTACCAAGCCAGATCGTAATCGTAGAACAACAGATATACAGGAATTACAGCATTCATCTCTACAGCTATGGCGAATATTTCGAGGTCACCGAATATCGAAGCCAATATCCGAAAGTTTACGAAGAAGAAGATTACCTATTGAAATTTCCATAGTGTTCTAATCTTCGGAAAATTTTATTCGCGAAAAAATTCGCTCATCTTACAAACTCATTCATTACTTAAGAATGAAAAAAAATCACTCGTATGAAAAAATTTCGCCCTACTTGTTTATTAATATTTGGTATTCGACCAATTGCGTAATGTTGATGGCACGGCGTGAGAAAATCACACCAAGAATGGTGGATGGTTGGTTAAACCATGCCGGTAACTGCGTATGTTTATCGGGCCTTTCCTAATATTCATTCTTTCCCTGCGGAGTACCACTTTCAGCGTGTCTTCGCGTACGTAAACGCGTTCGTTCTTGTGACGTAAATCGGTGGTAAATCGAATCGCGTAAAACGTTTAATTAATGAACGTTTTAACGCAAGGTTAGATCGATCTAAAGACATTCTCGGAATATGGAAGCGTGACTAACGGAAATTTAATGAAATGAAATTTCATCGTTGAGCAGCTTTCTTCAAGGGGTATTTTTTCCCTCGATCGTCGTCTTACGAGATAATTAATGGAAGTGATTACGAGCCCGGATTAATAATATTGTATTTAAAAATATATTATGTAAACCTATTAGACGATAAAACAATAACATAGGAAATACACGTTAAAACATATAGCCAAGAAAATGCTAGACAAATGACGTCAACGTAAAGGACATCTACTTAGTAGTCCTCCTTGGTTCGCGTCCAGCAGTCCGGTAATCCATAAGAATAAAAGGTGAGTACACCATAAACCATTGTGTAGGTAATTCGACGACGGTTATACCAACGAACCACAAAGACTTGGTTGATGACTGCGAGCTAACAGCTAACGATAAGCGACTTGGATGATATCCAGTTTTCAATGGTATTTCGGTGAATTTAGTTGATCTCGTGGGTTAATATGCAGAAAAAATTCGTTTCGCAGGTATACGAAATACCTGGCCGAATGGTATTAGTAACCAATGCTCGTCGAGTATGCGTAAACGTGTCCTTGATGTTTGAAGGTGATTTATAACCGACGTTATGATTGATTTGTACTGCGCTTTAAATTGGGTGTTATTTTTTGCCATATTAATTATCAATTTTTTTTTCGCACGAAGGAAGTGGAGAGCACGTTTTAACGAGTGAACCGAAGAGTTGCTTTGATGTTGCCTCGTGCTCGTTGATTGGAAAGCATGATCGATAAGATTTTTCGTAAACAAATATAAATATTATGTGTCTTAAGAGATTTCTCATCGGTTCTTATCTTTCTTCGGTTAATCTTTTTGACGGTCAGTACCTGAGTATTGAGGAGGTGACTGAAAAGTGAATTTAAGGAGGATTTTAGGTGAATTGTGCAATGTCACCAATTCCATGTGGGGTGGATGAGCATAGAGGGCTTTTGAAGAGTTTAAATTTAGACACATAGCGTTTTTTGATGGCCGTGAGGACATCGGTTTTTTTTCACTTGAGGGGTTCTCAAGTATAAATGGAAACAAAGTCGTCATGTTGCATTACTAAAGCTAAGCTTTTAATTGGGGCTTGTTTAAGTTCGCAGGTAATATTATCATGTGAACTTTTCAAGCGTTTAGGCTACAGTCATTACTGGGTCCAAAACCCCAGCCCCCCTTAAAAACACTGTGAAATTTTAATTTTAAGTACGCAGTACTCTTTGCTAACCAGGATTTAAAAAAAATATATATTTCTTCAAATTTTGGTCATCCGCCATTTTGGATCTACTTTTGATCAGTACATTGCACATATCTCTTCTATTATGCCCTTTATGTTGTATCTATTCGATGAAACCACAGAGTAGAAAATGTATTGCACGTCTCTTTTATTGCCTTCTTTATGCTTCATCTATTCAGTAAAACCACAGAACGAACCTCATTTATAAAATTTGAGTTTTCTGCTTCAATTTGTTAAGGAGATTTGGTGAGATTTATGAGATTTCTACGGTGATTTCCCCTTTAAAAAGAGTTTTTTTTTTTTTTTTTTGTCTGTTTGTTTCAAACACCTTCTATATTCACTTAGGAAGCTAAAATTATGGATGTTGATCAGTTCACCTCATTTTATCATCTGACATCATGACAAAAAATTTTTGACTTTTTGTTCACCCGCCCCACCATGTTTTGGAGATAATAACCCCCTCCCCCTCCAAAATCACGTGTGAAACTGTAATTGGCATGTAGCATACTTCTCATCACTAGTAATCATATGAGTTCACATTTATCAAATCTGAGTTATTTGAGCCTCCTGAAGCCTTCCTCAAATTTTGGCCATTCCTCATTTTTGATAATTTTGGACTGAAATTCAAGGGGTCGTATTCTAGCCTCCACCCAATCCCGCGTACAAAGTATGGCCCCTATAGGTCAATTTGGTGTAAAGATATGCGAAATTTATGAAATTCCTTATCACAATTTCACCTCCAAAAAGTGATTTTTGTCCTGTCCACCCTCTATATCAACTTGGGAGGGTAAAAGTTGAATATTTTAATTAGTCGGGTTCACTTCATCATCTGGTACCATGATAAAAAATTGTCAATTTTTGGTTCACCCTCACTTTATTTGAAGACAGGAACGTTCTTCCTCCCTCTAAAATCATATGCGAAGGTGAAATTGGCATGTAGCATACTTCTCATCACTATTAATCATATGAGTTTAAAATTATCAAGTCTGAGCTGTTTGAGCCTCCTCAAGCCTTCCTCAAATTTTGGCCATTCGTCATTCTTGATGATTTTAGACTCAAATTCAAGGGGTCGTATTCTGGCCTCCAACTAACTCCACATACGAAGTTTGACCCCTTTAGATCAATTTGGCGAAGAGATAGGCGAAATTTATGAAGTCACCTTTTAGATTTCCTGGTAAAAAACTGGTTTCTGCTCTATTCACACTCCATATCAACTTAGTAGGGTGAAAGGTGAATTCAGTTAGTTCACTTCATCACCTGGCACCGTGATAAAAAATCATCACATTTTTCCTTCACCCCACCATATTAAGGAGATAATGACCCCCTCCCCTCACCACCACTCCAAAATCACGCGTGAAACTGAAATTGGAGTATAGCATACTTCTCATCAGTCATCATACAATCGTATGAGTACAAATTTTAATAAATCTGAGCCATTTGAGGCTCCTCAAGCCTTCCTCAAATTCTGTTCATCGGCCATTTTTCATCCATTTTGATCCAAATTCGGGTGTCGTAATCTGATTCTTAACCAACTTCAGATACGAAATTCTACCTTTCCCGGTCGATTTGGTAAGGCAATAGGGAGATTCAAGAAATTTCATTTCTCAAAACTTCCTCAAAAAGCCGTTTCTCGCTCTAACTACTGTTCAAAGGCACTTGGGAGAATGAAGTTTGCATATGTTGGTGTCCATGACTCATTATTTTATATGAGGCCTAAAAGTGAAATTTCGAGGTATTTACTCAATCTCCACCACCTCTCGAAATCTAAGTGAAACTCCATTTTGAGATGAATTAAATAATTTTTTATTTGTTAATAAAATACTTCCCGAAACTCGTCACGTATCAAAGTATTTTTGAAATATGTCGAGTTTTTCTCATTTACCTCATTATACAAAGGTAGTTATCGGTATTCAACATTCAATTTCCCACTTTCATCTATTTTTTATGTACGGTGTATTTGAGTGCGAAAAAAGTTCCTTATTTATTGCTTAGGTGGTGTGCGATAATCATTTAATTCTTATAAACGGTCATGGGTGGTAATTTACTTTTTATTCAACATGTTAGTCGTGTAAATTACTGTTAACTATACTGATACAAGTAATTTATGGAGAAAACTACCACAGACCCCTTCCCCTCTCCTCACACCTTTGTTTTGGTAACTTTTTTTGCTATACAAAAAGTAGAATGCCAAGTGACCTGTTCAAAGAAGCTACATTTTGGTATGAGAAATTTAGGTGACGAACAAGCTTTAGGCCTAGGTATTTATAATATAATAGCATTGTTTATGCCGTTTCTGGGATTTTGAAGGTAAGTATGTGGTGTAGTTTCATTGAACAAATAAACCGCAAAGAGGGATATAAAGAAGACATGTGCAATAAAATTGCCACTTTATGGTTTCATCAAACATATGGAGCATAAATAGGGCAATAAAAAAGCGTGCAATAAATTTCTACTCTGTGGTTTCGTTGAATAGATAGAACACAAAGGGCATAATAAAAGAGATATGTGTAATGCATTCCCTATTTTGTGGTTTTATTGAATAGATGGAGCATGAAGAGAACAATAAAAGAAACGAGCAATACATTATCTACGCTGTGGTTTCATCGAATAGATACCACACAATGGGCGTAATAAAAGAGATATGTGCAATTTTGTTGAATAGATAGAATACAAAAGGGGTAATAAAAAATATATGTGCAATGCATTTTCTATTCTGTGGTTTTATTGAATGGATAGAGCATAAAGGAGACAATAAAGTACATGATTATATCTATGTAATTAATTTCTACTTTGTGGTTTCATTGAGTATATTATGGAGCCAGACAAGGACAATAAAAAAGGCGTGCAATAAATTTTATACTCTATGATTTCATTGAATGGATACCGCACAACAAATGTACAAATATATATAATAAGAAATAATGCATCTCATAGAAAAAAGTAATTAAATCTTTCTTGTGGGAAATTGAAAGTAATATAATTTCTTACATAACCATTTTTCTCCTAAACGCCGTGTTTACTGAGTTTAATGAGAATAATATACCAAAATTAATATGTCAAAACTGCATAAATTTTGAAAATAAATTGATACGATAATTTTTTAAAGTTGGGAAACATTTTATATGAAAAATAAATAGTATCTTTTCTATTCGGTATTAAAAATAGATCAAGTTTGTTCCTGTTTATCTTTCGTATAAGTGTCATATTAACTGAAATTAATGCTAAAAACTAATTTTAAAGAGGGTTTTACCCTTCCCAAGGCTTACACGAGAGTACGACTGTCACAAAATGTATATTATTGCGGGTGATAATTTTCACAAATTTTGGAAAAATTGAATGTTTCCAACATTTCGAAAAATTATCAAGGTTCACACTGCATCTTTCATGGCAGCTGATACTACTTCATTGATCAGAAATGGGGTTAAAGATATTGAATAATTGTTATCTCTTGAGAAAGCCTTTTACTGAAGAAACTAACGTTCCCGTGGCCACTAAAAAATACCTATGCGACTCGATTTGAAACCTTAAACAGGGCCCCACTTCAATGAGCCCATTCAAAAGTTTTAGAACATGGCATATTTCAACTTAAGACTTCGAAGAATGCTTTTCTCGCCCATTACTCTGTAGCAACTTTTTAAATGGAGAAGTTCTGGCCCATAGAAAGTAAACTTGTTTGGTTGATTTAGGTAACGATTTGGATGGTAAAAATCGTACTACCAAAACCAATGTCATCAGGGTACCGCTCGCGTGGTAGAATCGTTTTATCGAGTGATATGTTTATTTACGCGTCGATTATGTATCGCAGAAAATTACGGTTTTTCTAGGTCATTCAACTAAGCTACGGAGGACGATTCGTGTGAAAATACCCAACGTTTGTAGGTCACCAGACTTCGGACAAATAGGAGGACCAGGTGGTAATGTATTTCGACTGTAGTTGAATTACGTGTCGCGTCGTCGACTCGACTCATAGGTGGGTTATCATTGAACGAAAATATTCTCGCGGTTTGTTTATGGTTATATAGCGTTTGTACGCGATGAGAGTGGATATGGTGAATTTTACGATTTACCGATTGTTATTAAAAGGCTATTTTAACGCGATTACTTTGTCTCAATTTCGTTCAAGTCTTCTGAACTTTTTATTATATCGGATTATTTTTCTATTTTTTAATGATGTATATTTTTTCAATTTTTCAAGACTATTATTTTTTTCCACTTTTGGATTTAAATTTAAAAAAAAATCAAAACTTATTTCGAAATTTGCTGCTTCATTTTTTGAGTATTTATATTTTCAATATTTCATTTTAACATTGTTTATGTTGTTTTCTATTCCATGTTCTTTTTAAACTTCTTCATTTTTTTACTTTTTTTTAAATTTTGAATTTTTTTCACTTCTGAACATTTTTGGGCGTATAGCAGAAATTTAGAATACACTTGACTTCTTTTACACCTTGTTTCGTCACTATCTCTGCAGTTCTATTCAAATCTTATCTCTTACTAATTAGCTGCCCGTATTAATGAAATAGGCAAGCCATGTAATTTCTATAAATATAGTCTTCTCAAAATTTTGAGTAATGAAAATATTGATGATTTAATTTTGAATTACATATTCCACTAAAATTTCTGTTCGATATTGTATCATTAGCGATAAAGTAGTGTAAGATATGATATCACTTTAAATCATTGCAATGAAAATGAACATTTTTGCAGCAAACGTTTCAAATTTTTAAAATTATCAAAAAAAATTCAGTCTGTTTTTTTTATTTTATTTATTTTTTCAATCGTTTACGTCGAGTAAGGTTTTGACAAATTTATTTTTTAGCCGAGTTTTTAATTTGAAAATTATACCTATTGCAGCCCACCTCATTTGTAAGAAAAGGAGTGGGAAGGTTGGGTCTTCAAATATTTACGTATCGGACCATTTGTAACCATTTCTCCCCCCCCCCTCCTCCTCATGAAATATAGCACTGGCGAGTATAGATGAAAATCACTCAAAATTTAGCGATAGAATGTTCACGTGAATACACAAGAACGCCTTTTTTGGATTTTTGATACACCTCAAAATGGCGGATCACTCAAATTCTGAGAAGGCTAGAAGAGGGTAAATATCTCAAAATTTGGTTTTTCATGTCATACGAAAGAGTGGCTCGCGGTTATCAACATGTTAAAAATATCACCTTTCCAAGTGCATTTAGTGGAGGGGGGAGTGGAAGCAGAAAACAACCTTTTGAGGACTTTCTGAGGAGTTTTTGAGGCATGAAATTTCTTAAATCTTTTATATATCCTCACCTAATAAATCTAAAAAGCTCAAACATTGTGTGTGAGGTTAGTTGGTGACCAGAATATGACTTCTTGAATTTGGATCAAAATGTATTCGAAATGGCGGATTATCAAAATTTGAGTAGAGCTTGAAGAGCCTGAACTTTGTGAAAATTTAATGAATATGAACTCAGGTGATTATTCGAGGTAAGAAGTATATATCTCAAATTCACCTTCCCACATAATGTTGAAGGGGAGAAGGAGGTGTTATCGATCTCGAAATATGGTGGGGGTACACGAGGGGCCGAATATTTTTTTATTGTGATGTTATATAATAAAGTGAGTCCAAATCACTAACTTGTTCTGCTTTTGGCTTCCTAAGTGAATTTGGAGGAGAGTTGGACAAAAAACGGTTTTTAGGGGGAAATCACGTGCTATAAGAAATTTTATGGATCTTCCATATCTCTTCACCAAGGAGACCTAGTAAGGTCAAACTTTGTGTGTAATGTTAGTTGATGACCAGAATATGACCATTTAAATTTGGACCAAAATGGTTCCAAAATGGCGGATTATCAACATTTGAGTAGAGCTTGAGGAGCCTCAAATTTGTAAAAATGTAATTAATCTGAACTCGTAGGATCATTAGAGATAAGAAATATACTATATTTTCAATTAACTTCCCTATATGATCTTGAAGGGGAGAAGGAGAGGTTATCGACCGCAAAATGTGGTGGGAGTACACGAGGGGTCGAATATTTTTCATTGTGATGTTATATAATAAAATGAGTCTAAATGACTAACCTGTTCTGCTTTTGGCTTCCTAAGTGAATTTGGAGGGGAGTTGGAGCAAAAAACAGTTTTTGGAGGGGAACTTACTATACAGGAAAGTTCATGAATTTTCCATATCTCCTCACCAAATCGATCTAGAAAGGTTTAACTGTGTATGTAAGGTTGGCTGATGACTTGAATGTATCCTCTTGAATTTGGGTCAAAATAGATCGAAATTGGCGGATTATGAAAATTTGAGGAAAGTTTAAGGAATCTCAAATTGTTAAAATTTGAAAAATAACGACTTATATGATTATTGCACACTAGAAACACTAAATATTCTAAATTAAATTTCTCATATAGTTTCAGAAGGGAAAGGTGAGGGGTATTTATACCTTGTATTTTATTTTATGTTTTAATTAAAAAATTTTTAATCTGTTTTCTTACCGAATGAATTTTTTTTTTGTTCGAATTTCAAACATTTTTTCTACCGTTTGGGTAATGTTTTGAAATTCAATAGAATTTCGGTGTTGAAAAATATTTTCAAATAATTTCAAACCTCGAAATAATGTTTTTAATCGACTGATAAAGTTTATTAAAAAAAAAAAAAACACAGGCTGTCTAAAATGAAGTACAAACCTTCCCCTCCCTCCATCTGATTTTTTTTGCCTTCCTATGAACGATCATTTCAGTATGAAAACGAATAACGTGGAATTTCGTCGCCAATACTTGTTCGGCTGTGGCTGTACTGAACAGCTGTACTGTGAACAGTGCGAACACCCGTGACCTTGCAACTGGCGTAATGATTTGTATTTGTTTGAAATTTCGAGTAATGAACGACTCGAAATAAGCACTTTGGTTTTAATCGATCGATACATAGATGGTACTTATAAATTGAAAAAATACAATCTTTTTCTATATCGTTCCTGTTGTGAGAATCGAAGGGAAAAAAACCGCCAAAAAAATCGAATTTAATTGACGCTCTGGTTCGGCAATCGAAATAACATTTTTAATGCGGAGTAAAAAGTAGTATAATCATAATTACACTCGACCAAGGTAGTTTAATCGTGATGAAATTTTTTTTTTTTAATAAATATTTTTCATGTGTAATGGAGACTTTTGATTAGTCATCGTGAAGACGTATTAATACAGTATATTGAAGAAGTGACTTGGAAAAACTAAATGGATTCCATTCGAAGTCGTTCTAAACCTTTATGAAAATATTCGTCGATTTTTTCGACCTATTCAACATAATGTAAAAATTCGTTGAAGTAACCTATTTATCGAAATGACTTTATCCATTGCTTATGTACTGGGTCATAAGGAGTATTAAGCATTTTTAAAGGTCATCTATAACTTCTGCGAGGATTTACTGGTAATGACCACCGGTAATGGTCACAAATCTTCGATGTGTGGAAAAAACGTTGGTATTGTCAAGGCTTCGATGCATTCGAAAATCGACTCGATGAATTGAACAGCTGGCGTCTTAACGCCGGTTCATTGTTACAACATTCGGTCGAAGGTTGCCCTCGAAAATTAAAAAATGATAATTTTTACGCCAGAAATACGATGCTTGGAATACTGATGATGGTTTATTACATGAGATTTCTGGTAATGACGTATCAACTAGCTCGATGTTCGGCTAAGAGTATATATAGTTCGATGATTATGCAACCTTGCGACGATTGGGTGTCATCGAAGCGATAATTTTTTCATCGAGTTTACAAAACGAAGCATTTGAACTCGTTCAATGTCACATTGTCACAACGCACAATTGGCCATCGTCGGTTGAAAAAGAAATCGCCGTGTAAATACTTATCACAATTTAGTACCCTTTCATTTCCTGGTTACTCGTTCAAATGAACGTGTATAGTGTTAACCGGCGATCAGATGTAGGCAATGTAGGTTCACCGATAAACCTTGAAAGCTCGTATCGACGATAATATAATATTGTGCAGAATAAACGCGACGCGGATGCAAGTGCCAGTGTAACAAAGCAATAATGTGACATTGTAAAAAGGGCATCGGCTGGCCGAGTTCGATGTTGCCAAAGAGCGCCAATACACGTACAAATCACACACAAAGAAATACAAGACGTTGAACCATATTTTGTCAACGAGCACGTGCTGAAATTCGTTAACATTGGTGGCGAAAATATTCGTCCATTAGGTAGTCCATATTGTTTGTGTTATTGGTGGTCTCTTCAAGGTCACTCGATATGGCGAATTTTCAACAACTCTGATTCCTAATGGTCAAATAGATTGTCGAGATATCAAGCATGTCGTTTGTGTAAGAGCAGGGTCAAAAAAGTGACAAACAATCGATATATCGTTTCAGTTGTGTGGATCTACTCGATACACAATTTGTTTGAAGTTTGATTTCTATATAGTCTTTCATCAGATGAACATGTAACCGCTAAAAACAGGTCTGCACTAGTTTACCATAAACGATTAGTCGATCAGTAAGATGAAATGTGTCGCTTGATGTTAGTATTGGAAAAAATTTGCTCGTTTCTAGAATTTTCTCTACATGGATATTGGTAACGGAGTTTTATGTTCCAGTTTTTTTCTCTTGGAAATTTCGGGTTTTTGCTAGCTTGAATATTTTTTTTTTTTTTAGATGATTTCAATATAAATAATAAGTATTACAGCGTACCTGATTTGGGACGGTGAGATTAGAAAGTAGGTTGGAGTAGAGTGTGTTCGTGAGGGTAGTTCGAATTTAGGACTTGATTGAAAAATAAAGATGGCAAAAAAAATATTTGTCATTAATGAGCCTTAAAAAAAGGTAGGGGAAATTCGCTTCTCGAAGTTGATGGAATCATACGCCAAAATAAAGTCAAAAGTTTTCAAAATTTCAAAAAATTGATTTTTGCAAACTTGAAATTTTTTCTGCCTAAAACTTATTTTTTCTCGCCAAAAATTGAAAAAATTTGAAATATTTTTTTTTAAATTTGTGAGTCTTGATTTTTTTTATTTTCTGTAGAATAACTAAATTTTGTGAATTATTGAGAATGAATTCAAAAGTGGATAATTTAACGGTAAGTTGCTAGTGTGAGCTTGATTTAATGGCCTTAAGATTTGAAAGACAAAATTTGCTCTATTTTTACCCAATAGGGATTCCCAATGTATCACCATATTGCTTCAAAATTACATCATTCACAATCGCGTTTGACCACAAAGTGAATCAATCTTTTGGAAATTCCTGTGAGATGATAGTTATTGTTGCTGTACATGGCAAGATGTAAACAAAAAAAAAAGTAATATTTTGTTTCCTGCGTTCTAAAGGGTTGAACTTGTGCCCACACCTTTGCGGAATACTTGAGGAAGCTCAAATTATTGGGTATAGGTTCATATGATTCTAGTGTGCTAGAAGTGACGAACTGATGAATTGACTCCGTTACTCATACTGCTTCAAGTGAACTAAATACACGTTGAGACGAGCATTCAAAATTCAGGTAATGAGTAGTTCACAAACACTCAGTGAATAAAAATTTACAATCAATTGTGTATCTGTATTTAATGGTTTCGTTTGTGACCGATTCGATGTTCTGAAATCGTATATCTATTCGATTCAGTATTTTGAATTCGGGTTTGAAGTTTAAAAAATGAGTTATGCTAGAAGATTTATGATTTATCATGACCTCTGTTTCCATGTAATGATTTCGTTTGCAAACGATTCAATATTGTGAGCTGAGCTTCAAAAATTCGAAGATCAAGTTGTTGTGGAAGATTCAATTGAACAAAAAAATCCAATCAATCATTCAGCTTCATTTTATTGATTATATTCCCAACAATTGGATATCCAAGAATTGTATTTTTCGAAATGAGTTCGTTCCCGAACGATTCTGTATAGTGAAATTGGCATTTAGTGTTCAAAGAATAAGTCTTTTACGAACAATTTAATGAAAAATAATTTTATTTGCAATCAATCATACATTTGTATTCAATAATTTCGTTCACAAACGATTCAGGTTCATGGAATCATACATTTATTTGAAGTGATTTTGGTGCTGACCGATTTCATCTTCTAAAACCAACTTTTACGGTTCAAGAAATGAGTTATGCACAGGCGATTCAAAAAAAAAAAAAAGTTTGTAATCATCATTATATCTGCATATGATTTCGTTCCCGAACGATTCAATATTCTGCAACTGCAACTGAATCTCAAATTTAAAAAAATGAGTTATTGTGCGCTAACGATTCAAAAACAAGATTTGTATTTGTGATCTATAATGAATTCGTTCGCGAACGATTCTGTATTATGAAATCATCATTCAGTGTTACAAAAAAGGTGGAGGGAGGGGGAGGGGTTTCAAATCTTTGCGTTTGAGACTATTTGTAATCATCCGGCAAATATCCAACTTTTTGGCACATGCAGTTATGCATATTAGTTTTCAGTCGAATTCAGTTTTTAATTTGTAAGTAGTTCGCGAACGATCCATTATTTTATAGCTAGCTTTCATAATTCAAAAAATGAGTTGTGCACTGTAATTATTGCAATAAAAAGAAATTGTGATCATCGTGACACCTAAGTGTAATGTTTTTGTTTTCGAACGATTCAGTTTTGTGAAGTCAACTTCCAAAAGTCAAAGAATGAGTAGTTTATGGACGAGCGAGTGAAATCTAACATTTGGAACTGTATTTGGTGATTTCGTTCGCGAACGATTCGATGTTTGAAGTGAGCTTCTAAAGTGTAAAGAACAAATGAGCCGTGCAAGATTTAGTGGAAATGAGTTTACAATTAATGAATAATGATACATCTGTACTTGATGATTTCTTTAGAAAACGATTCGATGTCATAAAATCATAATTATTATTAACTTCGTTCATGAAAGATGTAATTTATGAAAAAATACTGCTGTATTTTACAGTAATAAATTACCTTACATCTCTGTTCGCGAATGATTCACTATTCTGGATGAGTCGTTCGCGAATGATTTAATATTCTGTACGAGTCGTTCACGAACGATTTAATATTTTGTACGAGTCGTTCACGAACGATTCAATATTCTGTACGAGTCGTTCACGAACGATTCAGTATTCTGAACGAGTCGTTCACGAATGATTTAATATTCTGGACGAGTCGTTCACGAACGATTTAATATTTTGTACGAGTCGTTCACGAACGATTCACTATTCTGGATGAGTCGTTCACGAATGATTTAATATTCTGGACGAGTCGTTCACGAACGATTCAATATTTTGTACGAGTTGTTCACGAAAGATCAATATTTTGTACTAGTCGTTCACGAACGATTCAATATTTTGTACAAGTCGCTCACAAACGATTCAATATTCTGTACGAGTCGTTCACGAACGATAAAAAAATCAGTTATTAATAGGCGAATGGATAAAATCACACTTTCGCATTCAGTTATTTCGTTCGCGAATGATCCGATATCCTTGCACGACTTTTTAAAAGCGTCAAACAAAGAGTCCCTTTTATAACAATTCAATAAATAAATCTATCATCAATCGTGCGTCTATATTCAATGATTTCGTTCGCGAACGATTCCATATTACGAGTCTAGTTTTCAGAATCGGAAAAATCAGTCGTTCACTTACGATTCAATGCAAGGTTGCCATTTGAATAAACATTTGTATTCGGTGATTTCGTTCGCGAATGATTCGATTATTAATGTTCTGACGAGTGGCTGAAAAAACCCATGTTTTCTGATAGCAATTCAACCCAATTATCCTAAGTATTTGCGATGATTTATTATTCGTTGCAATAATTGGTGCAGTCCATTCATGGCGCGTAATAGCACTTAATTCGCAAATTTCCAAAATTTCATTTCAACTCGTCATCATCGATTCACATTAATTATTCCAAAACCACCGACATTTTTAACCGAGTGAATTCTAAACTCGCTGAAAATATAGGACTACGTAAATATTTGTTTTTCGAGGTGATTATAATGTAAACGCATGACATTTGTGATTTATAATGAAGTGCCATTTAGCCATCATCAAGCGTGGTACATTTCGTTACAAAATAACTACATCTAATGTGATACATATGCAAAATAGAAGGCTTCCTGGCAGAAGGTTAATTGAAAACAAGTTCTACGGAATATTACGAACTCGTGATTTTTTTTCGTGTCGGAATTAAAATAGCGAAAAAAATTAACGGTTTTTTACGAAGACCATATGAAGAACGTGAAGTTGTAAATGCCGGCGAAGATTCCAGTTTACGGAAGAGACTGTGGGAGATTGATGGCGTGAGTTGTTTGGACTTTTATTGACCAACTGAACATACTGCGTTTAGTTTTTGGTCGCGTAGTGAATGCGGAAATAAAGAGAAACAAATATTTACCACTAGGGTATATTTATGTATAATATTGAGCATTCGATATAATAATATTATCGCGAATTTTAATTATTCTCACAGAGCTGATGTAATTGCGACGTTATATTTTGGCGTAAATAAAATCATTTTGTAGAGCGGTCGAGCGATGACATTTGATGCAAAACAGCTAAAAGCTTAGCGAAGCATTCATCGGATTGACATTTCGAGAAGGTTCGCCTTCCAATATGATGGAAAAGAGAACGAAACGGGCGAGAAGTTGTTTACGAATTAATTTCGACCGGTCGGTTTTAATTATGGTGATTCACAGAGGCGTCGAATTTTTCACCATTTAAAAGGCTGTTTTGATGAGCGAACACGCCGAGGTTATGCCTTTTGGCGGCTGTCGTCTTTACGCGGTTGATTTTGTTTACTCGTTCGCGAACGTTTTTTTGCGTCCTTAAATGCTACGACGGATTCGAACGACGCGAAAAATTGAACATCATCCAAGATTCTATATTTAGGCTATTATTGGGCGCAAACTTTTCTCGGCAACACGATTCAGCGTTACCTGTACGAGTCGCGCGAGTCTGCCTCACGATGGCGGGCGATATTAAACCGTACTCGGTCGGTAGTCGATAGCTCGATTTGTATACGTAATAACGCGAATATTACGATTGTCGTGCGCGCGAATTCGTTATTACACCTATACTAGAGAATGTATTTTTAACGCTGTTTCGAGAGTTCGTGGCAGTTTAAACGATTTCAACGGTGTTGTTTACAGAACAGGCAGAACGTTATGTATAGCAGCAAATCCGATCAAGATGGCAAGTCTGTACCTGTCGCAGGCTCGGCCAATCACAAGTCTTCGTTGAATTCGCGCATCACAGATATTTCACCGAGCTCTTCGCATTTCTTCGAGGTAAGTGTTGACGTAGTCGTCGATCAAATTTTACGCTAGTTTTAGTATGAAGCTTTGGGTCCTCTGTTACTATATAATTTGCAATTCAGTTCTGAAATACCTGGCTAAAGATAAACGAACTACTTGCTTCGTTACAAATTCACTCAATAGGTCAAGGAATGATGAAGAAAATGAATCATTTTGTGCTATGTAGTTAGCGCAACCTGTACACAGCAAACGCGACAAAGTGGATTTCCCATCAATTATGTGGAGTATAGGAATAATAGGAATAAGTTATATGCCCTCGGTGGAAATTGAAATTATTACACATCTTCGTATCTCGTTTAACCTTTCGAAGGAAAATATCGCTTCAACAATGTAACTTCAACGAACCGTTACAATTTCCTAGGAAAAAAAAATTACGCCAACATGTGTACCATACATCGATCCTAAAGACCTTGCGTATCAGGCCTTCGACGTTCACGTGCTTCCCCTTTGTGTACATCAAAGTCGAAACATTCGGGTATTGTGCAACTTTTGGCGCGAAACTATTGAAAATTTTTCACACTTAGTCTAAATTCATGAGATTTAAATGTCTTCCATTTCACCTTCTCGAAGTGAAGTGTAAATCCTTCAATATTTGACGATGATTGACTGATCGAGCTAATGGAATGGTTCAAGTTCTTCGACTTACCAAGTTATTGTATAAAATAGGATTCAGTTGGTGAGAAAATTAGAATCTGATGGGCATTTTATTCGTTCGGATTTTTGACCGGATATTTTGAAGATTGAATCGTCAGTAAACGATTGTACTCGGAGAAGAATTTTCGAAAGTTGAAGAATGAGTCGTTCACGAACGATTTAATAAACAAATATTTTCATTTAATCATGTATCTGTATTGGTGATTTCGTTCGCGAACGATTCGATATTTTGAAACGAGCTTGTCAGAACAAGAATTCGTTCGCGAATGATTCAGTGTAGAACAAATATAGGAAATTTTACTTTTGCATTCTATGATGTCAGTAGCGAAACGATTCTGTATTCAGAGAGCTGAGACAAGCTTGAAAGGTTCATAAAATGAATCATTCGATATTTGTAGAATTTTTTTCAAATTTGAGACTTTTCAAATTTTTGAAAAAATTTTTTTTTTGTTACTGAACTTTAGTTTTAATTGAAATACAATTTTTCATATTTATTGCATTTTTAATTTTGAACTTTTTATTTTTATTTCAGAAAATATTTTTATTCTCTTCAAATTTTTGAAAAATTTTTCACGTTGAACGTAGGTGATTTTGAAATATTTTTCTCATTTTTGGACATTTACATTTTTGTATGATTTTTGTTTTTGTCGGTGGACTTTATTTTTAATTGAAATTCACATTTTCATATTTATTGCATTTTTTGTTTTGTTTTATTTTCATTTTTTTCAAGCTGGTGTTTGCAACTCCTGTGGTCGTTACACCAAATAAGATGACTAATTTTTGAACTTTTTATTTTTATTTTAGAAATTGTTTTGCTCTTCAAATTTTTGAACAATTTTTACTTCGTAGACGTTTCTGAATTTTCTAAATTTACATTTTTGTCTCATTTGTAATGTATTGTAATATTTTAATTTTTAAACAATTTTCTTATGACAGTGGTTTTTGAACAGTCTTTAATTTTTGGACTTTTTGCATTTTTGAACAATTTTTGGTTTTCAAAATTTTTCAGTTTTTGACATTTTTTAATTTTTGGTCTAATTTTATTTTATTTTTGAAATTTTTAAACATTTTTTTCATGTGAAAGTAAGTGATTTTGAAATATTTTTCGTATTTTTAAAATTTATATTTTTGAACAATTTTTTTCTTTGTAAACTTTTTAAAATTTTTGGACTATATATTTTAATTTTTAATATTTTTTATTTTTTGGGCTTCTAAATTTTATACAATCTCAGTTTTTTGATGAAAATGGTTTTTGAATAATTTTTTATTTTTATGGTTTTTGAATTTTTGAACAATTTTTTATTACCTTATGGATTTCTGATTACTATTGAATTTTTTTAATTCTTGAGCCTTTTAAATTTCTGTGCAGTTCTCCATTTTCACGCTGAGAGTCTTTTAAAAATGTTTATTTCTCGACTTTTTCGAATTTTTTAAAAATTTTCAACTCATACAGAATATTGAATCGTTCGTGAACGAGAATACTGAATTGTTCGTGAACGAGAATGCTGAATCGTTTGCGAACGAGGATACTGAATCGTTCGCGAACAGAGATATACGGTAATTTATTGGCGTAAAATACAGCCGTATTTTTCCGTAAATTACTAGAAGTTTATTACCATACCGTATGAGTGGACTTGACTACCTATTATGCTGAATAATAACTCTGATATTACTTAAAATGATTATATTATTCACGAAAGAAGTCATTGAATGGAGATAATTATATGATTGATCGTTGCATTTTTTTATTGAATCGTTCACGAACGATTCAGTCTTTGAAATTTAAAAACAAGTTTCATTTTGGGAGGTAAAAATTGATTTAGGAGATTAAAATTTTTATGATGACATTTTGAGATCATTCAGCAACTATTATGACCATAGATAGCCTTCACTATTTGAAAAAACCGAAATTTGGCCCACGTTATTGGCCATTCAAATACAAATAAGCTTAAACGTGTAGATATGAGGTCTCCTTCCCCAAAACCTACTTTTCAAATTAGGTAGGCTGTAATATCTTAATCCTTCATTATGAACCCAAAAATATGATTTCGTTCGCGAACTATTCGAACGACTCAAATTGTCTCGTTCACAAACGATTCAAAATTAGTCTTTCACGGACAATTTTAAATGAGTCGTTCGCGAACTATTCAGATTGAGTCGTTCACGATCGATTCAAATTAGGTCGCAGACAATTTTAAATGAGCCGTTCACAAACGATTCAAAATGAGTCGTTCACGAATGATTCAATATGATAAGAATGTGATGAATTATAGATCTGTATTCAGTGATTTCGGTCGCCAACGATTCGATATCTTGAGACTAGCTTTCTAGGTCGTGGAATGAACCATTCACGAACGAATCAAATTATAAATTTGTGCCAGTAATTTCATTCTCGACCAAAAAAAAAAAAATTAATGATTAAAAATCACTCCTGAATGAATGCTTTAAACTTTCAACCGCTATCCCCCTTTACCCCTCTCAACGTTTATTCGATATTCCAATGCGTACCAATTTGTTCATAATCATCTCAGTGAAATGAGTAGCGAGTACATATGGTAAAGCGAAAGTTAGCGCGGAGGTAATACGCACGTAGCAATAATAGAGAACGGAGTCTATGGTAAAATGGGCGCCTAATTCATTTGCATTACGTTTGAAACGTCGTCATTAACAGTTGTGTGAAAAATTACCCAATAACTTTTTGTTTATTTCTCAATTCGCGATAATTACTCCAACTCGACCCGCATTTACCGTAGAATAACAATATTCTCCTTATTACATGCAACACTATATAGGACGTGTAAACAAACGATTACCCTTTATATTGTTATATTAGGATAGATTTGCGAAACTAATGCTTTTACGTGTTTCCTCGCGTATTCCAATAGGTATTGTATATTGGAAAAATTCGCGTATCGAATAGAAAGATAAACGAAGCTTTTATAGACGCTGCGTTGGTAAAATTCAGACAAAATGAATTACACAGGCATCTCATGAAGAATGGTTTCGTACGCAGACCTTCGCAGGTACGTATAAAAAAAATTCTTAATATAACTCGCTGTTATACAAGTATATTGAAATTTGGCTCTTATATAATATCAGCAAACTCGAGATGGTTTCCTTTTACGACGAAAACTATACGTCAATATTTACAGTGTTCGCATGGGCACGTTATTGAAACACACGATAATGCTTCGGGTTGTAAATATTTACCACTATAAGCGAATTTTTTGGCAAAAGATAAACCTAGGTATGGCGGAAACATTGATATGCGAATGAAAGAAGCACTCATCTCGATTTTGCTGTATCACCTGTACGAATAGCTACCACTAGAACATATAGTTAAAAAAACTGGTTAATTTTAATGGCAACTGTATAAGAGAGTATTAGAGAACGAGTATAATTTCTGGCTAAAATTATATCGTAATTTCGTCACTTCACGCGTCGCATCGTACACGCGTCGCTTACGATGTAATTTAGTCGTCATTAGTTTCATATTTCTGTACATTGTTGGAATTATATATTGTTATTGGTATTGTAATTATATCTTTTTCTTCAATCTGTTTTATATCAAGGATGTGGAAATTAAACTCGGCGAGAATGGATTCGATCACGCAAAATCGTCTTCGTTTCGTGTCTTATCGGATATCAACAAGTAAGTAATGTGTCATACGAGTACGAGTTGGATAAGAATAAGAGTTTAAATTATTTTAAAATTCCTACGTGCTTAAGAGAACGAAATTGGAACGGTGTAATGTCCATCGCACCTCTATGGTGTATATAGCCAAGTTTTTTATTCGTTCAAATTAATCTTTCGATTATATTTGCTTTATGGTGTTGAAGGAATTTCGCCTTGTGTAAGCTATTATGAATATAATATACGCTGTAATGCGATAATTTTCGTATATGAAGAATTTTATCCGTCTTTTGGCCATGTTACCTGAGTGTGGGAAAATAAATCGATTTTATTCGTTGAACAGATTTTTAAATAGTACCGGAAATTAGAAGAAATTTTGATACGTTATTTTTCGTTTGTTTGTTTGGTTTTTTTTCATTACTTTTGGAACAAACGGATATTTCATTTCCGTTTTTGTGAATCTATTTATAAACAGAAATCGAGAAAATGATTCGAATTGCTTTGTCTTCGAAAATACACCTTGTTATATCGCGACGTTCTTATTTGACGTCAGAGATGAAATAAAGTAGGTAGTGGCGAGAAAAATTAGAAATTGTTGTTGTTGTTGTTATATGAATTTGATTCAAGTCATAAAATTAATTTAAAAAGAAGTGCGAAACCAAATAATGAAATAATGGAAATTTAGTATCGATTAATATTAGCATACGATTTTTAAACAGGTGATTTAATAAAAAATAAAAAAACAATTTTTCTGGTTTCGTATATTTTTTTAACTTTGCGTGTGAAAAAAGTACCAACTGGAAAAAAAGTTTTAAAAGTAAAAAAAAAGTACGAAAACAAAAAAAAATTGCTATACTTATTTAAATTTATTCTAGATGATTCCATAATTCCATATTAATTCATTCAAGGAAAAACTATTTATTGTATTTTTGACCTCAAAAACGACAGGGTCTTCAAATTTTTGAGTTTCAGACCATTTGTAATCATCTGGTAATTGTTCAAATTTTTGGAATATATTATGTATTTTTTTTTCAAATTTGTATGATCAACGGATATGGATGAAAATTGCCCAAAATTTGGTGATGGAGTTTTCACGTGAATACGCAAAAGCGCTTTTTTTGGATTTTCGATGTACCTTAAAATGGGGAATCACTTAAATTTTGAGAAGGGCTGGAAGGAGGGCAAATATCTCAAATTTTTCGTTTTTGATTTCACATGAAACAGTAAGTCACGGACGCTAACATATCCAAATTTCAGCTTATTAAGTGCACTTGGAGAGGAGTAGAAGCAGAAAACAATTTTATGAGAAATTTTTGAGTCATGAAATTTCTTGCATCTTCCATATCTCCTCACCAAATCAACTTGGAAAAATCAAACTCTGTGTGTGGGGATGGTTGATGATCACAACATGACCACTTGAATTTGGATTAAAATGGATACAAAATGGCGGATTATCAAATTTGAGTAGGGCTTAAATTTTTGAGTCATGAAATTTCTTGCATCTTCCATATCTCCTCACCAAATCAACTTGGAAAAATCAAACTCTGTGTGTGGGGATGGTTGATGATCACAACATGACCACTTGAATTTGGATTAAAATGGATACAAAATGGCGGATTATCAAAATTTGAGTAGGGCTTAAGGAGCATTAAATCAGTAAAAATGTAATCAACGTGAACTCATATGATTATTGGTGATAGGAAGTATACTATATTCCAAATTCACCTTCGCACGTGATGTTTGGGGGGGGGGTAGAAGGGAGTGCTATCGACCTCAAAATGTGGTGGGAACACACGAGATGTCGAACATTTTTTATTGCGGCGTCATTTGATGAAATGAGCCCAAATGACTAATTTATTTAAGCTTCTCGAGTAAATTTGGAGGGGAATAAAAGCAAAAAACCGCTTTTGAGGGGAAAATTGCTGTAAGAAGTTCCCAGATGGTTATCGACCTCAAAACGTAGTGGGGGTACACGAGAGTGGAAAATTTTTTATTGTGGTATTATATAATGAAATGAAGCCAAGTGATTAACCTGTTCTGATTTTAGCTAACCTCCCAAGTGAATTTGGAGGAGAGTTGGGACAAAAAACGGTTTTAGAAGGGAAATCACGTGCTATAAGAAATTTTATGGATCTTCCATATCTCTTCACCAAGTAGACGTAGAAAAGTCAAACTTTGTGTGTAGTGTTAGTTGATGACCAGAATATGACCTTTTAAACTTGGACCAAAATGGTTCCAAAATGGCGGATTATCAAAATTTGAGTGGAGCTTGAAGCGTCTCAAATTTGTAAAAATGTAATTAATATGACCTCATGTGATTATTGGTAATAAGAAATATACTATATCCCCAATTCACCTTCCCACATGATGTGGAAGGAGAGAAGGAGGTGTTATCGACCTCAAAATATGGTGGGGGTACACGAAAGGTCGAACATTTTTTATTGTGGTGTTATATAATAAAATGAGCCAAAGTGGCTAACCTGTTCTCATTTTGGCTTCCCAAGTGAATTTGGCGGGGAATTAGAGCAAAAAACAGTATTTGGAGGGGAAATTACCTCTGGAAATTTCATGAATTTTCCCTATCTCTTCACCAAATGCATTTAGAAAGGTCATACTTTGTATGTAGGATTACTTGGTAACCAATATATTAACTCTTGAATTTGGGTCAAAATGGATCCAAAATGGCGGATCATCAAAATTAGAAGATAACCTGAGGAATTTCAAATTGCTGTAATTTGAAAAATACGATTCATGCAATTATTGATTGACCATAAATACACATTTTTATTCTACATTCAACTTCTTTAGTGCTTTTGGAAGAGGGGGGGGGGAAGGGGTTCCAAATTTCTACTGGGTGTAACCTGTAGATATGAAGAGATTTTCGAACATGCTTCAATTACAAATTCGCCTCTAGAAATACGACTTGGCTGCTTACATGTTTTTTAAGCATTGCTCTAAGGAACTTGTGAAACCTTCAAAAATTGCAATTTGAAAGGATTTTCAATTTTACCTTCTTTTTCTTCAAATGTCAGGGCAAATACATAAGTAATGAAGGCAAAATGGGCTTCTAAAAAATGTACGAAAAAATTCAGTTCGTAAATTGTCATAAATAAAGCGAATAAAATTCATTTTTCTAAAAAATGCTTCAATTTTGAGTAAGTATTTTCAAAAAGAAATAATAAGTGAGTAATTCATGGATAGTGTGAGTCATGTGTATTTCAAATTAGTCAAAGGTCAATATCTTTGAAATTTTTTTATTTTTGAAGAACTCACACTCATTTTGGAGGTGCTCTAGAAAGTTTGAAGAATGGAATTTTATGTACATTCTTTGGGGGTCTTCTATCCATTATTGTACTAGGTGTCTTGACACTTCCGCACAGCTTTGGTCAGCCTCCTTGTTGTTCATTTTTTTTATTAACCTGAAAGAAATGCCAAGTTTTCTGCGAATTTTTCGACTTTTTTTCACTTTTTTTGGCTCTTTCCCCTCCCCACTCCAAAAAAATGACTAATTTTTTTGAAACGATCTCATCATTTCAACTCTTGTGGACTGGAAATCTCGAATTCGATTTGGTCAAAAATATGATAATTTTTCATGTCAGAGAAGGGATAGGAGAGAGGTATTTTTTCAAGACTTATGTGAAATAATAAAAAATCACGAATTTTGCATCTGCTTGTTTGGCTTTGGAGCCACAATGCTTCTCGATCAGTAAAATTCATTTCAATATTTTTCCTCCTACAAATCTCGAATTATGCAACTTATCATACATGGCTGAAAATAAACCCGTGATCTCAGAAAATACTAAATATTTGACATGGATGAACTTTCCTGCATTCTGCGAAAATCTAAAAAAAAAATCTAAAATATATGTTGTGTAATAATAACACACAACGTGTGACATTCCAACTCGAAAGCGAAATTAACGACTTCTTGAAAATCGTGAAATCGAATAGTTCTCTGAATTAATTGAATTATTGCGAATACCACTCGTTTCCTATTAATTTAAATCTACTATCCCCGTTCCCTTCTATCGTGGTAATTTATTTTGTAATATTTGCATCTGTATTGTGGGGTCATGTTTCGAAGGTGCAGATATATGAAATTTTGAAAAATATATTTTTCATCTTGATAATGGAAAAAATGGGAATTTTTATCTTGTCATCAAGTGCAGATAAGATGTTGCTTTGCGCTAAATTGTAGAGAACATAGTGTAACTTCACTGATAACAAATAGTAAGATTGGAAGTGTTAGGTGGGAATCGAAAAACAAATTTAAAAAAGTTTTAGTTTTCGTGAAGAGCTTTGAAAATTCACCTATGAAGGTCATCCTTTAAACATCCCTCAATGATGAGAAATATGCCCCCTACAAAATGTAGCAGCTTTGCATCCCCTAGATAGCTTTGATATCGCAATAAAGAGTTGGAAAAAAATTGAAATTTTATTTCTTGATTTTTGTTTGTGAAATTAATTTTGAAAATTTTTGTCTCGTAATCAAGGGCAAATAAAGATGTGCGATTTGCGTTAAAATGCCGAAAATATACCGTATTTTTATTGATGAAAAAATTACTCAAGTTGAAGGGGGTAGGTGAGGAGATATGAGGATATTAGAATTGAAAAACACTATAAAACACTTGATTTTTTTACTTTTTCGTGAATAGCTTTAGAAATTGCCTCGTCAAGGTGCACTTTAACAAATTTCTTGATGATAAGAAACACGTCCTTTATAAAATGTGACAGATAGGCGCCCCCTACATGGCTTCGATATCGAAATAAAAAATTCTAAATAAATTGATTTTTTATGAAATTAATTTTTCAAATTTTCATCACCAGAATTATCAGTAACAAAACTGAGAAGTTGATGTCAAAATGTCGAGTATATAAGGAATCTACAAAAAAATTGTGAAAATGGTGGGGAGGGGGGTTGGTGACAAGATATAAAGATTTTGTCGTAGGTACCCAAAATCACGATGAAAAAAAAGTATTTTTTTTATTTTTATGAATAACTTTCAAAACTGTATAATTAAGACCCCCTCCGAAAAATTTCTCAATGATATAAAACGCGTCGAAATTATTTTTTAGGAAACCAAAAAAAAAAAAAATTGTTTCAAGATTTTATTTCGCCCACCGCATTTTGTAAGGGACACGTTACTTGAGGTAGACAAACCATTGTAACATTGATGTACTATGTCTCTTCTGTTACCCTCCCTCCGCCCTGATTTAAGTCATTCACTCTCAGAATACCTTTTATGTGCCTTTAACGTAAGCTTGAAGTTATCCAAAAGTTTCTGTTGTCATCCCCTAATAGATCTGAAATTTGAAAATCGTTCATTTCTAAATAAAATGTTTTTATTATTTTTTGTACACATGCACTCAAGTTTTACTTCAATTTGTAAATATTGAAATGTACCAAAAATGAAAGGGATACCCTTACACTTCTCTGAAGAGTGGGGATGGGGAATGATGATGGCTTTCCAACTTCTGGGGCATGAAAAACTTGTAAACATTTTTAGTGTAATCGAAAAATATGAAGTCTGAGAATTGTTGGAACTGAGAATGATTTATTTTGAAATTCAAAATTAATGAAATTTCAAAAAAATTATTTGTAAATTTAACAGTTATTTAATATTTGGAAATAAAAAATTTTTAAATTGAAAATAGTCGTATAATTTTGAAATATTTTTTAGCATAATTTTTATCAAGTTCAGCCTGAAAAAAAAAAAACGTAAGCAGCCATGCCGCATTACTGGAGCTGAGTTTTTAATTGGAGCTTGTTTTCATTTACTAATAACCTTGCTTAACCGTTCATGACTACAGGCCACACCCAATACCAAGTCTGAAAACCCCTACCCTATCCTTTCCAAAAACACTTAAGAAGTTGAATTTGGCACAAATGTAGTATTTCTTGCCATGAAATAATCATGAACACATATTTCTCAAATTATAACTATTTGAGGGTCCTCAAATTATCTTCAAATCTTGATAATCCGCCATTTTGGATCCATTTTGACTCAAATTTAGGTGGTTATATTCTGGTCACAAACTAATCCTACACACAAAGTTTGACCATTCTAGGCCGATTTGGTGATGAGATATGGAAGATTCATGAAATTTCCTGCAGCAATTTCCCCTCCAAAAGCCGTTTTTTGCTCTAACTCCCCTCCAAAATCACTGAGGAAGCTAAAATCAAAATACGTTTGTCACTTGGGCTCATTTTATCATATGACACAGCAATAAAAAATTTTCGACCCCTCCTGTACCCCCACCACTATTTTAGGTTGATAACCCCGCCTTCCCCCTCCAACATCATGTATGGAAGTGAATTCGGGATATAGTATACAACTTATCCCCAATAACCATATGAATTCATATTAATTACATTTTTACCAACTTGAGGCTCCTCAAGCTCTACTCAAAATTTTGATAATCCGCCATTTTGAATCCATTTTGATCCAAATTCAAGAGGTCATATTGTGGTCACCAACTAACCTCACACACAAAATTTGACCTCTTTAACTTGATTTGGTGGGGAGATATGGAAGATTCAAGAAATTTCATGACTCAAAACTTCCTCAAAAAGCCGTTTTTTGATCTAACTCCTCTCAATATGCACTTAGAAGCTGAAATTTGGATATGTTAGTATCCGTGACTCACTCTTTCATATGAAATCAAAAACGAAAAATTTGAGCTATTTGCCCCTTCTCCAGCCCCCTCAAAATTTGAGTGATCCGCCATTTTGAAATTTATCGAAAAAACAAAAAAACTATTTTTGCGTATTTTCAAGAAGAGTTCCTCACCGAATTTTGAGCGAATTTTATCCACACCCGCCTGCGCAAGGCGAGTGACACAAAAAACGCAATTTCTCAAAAACAGGTTTTTGCTAACTCTCCTCAAAATGCACTTAGGAAGCTGAAATTTAAATATGTTGGTGTCCGTGACTCACTCTTTCATATGAGATCAAAAACGAAAAATTTGAGCTATTTGCCTCTTCTCCAGCCCTCCTCAAAATTTGAGTGATCCGCCATTTTGAAAGTTTTCGAAAAAACAAAAAAAGCACTTCTGCGCATTTTCAAGAAGAGTTCCTCACCAAATTTTGAGCGAATTTTATGAATACTCGCAGGCGCTACGCGTGGGGGAAAAATATATATATACCAAAAAGTTGGACATTTGCCAGATGATTACAAATGGTCTGAAACGCAAAGATTTGAAGACCCCACCCTCCCCCGACCTTCCCTTCCCAAATCAGGTAGGCTGTAATAGCTATCGTTTTTATTAAAAACTCAGCTAAAAATTCCTAGCTGAAAAAATATTTCGTCCGCTTGGTCAGCCTAGTCAAGGCGCAAAAATCATTTCTGCGATTTTTGTTGTCGGCAGTTATGGCGGTACCTCTGCGTTCTTATTCTTGTAAATATGTAGATTGCAGGGAATGGGTAAAGATGAGTTCAAAATCGAACTCGACTGTATAAAAAAATACTTATTTTTCGATTTTTCTAATGATTATCGAACCTATTTGCTTTGCAGGCCGCCAGGGGAAAGATCAAGAGCAAATTCGATCGCTTCGTTTCCCACATCAGGAGGAGAAAATTCATCGGTAATATATTTATTTTTTTGCGTCGAATTATGGCGAAATCAATTAAGTTTGTTATCTTTATTCGTAACTCGTGCGATAATAGTACATCCCATCTGCTCGTAATGGTTTTGGGAATTAGCCAACTGTAAAACCGTACAAGCTACTGTATAATGTGTAACCAAGAGCTGTATTACATCTGATAGCTTTATCTACATCTCGTAAACGTATCTGCGTTTCGGAACATCGGAGTATACGATTAATACGTATATTTGGATAGATTTAGAGTATTAGAACATTTGTAATATCGATAAGATAATTGAAAATGAAATCGTAACGTTATCGTTGGACGACAAAACCTCCCATTTCTCCGGGGAATGTATCTATGAAGCGTTATTACGGTATCGTGGGACTCGAGAAATTCCCTATTAATTCGTTTTTTTACGTTTCAGCGTCGTAATGAAGAAGTGGAACAAAATCGGACAATGGTCTTTCACGTCGGTCGTACTGATTTAAGACTTATCAGCACCGATCGTAAAGAAGTACTTTTATACAAGCAACTGAAAGACGTTATAAATTGCGTTCAAGTAGGTTTATCAGCCAATAAGATGGTGTAGCGGAAATTCGTAATTTAATCTTATAAATTTTGCGCAGGGTAAAGACGAAACTGATCATTTTGGTGTAATATGCCGGGACGCGAACAGCCCTAATACCTACCTCGGTTATGTATTCAAGTGTGAATCGGATTCCGTTGTTTCTGAAATAATAGGAGGTGACGTATTTTACTTTTTTTATTATAGTTTGGCGGTGTATACGACGGTATTGTTTGGTGTAGCCGGAATACGTACGAATTGTAGTGTATTCGTTATAAATTTTTTTTGTTTATTTTACGTACGTTCGTGTCGGGTGTGTTAGAACTAATACAGGTGAATTAGAAGAGTGGAGATCGCTGTGCGACGTGATCGTTGGGATTTTTTCGATCGAGTATGCGGATTTTTTGTGGGGTGAGGGGGGACGATCGTTCGTGGATCGGGTTGAAATGGTGAATAATTTTTTACTCGCTTAAAAATGTGTTGGTATTTATGTTGATTATGGTAAGATGAAGTTGAGAAGCAGATTTGAACTTCAGTTGTGTAAGAATTAATTCATTGCTTCTGTTGTTGGTATTTATTGTTTTTTTTTTTTTATTAATAATTTTTTCTGCTCTCGAAAAAATGTATGTATCGCAGTGATATTCATATCGTATGAATTCATCATATTTTTCGATCACTTGTTAGAACCGAATTTCAGAAATTTGGGTTTTGGGCAGGAATGGGACGAATCACTTTTTTTTTAATTCGAATCACGAATCATTTAGACTTTTGGATTCGAATCACGAATCACGAATCGAATTTTTTTTTTTATTCGTTATTCGCGAATCATTAACTTCGAATCACGAATCAGAATCAAAAATTGAAAAAACGGAAGTAATAGTGTGCTTGTTGTGCTAAGTCGCTAAGTACACTAAAAATCATATTTCTACTCGTAAAATTAAATTGAATCATTACATTATAAAAGTTAAATTCACTATTCAGTTTATAAGTTTATCAGTTTGTTTTTTTTAAACCGCGTTTTTACTTTTTTTATCATTTTTTTTTTTAATTTTTTACCTATAAAATTAATTTTTTGAGGTTGTCACTAGTGCAGTTTAATGCAGTGTTTAAAAAAATTTGAAGAAAAAAATGATTCTGATTCGCGAATGAAAAAGTTAAAAAAAGTCCGAATCACGAATCAATTTTCAAAATTTAATTCGAATCTCGAATCACGAATCAGTTTTTGAAATTCATTCGAATCACGAATCAGAATCAACAAAAGTGATTCGAATAATTTATTCGAATCAATTTGATTCGTATTCGTCCCATTCCTGGTTTTGGGCTACATATAAGTACAACACAAGAAGTTCCAGCCTCCAGGGCCCTATTGGCTTTGTTTTATAACTTAAAAATTAAGTAGATACTGAAGAAAACGAATTTGATTTCCTAGGGTGGAAAGTTTGCCGAATCACTCCCAACAGTATGCTCAAAAAATTATAGCTCGCTTGGTTAACTTTGATCTATGATATTAAGATCACAGTCAAAGTTGAAGAAAAATTTTCGATTTTGAAAAAATCCAAAAAAATTATTTTTGGCCAAATTAAAAATTTTTGCATTTTGTCCTAAGACTGAGATAAGATTAGAAAGCAAATTTTCTCATATTTATTGTGCCTGAACTTTTTTTTTTTTTTTTTTTTTTTAAACTATGCTCTGATTATTACGCCATTTCTGAGACAATTAGATTTTAAAGAGGAGGCCAAAATGTTGTAGGAGAATCAAGATGTTGTGGATATATATTTAGTGTTTTGGCAAATTTTCGGATATCGTTTAGTTTTGGACCCGAAAAGAGTAGGTGATTGACATTAATAATTAGAAAAATTGTATACTATTTCAAGTCGTACAAAAAATTATTGATTAGTAGATCATCTGTGAAGGAGGGTGTAGTATATTCTCAATTTTGGTTTCATAGGATCCAAAAAGCAGGATTTAACGAGTTACTTAATTATATGGGAGAATGTATCATACCCTGATGTTACGATGTTATATATTTTGGGTCTTGTAAGAAATTAAGTGTCTCTGCGCCCCCCCCTCACCTACTCCGACCATACATGATCAACGAAAGATGTGAAACATTGATTTATTAATTTTTGATAAATTTAAATTAAAACACTGTGCTTATCATATAAAAAAAAAAAATGTAAACAGCTATGCCGCATTACTGCAGCTGTTTTTAACAAGAGCATGTTCAGGTTTGGACATAACGTTGCTAACTCCTTCACGACTACAGACCAGCGGCCACACCAGTACCAAGTCTAAAAAAACCATCCCTATCCTGTCCAAGATCACCTACACGTCAAGTTTCACCTTTCTAGGTCGATTTGATGATGAATTATGGAAGAATCATGAAATTTCTTACAGCAATTTTCCCTTTAAAAGCAGTTTTTTGCTTTTACTCCTCTCCAAATTTAATTGAGAAGCTTAAATCAGAATAAATTAGTCACTTGGGCTCATTTTATCATATGGCGCCGCAATAAAAAATGTTCGACGTCTCGTGTGTTTCCACCACATTTTGAGGTCGATAACACTCCCTTCTACCCCCCCCCCCCCCCCGGCCTCAACATCACGTGCGAAGGTAAATTTGGAATTTAGTGTACTTCTTATCACCAATAAACATATGAATTCATGTTGATTACATTTTAACTAATTTGAGGCTCCTCAAGCCCTACTCAAATTTTGATAATCCGCCATTTTGTATCTATTTTGATCCAAATTCAAGAGGCCATATTCTGGTCACCAGCTAATCGCACACACAAAGTTTGATCGTTCTAAGTTTATTTGTTGAGGAGATAACGAAGATTCATGAAACTTCTTACAGCAATTTTCCCTTTAAAAGCGGTTTTTTGCTTTTATTCCTCTCCAAATTTACTTGAGAAGCCTAAATCAGAATAAATTAGTCATTTGGGCTCATTTTATCATATGGCGCCGCAATAAAAAATGTTCGACGTCTCGTGTGTTCCCACCACATTTTGAGGTCGATAACACTCCCTTCTACCCCCCCCCCTCCCCAACATCACGTGCGAAGGTAAATTTGGAATTTAGTATACTTCTTATCACCAATAATCATATGAGTTCACGTTGATTACATTTTTACTAATTTGAGGCTCCTCAAGCCCTACTCAAATTTTGATAATCCGCCATTTTGTATCCATTTTAATCCATATTCAAGTGGTCATATTCTGATCACCAACTAACCCCACACACAAAGTTTGATTTTTCTAAGTTGATTTGGTGAGGAGATATGTAAGATTCAAGAAATTTCATGACTCAAAACTTCCTCAAAAAGCCTTTTTTTATTCCAACTCCGCTCATAATATGCTTAGGAAGCTAAAATTTGGATGTATTGGTGTCCGTGACTTACTCTTCGGTATGAATTCAAAAACAAAAAGTTTTAACCATTTGCCCCTTCTCCAGCCCCCTTAAAAATTTGAGTGATGTGCCATTTTGAGGTGTTTCGAAAAAATAAAAAAAATTGTTTTGTCGCATCTCCAAAAAGAGTCTCTCATCAAGTTTTGAGCAAATTTCACGAATACCAGCCGGCGTTAGAAGTGTGAAAAAATATACCAAAGAGTTGGGCATTTGTCAGATGATTACAAATGGTCTGAAACGCGAAGATTTGAAGACCACACCCTCCCCCAACCCATAATAGCTATCGTTTTTAAGTTGAAAACTCAAATACAAAGTGTTATTTCTGGTAATTTCAAGAAAAGGAATAGTGGGGGGTTCTAGATGAGGGAGGACATAAAATTATATCATTGTCATACTCGATGCATTTTATTACCTCTAAAACAATTAGTCACGTGCCCATATTTTCTTAATTTTTTTTTTTTTATTACAAGGCAACATATACTACCCCCGCTTCGCTTTATACCTATTTTGAAAATATGACGATTTGAAAAGCATCGAAATGAAATAGTTATTATTATTTTTTTCAGAGTTTTTAGGTTAGTCAGACATTTTTTTTTTACTCTAAATTTCAGCTTTCGATTCTAGATTACGTTCCAATGTAATCTCTTTGAGGTGCATTGTTGAATCGTGAAAATGAAGGTGAATATAAATTTTGGAAAAATCTGAAAGCGTCAAAATCTTCCCTCTCCTCTCCTCCTCTCTTCTGCCCACAAAGTGATCTGAGATCTAGAGAAAAAATTATGTGAGCAATATCATCGGAAATTAGGTCAAAAATCATATTTTTTTTCGCCAAATTAATATAATCGACCATAAAAAAAACATATCCAAGCAATGAATTTACTTTATCCTGTTTCGTCCTGTTGAGTGTTAAATACATTACATATGTGGACTAAAATTTCTAAAATCAATATATTCCAAAATCAATTTATCTTGACGTCGTTAACTAAAGTTAAACTTCAACTATCTCGGGAAAAACGAAGCGATTCTAATTTCACAGAAAGAAGTTACATATTGTTTACCATCGGTTAACAAACGACGTTTGATTATTATCAATGGTTCAATTACGAGTATCTCGAACGAGCTTAGTATTTTCCGTCGTAGCGAAGATAAGGAGAAAGAATAATAACTCGATTTCGAGATCTATCATACCTGTTGCATTCGGACTGACGTACTAGTCGAACGTGTATTACGTGAAGAAAATTATTTCTTTGCAATTTAGTCGCTTATGTGGACGTTGACGCGATTTTCGATATAAAAAAATTTTTTTCTTTCGATTTTCTAGAAAATACGTACAGGTTAAGGGTCTGCGTGGACGGCGTTCGGCTCGTAAATTTTATACGATCGTCTTATCGATACCATTTACTACCGAGGAAGCGATTAAATTTCATTTTATATTCTAAGCGAACGGGATCGCGATCGAGATGCGTATTATAAATATACGTAGGAAATTATTTAACGTCGATTCTTTCTCTCCTCCAGCTATAACGCAATCGAACGCGGTTGGTAAGAAGAATAGTAATGTGGTGATGAATTGCGACCATTGTCCGATGGTTTGGTTTCAAAGGGTGTTGGCTGAAATCGAAGGTAAGCGAATTTATCTATTAGTTGATTCGATGGTCGACGGTGAGATTTATTCGGTTGAATTTTAAATAGGCTTACCAGATCAGGATGTGCAGAATACTATTTTAAAGAGGCTCGAGGAACTGCCCGAAGACGAACAAGAAATGATTTTGAATAAGTTGAACGCGACCGCTTCTATAAGCATTATCGACGATAATTGCTCCGAGCAGAATCAGTTGCTGTTGACTCTTTTGAAAGCTCATTGCGATGGGAAGCAAAGTAGACACGTTCACGATACCGCCGAAAATAGGTACGAATGTGTGATATTTTTTACCATGTATATGACATAGGTGTAGGTATTTTTACAATTTTTTTCGAATGGTGTTTGATTCAAAGTTGCTTTTTATAACAATTTTTTTTTTCTACGAAAAAATATTCAATTTCATCCTGAAACTTGAAGTTAAAAATTCATAACAAAATTTTACGAGCGGTAGGAAGATCCCAAATTTTTTATTTTTTTATTTTTTTGCAATGATGAAACGATTAAGAATTGTAAAATTTCAGTTCATAGAATTTTATAATTTTGTCCTCAAACATATGGCTGAGGAAAGTATGATGAAAAATTGAATTTTTGAATTTTCAAGCTCCGCAATTAACTTTGGATACCAATTGCTCTGAACCCCTCCCCCCCTCTTCCTGGCATGTTTTTAGTTGCGTTCTACCTACTTTTATATCTTTTGTATCTCGACTCCTTCAGGAGACAGGGTAGGCAAATCATCACACTTGAATAGCACACGAGTATTCGTACGTGTGATATGAAGGATGTCAGTCTGAAATGAAGTACGCTGTTTATAAGATTTTAATTACTTATTGGCGTTTTCTTACAGACATGAATTTTTAAATCACTATTTGGGTGGCGGTACTATCTTCATGAAAGCCAAAAGATCGCTGACAAGCTCGTTCGATCAGTTGTTAAAAAGGAAACCTTCAAAAGATGATTTCGGTATCAATAACAAAGAGTTCGCTGTGCCAATTAAACCAGCTGCCATTACTAGGGTATTTAATTTATCAAATTAATAATTTGAAGTTTTATCAACTTATCAAACATTTTGTGTAAGCAGTTTTTGCGTAATATAATTATTATTTTTTTAATTTTCATTTTTTCAACGTATAGGAACATAGTGCGCATTCTTCCGTATCGTCTTTAGACGTAGTCGAAGAAAGTGATAGTGCAACGAAATCCTCCAGTAGCAACGCCTTATCAGCTAACGCGAAAGAAAAAGAAGCAGTCGTTGCTGCAGATTGCAGTTCTCCACATAAGAGTTTAAATAGTCCGAAAACGATGAGAGAAATGTAAGTCATCGAGGGTGGAGTTGTATTTATGTGATAAATTTTTTGTTCATTCGAAGATTACCTTTTTTTTTTTTTCAATTTCAATTAGATTCCTCAAAGTGGGTAATTCCCCGAGATGCTCAATTGTGCCATCTGATACCGAAGGTGATGATCCGGAAGAGTCTGGGTCATGGAGACAAAATATTTTCAAAAATGTAGTCACTCCTAATAAACACGTTATAGGTATTTTTTTTGCATTTTTAATTTGAAAAGGATTCGTATTTTAGAAAGTTATTATGATTAAATGTGGATGATTTTTATTTTCTTGCAGAAGCTCCGAAAAAAGCTCGAGGTAGAGAAGAATTACGCTCCTTATGGAAGAAAGCCATAAATCAGCAAATTTTGTTGATTAGAATGGAGAGGGAAAATGCCAAATTATATGGTAATGAAAATTCTTCGTGAATCTTTTTTTAGTTGAGTTTTTAACTTGAAAACGATAGCTACTACAGCATACCTGATTTGAAAAGCGAAAGGGAGGAGAGGAGAGGGAGAGGTCTTCTCATTTTTGCGTTCCAGGCTATTTGTAATCATCTGTGAAATTTCCAACTATATATATATGCCACTATCCTTGTCAGGCCTTGGACAGTAGATAGCAGATACCAAACAAACGTTCTGAGACCCGGTTCTATATTTAAAGAGCTAGAGATGCGTGCGTGAGCTTTTTGGAAACCACTTGAACATAGCATTTTAGGAATCTTTAGAGGGATGAGAAAAATTCAAAATTCACGTATACGAATGATATGCAACAGTTCTTGAAAATCGCATTCTTACGATATGACGTCACGTTATTCTAAAAGTGAACAGAGTATACTATTTTTGTCAGACCCAACTGGATCTCTCTAAGATAGCACCGCATCCATGGCTCCCTAACGCTCAAATATACATTATACACACAAAACGTTGTTAGACCCCTTTTGAGTCCCGGAACGATAGCAGCATTTTCAAGAACGGGTCTCACATTACCGTAGCCTATCTACAGCATGCGTAGCATCATCAGGTATTCATAAAATTCACTCAAAATTTGGTGAAAGGCTCTTCTTGAAATCGCGCAAAACTACTCTTTTTGTTTTTTCGATAAATTCCAAAATGGCGGATCACTCAAATTTTGAGGGACGCTGGAGAAGGGGCAAATTGCTCAAATTTTTCGTTTTTGATCTCATATGAAAAGTAAATCACGGACACTAACATATCCAAATTTCAGCTTTATAAGTGCATTTTGAGAGGAGTTCGAGCAAAAAACGGTTTTTTGAGGAAGTTTTGAGTTATGAAATTTCTCGAATCTTCTATATTTGCTCACCAAATCGATCTAGAGAAATCAAACTTTGTGTGTAGAGTTTGTCGGCGGTCATAATATGAGCTCTTGAATTTGGGTCAAAATGGATCCAAAATGGCGGATTATCAAAATTTGAGTAGAGCTTGAGGAGCCTCAAATTGATGAAAATGTAATTAATATGAACTCATACGATTATTGGGGATAAAAAGTGTACTATATCTCAAATCCACCTTATCACATGTTATTGGAGGGGAGAAGGAAGGGTTATCAACCTCAAAATGTGGTGGGGGTACATGAGAGATGGACAATTTTTTATTGTGGTGTCATATGATGAAATGAGTGCAAGTGATTAACGTGTTCTGATTTTAGCTTCCCAAGTGAATTTGGAGGGGAGTTGGAGCACAGAACGACTTTTAGAGGGGGAATTGCTGTAGGGCTCACCAAATCGACCTACAAAAGTCAAACTTCGTATGTAGGGTTAGTTCATGACCAGAATATGATCTCTTGAATATGGGTCAAAATGTATCCAAAATAGCGAATTGTAAAAATTTAATAATGATTTGAGGACCCTTAAGTAGTCATAGGTTGATTTTTAGACTTTGTTTGGGTGTGGCCTGTAGACAGGAAGTAGTTAGCAACATTGCATTATGCAAACCTGAGCAAGCCTCAGTTAAAAACTCAGCTCCAATAATGCAGCATGGCTGCTTACGGTTTTTTTCAAATTAGAACAATTAAATTTGATTTTTTTCAATGTAAAAGTAGATTTTAAATCATTACAATTTTTTTTTTTTTTAGCGAGACAAGAAGAAGCTACCACGAAGAGAATAAAATTAGAATACGACGATATAGGTTCTTCGGCCAAAGAAAATACCGAAGTTTGGGAAGTCATGATTAACAAAGGGAATCGTAAATACGACGATCAAATGTTATTACAAGCTGTGAGAAAAGGTGAGGTTATCTTTTTGATAAAAATATTACATTTTAATGGGTAAAATTATCATTTAATTTTTCGATATTTCTTTCACAGGAGTTCCTAGAAACAAGCGTGGCGAAGTTTGGATATTTTTAGCCGAACATTATTGTTCAAAAATGCCTCCACCAATTGATACCTCGAAATTTCCCAAATATAATGTGCCTTATGATGATTTATTGAAAGAACTCACTTCGCAACAACACGCCATTTTAATTGATTTAGGTATTTGTAATTCTTAAAGTAGTCGAAAAAAATGATATGGTAGATATAAATGTCAATATAACAAATTATAAAAAAAAAAATGATCATATCATATGTACGAAATATATGTTTTTCATTAATTGAAAATAATTTAATTCATATAAATGTAAAAACTTGAAAATTAATAAATTACCAATTTTTATTTCTTTGAAAAATATATTTTTTTTTATTAAAATTTTTTAATTTATAAAAAAAAATTATTTATTAAAAAATAAAAATACATTAAATATTTAATTTAAAATATATTTATAAATAAAATAAAAATAATTTAATTCTATAAAAATGAATTATATTGGTGACATTTTCAGGACGCACGTTTCCAAATCATAGCTATTTCATGTCTCCTCTTGGACCCGGTCAGTTGGGTTTATATAATTTACTAAAGGCATATTCTTTGCTGGACGAAGAAGTCGGGTACTGTCAAGGATTGAGTTTCATAGCCGGAATTCTCCTACTACATGTACGTTTCACTCGTATATTTAGTTTTCTTATCCATCACCTCCTCTTAGCTCGTCAAAATATTCATTCTGATTGTTTTCTGATACAGATGAGCGAAGATCAAGCGTTCATAATGTTGCGCCATCTCATGTTCAGACGCAATCTGAGGCAACAATACCTTCCAGATATGGCTGGTCTGCAAGTACAGTTGTATCAGTTAACCAGGCTTTTGAAGGATTACTTACCCGAATTATACGAACATTTTGATAAACACGAAATTTCACCGATTTTGTACGCAGCCCCTTGGATACTTACTATTTTCGCGTCGCAGTTTCCATTGGGATTTGTTGTACGAGTTTTTGGTAGGTTTTGTATTCTGTGATTGTATGAAGGTGATTGTAATTGTTTGAAATTTTTTTTTCTAAATGTTCGTGTAATATGGTATTTTAGATTTGATTTTCGTCGAAGGATCCGGTGTACTTTTTAAAGTGATATTAGCATTACTGAGCCATCACAAAGATGATTTATTGAAATGCGACGGATTTGAAGCGATTATGGATTATTTGAAAACTACTGTACCCGAAATCGATAAAAATTTATTGGATTTCGTTATTAAACAGGTATATTAATTCGTATTCAGTCAACGATTTTTTGCTGAGTTTTTAACAAAAATAATAGCTTTTACAGCCCGCCTCATTTGAGGAGGAGAGCCCAAAGAAGTCCATGTTGGTGAAATAAAATCAACATATGTTGAAGGGGTTTCAAGTCGAATTTTTTTCTAATTATGAAAATTAAAAATTAAAATAAAAAAAACGAAAAATGAAAAAAATTAGGTCAATTTTTTCAAAAATATTATCAGTGTGAATAACATCTTAATTTCATTTATTTTTCATCTCATCAAAAATTTTAATTCGTCATTCATCTTTCGCTGCAATAGCAAATCATCGAAAATAAAAATGCAAATAATTTCTAAAAAGCTTGAAAACAGGAAATTTTCATTATCACATAATTGATAAAAAAAAATTCTGATTTTTTTTTGTCACTTGTCGATTTTTTTACCAATATTGTCAATTTTTTTTGCTTTTTGAAGGTTAGAATTTTATTTTTAAAATTCCTAAAAAACTTAAAGCATAAAACATTCTTTTTTTCTTTTCTTTTTTTTTTTTTGTTGGAAAAACTCGCGTTTCCCGTTTTTCACGTTTTTCCATTCACGTGTCGTGTTCTGCAACGAAATGATTCTTCATTCTTCATTTTCTGTTACTTAAAAAAATGTTTGGTTGGCTCAGTATTTAATGATATATTTTTTCAAGGTTATAAAATTAGTTTTCACTTCTGGGGTAAAGTAAGTCTTTTCCTGGAGATTAAATTTTAATTGGAGTGAATTTATGAATTAATTAAATTTTTAGTAGGTACCTACTTATTTTTTTTTGTTTTAAAAATTAAAAAGTCGTTAATACCAAGTATACGTTTGAAATTGCGAAAAAATGTCGTTCTTTTGTTATAAAAATTTGTGTGCATGTTCGGGTAGGGGGTGGCCCTCAGATTTATCTCTAAAATTATTCTTCATATATAGAACTTCTTCCGAAAAAAATTTCTGTCCACTCCATAGAAGGGCGTGCGGGGTGAACTCAAAATATAGAGGAAGTAAATAGAAAATGAACAACTTTCTATTACGGTTTCATATGACAGTGCCAACCAAACTTGGTAAAATATTCGAATTTCAGCTTCTCAAGTAGGAATGAAGGGGAGTTAGAGCTGAAAAGATCTTTTGGAGGGTAAATAAAGTCAGGAAATTTCATGAATCATTAATTTCTCTTCACGAAATACATTCACTAGGGTTTGTTGGGAATCAGAACATGAGCTCTTGAATTTGGGTCAAAGTGCATCCATAATGGCGGATGCCAAAATTTGAGAAGCCCTCGAGGAGCTTCAGATTACTGAAATTTGATAAATATTGGCTTCCTGGATTCCCATGGACATATTTTAGATTGTTTTGGAGGGGATAAGGGAGGAGTTTCAATTTTGGTAGTGAATATGTCTGTGAAGTGGCAAGCATTATATGCAATAAAATTCAGCTCCAGTAATGTGGCATGGCTGCTTACATTTTTCAATTTTTTTTTCAATTTTATAGGTTTGCACGACAGACATATCGAAACATCTTTTAGAGTATAATGTAGAATATCACGTTTTGCAAGAAGAACTTTCTACTCCAAGACCGGAAACGAAGAAGTTGAAGCAAATGGAAGAACTGAATAAAAATTTAAAAGAAAAGAATCAATCGCTGACCGAGCAGTTGGAGGTGAATATAATGTTCATCTTCATATAATTTCAATATTTAAAGATTCTTCAACATTATATTTTTATTTTTATTTTTTGCAGATCGCCTTAAGTAATAATAGTCGTCTGGAGACAGTCAGAGTTAAACATTTGTCTCAAATAAATAAACTAGAAAGCGAAGTACGCGCTTTAGAAGTAACGGTGAACACTCTGGGTAATTTCATATCATCCATAGCGTACGGAAAGACGGACATCGAAATACCGAACGACGTTCTGAGAATTTTATCACAACTGAATATGGCGGAAAGACGGCGTAGCTTGCCTAAATCGTCGTTGACTGATTTAAATAACGATTATAAAACGAGTAAAGATAAAAATATTACTCTGGGCCAACTCAAATCGCACAGCCTTACGCCCAAAATGGGCTCGTCGTATTTCGCCAATTCGTTCGATCAAATTCGACAGCAAAAGATGAATATTCTACCGAGCAACACGAATAATAAGAAAATCCAAGAGGTATCAGATACCAATAAACATTTAACCAAGTCTCTGTCGGATACGAGAAACATAAAATTTGATAAAATCGTCGAAGAATCTACCGATCGTAGTCAAAGCTTGGGGCGTGTTTTGAGCTCGCACGAAATGGAAACGTTGAAAATGTTCCAGAAAAATTATTCGAAAGAGCGTAGAGGCGACGATGCGATGAAAAAGGCGCCGATGAAGTCGTCGAAAAGCAGCTTCGAGCTTGGTATTACGCAGCAGAACGAGCAACCGGATGATAAAAATTCGCCGTATCCGCTCAACTGCGGTGGTGTACAAATTTCCTATACCGGTCCGACCAAACTAAAGAGTCTCCGTCCCTCTAGGATTAGAACCGAAATGCACATTAATGTGCCTAAACATTTAATCACGGAGCATAGCTCCAGTAGCGAAAATAGCAACAGCGTCGATAATAACGATTCGGCATTTGACGAGAGCGTCGAATCCATCGATTCGAATGGAAATTTTTCCGATAAAGCCGAAAGCACCGTTAGCGCTGTGCAAGATTCGAAACTCGCCAATAGCGACGTCACTATTAGTTGATAGGTAATTTCACACGTGCCAAACATATGAGATGTATTTCGTTTAAATGCTCCAAGTATTATAATAGTTCCAAAAATTAATTTTTTCTACGTCGTATTTTTGATTCGTTTGGTAGATATTTTTCATTGAAGTTTTGTTACGCTGGTTTGTACATTTGAATTTTCTTAGTTAATAAGTATTGTCTTTGAGACTGTTATCAGAGGTCTTTAGTAGTGTTTTTGATCTCTTTAATTTTGCAGGAGAATTTTGTTATGTGATTTGTCGAATGATTGTGATTTTTTGACGTTACGTTATATGTATTTTATAGTATTCGTAGTGTGAGACAGTGCCACTCAAATTTTATTTTAGTAACGTTGATGTTGAATAGAAAATACATTTGATATATTAATCGTGATTATGATTATGCGAATAAGAAATGACTAATATTAGTGATCTGCTGTATTCTATTTAATTATTACCAAACCTGATATAATATTTATTTAATAAAATAATCGATTCCTTTATTCGTTTATTTAATTTATTAACTTTTATGTGCAATATTTTTATGTTGCGAATGATTTAGCAATATAGAGAAAATGAAGAGAAAAACGAAAAACAAAAATCATTCTGATAAAATAAGGCAGTACTACTAGATTTTTGAATAAGAAAAATTCCCATTTAGATGATATTCGTTATACATATCAATAATATAGTTTCTATCAACATACTAAAAGTCTGCAGGAATCGGAGTAGAGCGTAGCCCACGAAGTAGGTTTTATATTTTTATCGAGAAATAACGAGTCTACAGACTACACCAAAAATGCCTATTCAGCGTACTACACTTTCCTATTACCAAGAGTAAGTGCCATCATTGTTGATTTTATTGTGTGCTATGGGTTCATTACTTATTTCTTAAATAAATAAAAAAGTTCTTCAATTAATTAAATAAATAAATGAATGAATAAATATACCATCAAAAGATTTCAAATCGATTGTAAGATATAGAATCCTTAAGAATTGGTCCTCCACTCGGTAACAGACCTCTACTTCAAATAAATTGTCTTATTATAGCCGCCACATCGCCTAGCGTGAAGGTTGGGCAAAATGCGGGATAAAAGGATTTCAAATCCGAAATCCTTTGCAAAAATGGATTCCAAATCCAAAAATCAACATCTAGGTAAAGCATAAAGATAATAATGAAACGAAAAACCTGAAAATCATTCTGAACTTTGAAACGTTTTTATTATTAAATTAATTAAAAAGTTAGAAGTAAGAAATAGGCTCTATCGGAAATCACCAAGTACCTGAATCTGATCGCAAAACACCAAAATTATAGGATTTCAAATCCAAAATTTGGATTTTGATATTCTTTGGATTTTAAATCTAGCATCCTGTTCAAACCTGTCTAGCCTATGTCACAACAATTGAAGAGAAGTTATACTCTGTAGGCTTCGTATTGGTCACACCAATCTGATCCATTCACTTCACATACGTATCGCCCAATCTGCGAACTGCGAACATTGTAGAAATCAAATTACAGTGGCACATCTTATCCGAGATATCCTACGCCCTAAAAAACCCATTTTCTCTCACCCCAATTCTAAAAGATGGAGGGCAAATAGTACAATAACTACTCCAATTCTTCTGTAGCAACTTTCTTTCCCCACCTTTACACTTCTCAATTTTACTTGCACGCATCCCTAGTCAAATGCTGTGCACAGGGCTAACTACAAAAAATAAATGAATAAATTATTAATATAAATAAATAAATAAATAAATAAAAGAATACTTAAATAATACTTAAATAATCTATTAAATAAGTAAATGAATACCTACTTTACTAAATAAATAAATAAATAAATAAAAAAATAGTTTATTTATTAACCAAGAATTGAATGAATAAATGAGTAAATAGTTTATTTAATAAACAAAAAAATAATACGTATTCTGTTGAATAAAAATTAATAAATAAATATTTGAAGTAGTTATCCTGGAAAATCCAACCTTCAAGTTAAAACCTACCGCGAAACCTATTCACTTTTCTTTCTCATTGTTTTCCTCTGTGAAGAAGTGGGGAAGAAAGGCGGCGCGAATATCGGTAAAACGTTTTCATCACGGTGTTTCTCATTGATTGAAATGTTCGCACGCTGATTTTAAACGAAAATGTGGTTTCGAATAAAATTTTAATTTAATCTCAGTAATTATGTCAATATTTATGAAAATCTTAATTAATTTACATTGTGCGGTTAATTCCTATATTTTCGGATGTCGCATACTTTTTTGTGGTCTGGATACCTCGATAAATCGTACCATTTTCCCGCTATTTTCTTGACATGTGGTTTTTTTTGCGAAATTTCTACAAGAATTTCCTTTGTAAGTACTCTTCCGATATTCGTTTTGTTTTACACAATAATTTTGTAAATAAACGTAAATGTGTTCGCGCAACCCTTTTTATTAAATGTACACCTCGAATTACCTTATCATGGTGAATTTCTCTTGTGTCGACCACGTGCTGGTAAAAGTACTTTGACACCCTATTAGCATCCTTCAGACGTGTTTCGTTGAGTTTTTCGTATTTTGCTATGAATTGTCTAGTAGTAAAATTAATCTTGATAATAAGTCGTATTTTTTCGAACTATTACGAAACGACCTCGTTTTGTTAGCAGGCATTTGTGAGTTGCGCGGCAATTAATAGCTTTTGTGAATTAATTACTTATCGGACGTCCCTATGACCGCATTCGTCGAAGGATGGAATATTGTTCAAACCCTGGGCGAAGGAAGCTATGGAGAGTAAGTGTGACGTGAATATTTGTCAATAATTAGCAGTATACAGTTGCCTAATGAAAACGTGTTTCGTCTTCAGAGTGAAACTTGTGGTGAATCCGAGTACTGGGAGCGCGGTTGCTATGAAAGTTATAGATTTGGTGAAACACCCTAATGTTCAGAAAGCTGTTCGGAAAGAAATCATCATACATAATTCGCTTTCTCATCCCAATATCATCGGATTCTATGGACAGAGGCAAGATAACTCCTGCGTTTTTATATTCCTCGAGTATGCTTCTGGAGGCGAATTATTTGATAAAATTGGTACGTTTAAAGAGTTAATGCGCGATTGGAATTTTTCATTGTGACGTGTATGTGTAATTCTACAGAGCCTGATATTGGTATGCCTCAGTCGGATGCGCAGAAATATTTTCGACAGTTGATTACTGGCGTGGTAAGGATTTTTTTCTCAACTTTTTCGCGCATTTAAATTCCCAAGGTGACATAAATTTTTTTTTCATCAGGAATACCTTCATTCCAAGGGTATCGCCCATCGAGATTTAAAACCAGAAAATTTACTTCTAGATGCCGAAGGAAATTTAAAAATCAGCGATTTCGGTATGGCTACTTTCTTCCGTTTTCAAGGAAAAGTAATGATTTGTAGATTCGCCGGTAAACCTATATTTCGAAAATTTTTATTAATAATTTTCACGCAGGAAAGATTGTTGGAAAACCGTTGCGGAACATTGCCATACGTTGCCCCTGAAGTGTTGCTAAACAACTACGCTGCTGAACCCGTTGACGTTTGGTCATGCGGTATCATTTTAGTAGCTCTACTAGCCGGAGGTGAGATAGTCATTTGAAATGGTTTGATGTAGTAAACAGATTTTTCTCGTTTTGTAGTAAGCTGTAGCTAACTAATAAGTGTCCTTTAATATTGCACCGCATCACCAGCTTGAAGACAAGAAAATTAATGAAATGTATGGGTACCTTTGGTATTCGAGCTGTAGGTTTGATTTGGATTACCTAAGCTAGATACCGAAGCTATCATTACATTTATATCCATCGCACACATACCTTCCTGCGTGTTGTTTGTGGCGTGTAATATTAATATTCGAATTGTATATCATTTTATATTGTGTAATTAATGGATTTTTTTGATTTTATTCTTTATTTTAACATATATACGCCCATTAATTATCGTTAGCTTATCGCTTTTATGATAGATAAAATTTTAGAAACTCTTTTATCACGCATTCACCAACGTACTTTTTGCTAGTAATTATGTACGCCGAGAAATTCAGGATAATTTTAATGGCGACTTGAAATGATGCAAGAAAATGAACTTCATATCTTCATCGTTTTCTTACAAAGAGTTTTTTTCTCTTCCAAGTATTATGTATACGGTTTTCTGATTTTTACTCAGTTTATATCTGCTTGATTTTAATGTGATCAAATCTGCGTTGGACTTGAGCTCTCTCGATATCAAATTGAAATGAAAAGTTGATTACTCTAGTTGATGATTTTCTTGAATATTTTGCCTGGAGTTCCATAATTGTAAATAAATTGAGTTTCTGCGAGATTTTCATACCAGTGTGATCATAATTTTAGTTTGAAAATGATGTATTTTTTGAAGATGCCGGATGGGAAATTCGGGGGAGGGGGGCAAACCACCCACTTCTTTATAAATGTATGTATATACTCGGGTGTCGCTTATTATTTGAAATTAGAATTTTCATGGTACTCCCACTCAGAAGAAATTGCTTTGGGTCCTAAATGAACCACTAAAAAATTTTATTTCATGAAAATGATTTCATCTCCAAGGAGAACTGGGCTTCGAAGCTGAAAAGATTTGAAATTTTCAAAAAAAAATAAAAATTATGATTTACGAGTCAATTCTCATTTTAATGTCATATTTTGTCTCGAAGACCTAAAAAAAAAATTACCGGGCGATTTTTCCAATATAGTATTTAGTGAAATTTTCCACTGAGAAAAGCTATATTAGCGGATTATCAGCGCAGGATTCTTGTGGGTAGGTATATAATAAAAATAGAATAAAATAAAATTCCAAGAAATACTGATTGTAGAAATTTTGAAAAAATGAAATTGTAAGTTTTTCATAAAAATTATCTAATACGTATATAAAATTCTTCCGAAACGGCTCGACCGATTTTTATAAAATTTTGTGTGTGTATTCAGTACGTCCGAAAATAGGGAGTTCATGTTTTTCATATTTCTAAATTTCAAAATGGCGGATTACTCAAACTTGGAGGGGGGCTGAAGAAGTAGCAAATAGTTCAATTTTTTTGTTTTTGATCACATATGAAAGAGAGTCACGGATACCAACATATCCAAATTTGAGCTTTCTAAGTGTATTTTGAGGGGAGTTTGAGCAAAAAACATTTTTTTTTGGAACTTTCGAGCCATAAAATTTCTTGAATCTTTTATATCTCCTCACCAAATTAACTTTGAAAGATTGAATTTTGTGTGTGAGATTAGTTGATGACCAAAATATGAGCTCTTGAGTTTTGTCAGAATGGATGGCTTTTTGAGGAAGTTGTGATTTGTGAAATATTTTTCCCTTCGCGTAGCGCCGGCCGATATTCGTGAAATTCGCTCATAATTTAGTGAGATTTTTCTTGAAAATACTAAAAAAAATTTTTTTTTTTGTTTTTTCGAAAAAACTCAAAATGGCGGTTCACTCAAATTTTGAAGGAGGTTGGAAAAGGTGCATATAGCTTGAATTTTTCTTTTCTAATCTCATATGATATAGTGAGTCATGGACAGCTTTCTAAGTTTATTTTGAGGGAAGCTGAAGCAGAGGATAGCTTTTTGAGGAAGTTTTGAGTTATTAAATTTTTTGAATCTTTCATATCTCCTCACCAAATCAACTTAGAGAGGTCAAACTTTGTGTGTTGGGTTAGTTAGTGACCAGAATATGACCTCTTTAATTCGGATCAAAATGGCGGATTATCAAAATTTGAGTAGAATTTGAGCATTCTCAAATTAGTAAAAGTGTAATGTAATATCAACTCATATTATTGGTAATAGGAAGTATACTCTATCCCCAATTCACCTCCATACATGATGTTGGAGAGGGGCAAAAAGTATACTATATCTCAAATTATCTTTCACACATGATATTGGAGGGGAAAAGGAGGGGTTATCGACTTCAAAATGTGGTGGGGGTACAAGAGATGTCGAAAATTTTTTATTGTGGTGTCATACGACAAAATGAGTCAAAGTTACTATTCTACCTTGATTTTCAGCTTCTCAAGTGCATTTGGAGGGGAGTTGGAAATAATTTATATGGCAAAACAGCGTTTGCTCGGTCAGCTAGTTTCATTATAAAAATTATAAACCACGCATACCTGTTTATCGCCATTCTAGTTTTTATAATTTGTTGAGTTTTTGAATGAAAATGTCTGTGCCTTTCTAGTGTGTCAAGGAATCATTTTTTTTCATACTCATTTTCGAAAAAAAAAAATTTTCCATCCATTCCACTTGAACGTACATCAGGGAATAGTTGAAGTTTTTTTTTTTTTTTTTTTTTCTCGAAGAATACACATAATCTAATTTTTGATCTAACCTAATATCAAAATCTTTTTTTGATTTTTGTTGAAAATGAATTTTTTTTTTTCCTTTTTTATTATACTGGGCGTGTATAATTGCCAGGATTGTTACGCCCAGTGTAGAGAGTTTAATTTATATTTGGTTTTTATATTTTATTATTTTGAAAAGCAGTTGTTTCGTCATTTAGCAACTTTTGTGGTCACTCCTTCTCTTTTGAGAAAAGAAAATTAATAAAATCGATTAACGCTATTATTCATCCCTTGCTTTTCTTACGGATTTAAGCACTTGATTTTTTTTTTCGTCAGTTCACAAAAAAGTAGGAATTTCTATTTTTTCATGTTAGCAGTACACTGTTGACGTAGGTCTCATTTTTCAATCTTGTATCGATATCGATGTGATAGTTGACATTTTTAAAATACATATTTTGTTAAATGGGAAAAAACTGCTCAAAATTTTGGAAGTGAGATCAAATCTTCCTCCCCCTCCCCCCCTCTTGGTCACTGTACGAAAATTTTGAATAAGCTTAACGGCAGTTGTATAAATGAATGTAAATACTGTATATGTACATTTCACCATTATCCTAGATTATCGCTGTTGATAAATATGTGAAATGAATTCGTTAATCGTATGTGTTTCATGTATTCAAAAATAAACCACCCATTTAAAAATACCGTTTCCTAGGCGCACCGGCTGATAAAAAATTATTTATTTCAGAGTTACCTTGGGATCAGCCGACGAACGATTGCGAAGAATATAGAATATGGAGAAGTAGCAAATACATGCAGGTGACGCCTTGGTCGAAATTAGACACACTGGCTCTATCGCTGGTGCGAAAAATCTTAGTTCCTGGCTCGGCCTCGCGATATTCCGTATCAAGTATCAAATCTCATCGCTGGTATAACAAAGAATTCGCCGAAAGCTCGAGTGAGTACCGTTGATGTTCTTTGGTAGATGTTTAGCGGCGAAATACGAGTAAAGAAGACGCTGACGATGGTTTACCAAAACACCACCTCAGGTACTGAGTGACACCTGCGGTACACATGAAAACGCACAGGTTTATTCGGTATCTTGGAATGGTGTTTTGCGTCGTGTAAAGTCAACGCTGTAGCAAAGTAAGGTGAAATGTGTAGCACGTGTTGTAATTAATCGGTTGGTTTTTTCCAATTCGTGTATTCGTTGGGTCAGTGTAGCATGGACGTAGTTATTGAATTTGACAAGGCTTTAATCGTGCTTCAGACTTTACTTTGGTAGAAAGCTGTGTGAAATGTGATTGCTCGAAGTCATAAAGCTTATTTACCAAAGCAAAGTTCGTAGTGATTTTCTGCGTGTTGTGCCTCCGTATCATGGTTAGTATGTAAATGTATTTTAGTTGGTAGAATCGGCCGTCTTGGTTGTATCTGCGTGTCGTGTAGCCTGCTCGCGTCGATTTACGAACCCATAATGGTTATTGGAATTAACGAGATTTTCTTTCTACTTTTCCATTTCCATTATTTAGCTCCTTCCGATGTGACCGATTGCTGTAACGAGGCTGTGAAGTTGAGTTATTCGCAGCCCCAAGAAATGTGTAAAAACGACGTGAATAACTTCAACTCGGAGATCGCCTATTCGTTCTCTCAACCTACTCAGATAGATAATTTACTCGTATCCACGCAGCTGCTGTCGTCGCAGTCAGTTACCACTAATTCGGTAGGAAAGAATTTAGTCCTGATGTAATGTACGTTTGTATAGCGACTAATCGATTTTATTCTCGGATTTTAGAATTGTCTTCAAAAATTGGTTAAACGTATGACCAGATTTTTCGTTCGCGTGTCCGTCAACGATGGCACCACTTATTTGACCGAATGTGTCGAAAAATTAGGGTACTCGTGGAAAATCTGTTCCACCGGAATGGTAGGTATTTTCTTCGCTTCCCCCTTACATAGGTATTTTAGAAAATAAACTCGAGTAATCGTGTTTTTTTTTTTCAATTTTAGGTTACTATGAATACAACAGATCGTCGTAAATCACCGTTGATTTTTAAAGCTAGTATCATGGATATGGATGGTCGAACGCTTATGGATTTCAGATTATCCAGAGGGTGTGGAATAGAATTTAAAAAATGCTTTATCGCTATTAAAAAAGAATTGAATGGGATCATTATGAAAGGATCTGTTTCTTGGTCTTATGTAGTGTGATGAATGTGTTTCGATGCATTTTAAAGACTGATTTTAACTTGGTGGCCATTTTTTTTTTAAATCCAAGATGTATCTTATTTTAGACTTAGAAGTTACGTTTATGTGATCAACTCATTGGTGTTGTGTGTAATTGATTTTCGTATGTGATGTTTTTTGTACTTTTTTATAAATTTTAATAAATGAATTTTATTTTAATGCGTTGATTATTGAAAAATAACAGCTGTAACCGAAAAGGGTTATGGTTAACTGATTAGAGTCCCTAACTATAGAAATGGGGTGAAAGACGAGTCTTTATTGTTTCATAGAACATTTTTAAATTCCTAAAAAAATAAATGTGAAAGAAGATGGAAAAAATGAGTAATATAATCGGTAAATATGTATTATTTTTTCCAATGTGCATATCAGAAAAAATGCTCTAAAATGAAACGATGTCGTCCGTTCAAACCAATACAGAATTTTTTTGTACTCGTCTTCTCTAAGTGTGTTTCCTCTATCATGAGTTCAGTTTCTTGAATATATTGATATCGTTGAAATGTATAATTTCTTAATAACAGTTGTCATATAGATGAATACTGAAATTGATTTAAAAAAAAATTAATTGAATTTTCATAATGAATTTACTATCAAGTATTGTTTTTATTTCTATCAATTGTTACTTCACTACAATTTTCTTTTAATATTACATTTTGTGATAAATAAGTGCATTGATAAATTTCCTCAACATTTAAGGAATTTATCGAATCTGTAAAACTGGAACTAACCTCAAGAATAACTTGAAAAAACAAAATGAAACCCCAACAAAATGGTGTAGTTCTCGGTTCTCAAGGTTTCTTCTTTAACATCAAACTTTTCTCGTTCCTTGATAACATGAATTCTTCAGCTTATTCAGGGCTGCAAAACTGGGATAGGTACTCGAACCAAAACCCATAAAAATCTATTAATATTTAAAAATCACGATCAAAACAAAAATGGAACTGGGACCATCATGTAGAAAAAATCAGAGATGGAAAGCAAGCTAAAAGTGGAGAGTTTTTTACCTAAAAAGCAAAAGCAAAAGTTTTATTTTTTCAGCTTTTCCAGTACTTATAAATTTTAAATTATCATTTTTTATATTCATTGATTATCTCGTTCTCTTCATGTCATGCCGTGAAGTAATAAACATTATATTATTATACTTATGTTTATTCATTTTGATTTTGTAATATACTGAAAATGTTGAATACATGTCATCAAAACTGAAATGATAAAAAATTATTATGTTGTACAAAAAGAAACTATTCAAAATGTAGGGGAAAAGCCGAAAGTCCAAAGCGGAAAGCTAAAAGCTAATGATATTTGGGTTGAAAAGCAAAAGCCAAAAGCGAAAGCTGAATATGAAAAAATTTGAAAAGCAAAAGCCGAAGCTTTGAGTATATATCTCCTGGAGTGATAGAAATAGCCGATTTCGCTATATGCGAGGGTATAGCGTTAGAGGGCGCTGTTCAGTTATAGTTGATGCCCGGAGTGGTGTGATAACTCGATAAGCTAATGAAAAATCCTCAAAAACTGAAGTAAAAATGCAGAAGTAAAGACTTTTATTTATCAAAATTTTCTTTTTTACATAATTATTTAAGTTTGTTTTTATTGATTAATTATATTTCATCTCATTGAAGTCCAAACAATCACGGGAAGTATTCAATATTCATGCTTTAAATAAATAAGTTGAGAATTTTCATTTCTGAACTTGATACTTTGGTTTATTTTTTTTATTTATTTCAAATACACATTTTAAACATTGAAAAAAAAATTCAGGAATTTTCTAAATTTCAAAATTTTTTTTCAAATTTTCATTTTCAAATGTTTTGAACTTTGAGAACTTGAGAAGTCAAGTTCGTCAAGGGTAATGGCTAAATGTAAATTTTTGAATTTAATTTTCATGACTTCAGTAAGGAGACCTCTTGATGGTAAATATAATTTTTTTTAGCAAATTCAAGGTGGATGGAATAAGTTTGACTTATTCGAATTTGGTAGCTATTCGCAACAGCTGTTTGACGACAATTAAATGAATGGGAAATGCTTGGGTTCTCCAATCTCCATGCTTGTAATTTTCATCTTTTGGGAAACTAAATTTACAAAATTCATTGCAATTATTTTTCATTAAATAGTTATTAATTATGTTAATTTACCTGCCATAATGATAAATTGTGCTGAACTTACTTGAATAAATTTTCTTTTTTACCACAAAATAAACAAATCCGTTTATAAATCATAAGTAGTTAGTAATAAAGTAATTCACGTCATAAAAGTAATTTCTTTCACATAAAAACGCGGAAAAAAAACAATAATGATATTATATTATGACTATTAATGATCTTTCGGGCATCAACTACAACTGAGAAGCGCACTCTAACGCTATACCCACTGAACTAGCATTTCTATCACTCCAGGAGATATATACTCAAAGAGCCGAAGTTTTATTTTTCAAGGTCAGAAGCTAAAGCTGAAAGCAAAAGTTTTATCATACGGCTTTCCATCTCTGGAAAAAATTAGAACTGAAACAAAATGATAATTATGGTTCCGTGTTCTCGATCATTCTTTATTAGCTTTACACTTTTTATATTCCATAATAATATGAATTTACCTACTAGGTAGGACAGCTCAAAATATACGACTTTTGGATTCAAATATGTATTTTAGAATATGTATATTCATTTTTATACGAAATATTCAAAATTAATATGGGCTGAGGTTGTTGATTCTCTTTCCCGCTTCTTAGCTGCTCACAGTGATAAATTTATCCATTAATCATATCTATCTAATCACAGATGCGTAGCGTGGAAAATACCGTTGAATTCGGACATGGAGCGTGAGGGATATGTACCTATCTTTTCGATTAAATTAATAGAAATTAGAGATAGATTTTTCGAGTATGAGCAAAATTATTACAATGGTACCTGTACTTCTTATCTCAACGAGATGTTCATCTTAATTGCGTCCGAATTCAACAACTATTCCAATTGTTTGAGATGATTGACATTAGAGTCAGGTTAGGGTTTTCTCAAGATTTCCAAAGGTCCTGGCAGCAGTTGAATGAGATTCAATGAGCCAGTTGATGATAGAACGCAGTCGAGTTGACTGCGAGAGTGATATTTTCGGATTAACGTAATTTTCAAGCGGTGACATTTTCGCTACATTTTGTTAGCTAAAATAATTTTTGGGGCATATTCCTTGAGATTTTGTCGCGGCATCGAAGCACCGTTTGTTCCTGATTCACGACGTGACGCTATACTTAAACAGTTAAACGGCGAAGAGAATAGCAGCGGTTACGTCAATCTTCAATCAAATTCATCTAGTATTTTGACTTTTGCGACCGGACCGAGCGCCAGTGATCAAGAAGACTGAAGAGTTACCATATGTATATGTTTTTTTGTGGTAATTCAATTTTTTTTTTTATTGTCACTCATGCCCACCTCTCTCCGTTTTTATTTTTGTAATCGCTAGTCAATCACGTGATCTATGGCTTTTTTTTGTCTGTTTTAACGAAAATATAATTTTACATTGGAATAACCACATGTAAATTATTGTGCGTACCTTTATACGCTACAACTGGATTCATATAATTCGACAACCTATTCATCACGTTAATATTGTCTATATGTAAACGCAGTGGCGTAGCCAGGATTTTGTCGAGGGGGGGCAGAACTCCTGAACAAAAATAAGTGTTTTTTGTTAAATTTTCTGTGGCCTAACATGCCTTGCTGGTGAGGGGGGGGTTGAAATATAGTAAATATTTTTTCATGGCGTATTTTGTAGTGTAGGTAATAACTAAGGTAGCGGATGTCTAATAAAAAGACTGGTAACACAAATATTTATATTCTGGTATCGAAGGTAATCACTGGATCGAAAAAACACAAAACAGCTTAACACCGCACGAAAATCATGAGAGACATGAAGAAGCAGAAAAAATGGGTATATAAATAGTTTTTTATTTAGTTAAATCTCGTGGACAGATTTTGCACCTGCGGCTGCAGCGGCCACTGCTGAGTTTTAGTTCAACTTCCCCCTCTATTACACGTACATAATTATGTCAACAAGCGATGAAATGCTGTTTGTCAGGTTCGAGTTCGACTGTCCGAACACGTTTGACACGTCGCGTCGGTTATTCGTTTGTACTAGTACAACTGCACATGTTTACGATACCAGTCACACCGGTTCATTTATTATGTATTATAGAACAAAGTAGCTCCTAGCTTGCAAAATTTTTTGTGATTTAAAAAAAAAAAAAAAAGGCCATGGGGCAATCGCCCCAGTTGCCCCCCTTGGCTACGCCACTGTGTAAATGAAAAACTCTGGATTTTTTCCTTCAAAAAATCTCTACTTACCTGACCATGAGTAAAAAAGTACACAAATGAACATTCAAATAGCGATTATATTTGTACATTGTTTCGTTTATCGTTTACAATAAAAAAAAAATATAACATCAACATATTGACAAATGTATCAAGTACAACACATACCTCACTCGTATGTATAAATGTACTTAGTTCACGATTCACAAAAAAAAGTTACGAAAACTCGAAGAATCCTTCGAAATCGAAAAAAATCATATTTCATATAACAGAGCATTAGTTCATAAAAATTGTAATGGTAAAACGAACAGAAGCAATTTGTGAACACACATTTGAGCAAGAGAAAAAAAAATTCTGTATACAAAAGCTCGATTTTATTAATAACCAAAAGTATACACTGCGCGACAATATTCACAAATATTTATTGATTCTTCATTTCTACTTCATTATTTCGATGAGTTATATATAACTCGAAGAATATTGATTTTCTCTACTTGCTTTATTGTTATTGAAAGTGAGATCATTATTTGTCATGTCAACTTTAAATTTAATTTTAAATGACTAGAAAACGATATTACGGATATTGATGTTGAAAAATTTTCAGATTCATATTAATGCCATAATGAATAGCTAAAACTGAGTATTTACATCGTTGAGATTTTTCGTTTTTTTTTTTTTTTTTTTTTTTATGTTCAAAGATCGTACATAAAAATATAAAAAATTACAAGATAACGAGACATTAAGTATAAAAAGATGTAATGATGATGAGAATTCGCATGACTTTAGATGGAATGTAATAACTTCGTGGATGTTTTGTAGTTAAACGTAGCAGCGAATATGAAGCTGGAAGTTTCGAATTTACGTTTTAATAGCTCTCGAATTGCAGTTGCGTGAAACCGACTCGACATTGAACTTTGATTTCGCCCACGTCTACGATGTAAATAGAACGCGACTGTTGTAATAACAGATTAAAACGATGAATACAAAATTCAAGTATTGTATTCGCGAGTAACTCTTGCGAGCATTGAAACGATAGTAGCAAAATCAAGGCTCAGTGAGCATAAAAAAAATAACGATAACAAAACAAACAAAAATATACATTCGTACAAAATATACGGTAATAAAAATAAAAGCGAATTATTATAGCATCACACAATAAGTTCCGTAGTATTTTCACAACAGCTGTTAAATATTCTTAAAAATTTATTCATCACCGAATCCACTTGATGATATTTTAAACCTTCTTGTAGAACCGTAAATTTCTCTAGCTCACTAATGGTATAAAAAAATAACCGGTAAATATCTAAATAAAAAATAAGACTCGCAACTAGATATGGCACACATTTATAATCAACAAACTAGGAAGTCGATACCGAAAATGAAAACGTTAAAGGTTCAAAATTTGCTCGAACCCTTTCAAGAACATGAAGAGGGCAGTTCACATTATTGAGAGAGCTTAAGTAAATCTTAGACATGGTTTTTCACTTTTTCCCTTTGACCAAGAAAAATAATGCTTCGAAATCGAAGCGGAAATTTGGGTGACCTGTCCTCTTTATATTACTGAGAGGGTTCAAGCAAGTTTTGCACATACAATGTTTTTATCTTTAGGTATCGAAGTTACTAACCCCTGAGAGACTTTCTCATTTTACCAACAGAGAAAAAAAAACAAAAACAAAAAACACCTAATAAATATAAACAAATAACGTAAAAAAATGAAAACACAAATAGCTACCCATAGATAAAACAAAGCGAAAATATTATCGATAAACTCCGAATAGAGTAGAGTTATGCCTGGTTCTTCTAGTACATCCAATATCGTTTTCGATATTTGGTTTAGTGCTTTGAAAGAGAGCCCAAGTTCTTTGAAAATCGATGGTCGTATAACCTAGCGGAAGCCCGTTATCTTGGGTTGGGGTTTTAACGACTGGCGAAGACGGTTTGTTATTCAGTTCCAATGTAATATATTGTATATTTTTAGGCGACTGTTCGCCCTGATCACCGTCTTCGGTAGGTGATGAAAGAGTCAAAGGCGAAGGATAATGTTTACCCGGTTTTTCCAAACAGATGTAAGCATTTTGCGATGTACCCGCCTCTTCGTCCTCGTCTATACCAGTAGGCACATTAATATAAAGGGGACTATTGGTATTCGAATTTTTCGGTATCGTTACCAAAGAGCTTTTTTTATCGGAATTTTTCTTATCACTTTTCATTTTACCGATATCCTTGTCGTCGAAATTATATACACTAGATGAAGGTTGAGGGGGAGAGACAGGCGTATGAGGGCAACTACTCGAGCTGCCGACACTTTCTAAACGATACTGTCGAACATTCACAGCTCTTGGTTCTAAATAATTGTTGTGCTGGTTATCAGTGTACGTTACATTGGAATTATTACAGCTCCTCTGTAAAAAACAACGCTTTCAATTACAATCTAAAAGATCTTCGAGATGAAAATAATATTCAAACAATTATACTTGTATGTTGGCTTGTAATAATCTGAACAGCTGTTCAGCTTGATCACATCTGAAAGCGAAAATTCCTTCACCAGTTGGGCAACGCCGTCCAGCCTCAAAACTGAAAATATTACTCTCGAAACCGTACCGACGGAGGGTACGTATAGGCCATGAGATAGACTCTTTTTTTTTCTGATGCAGAAGTAAGTATTCCGCAGTAACTTCGATTTTACCAGGTAAATGATCATTGCCATCTTGATCGATATTGACAACCTGGACAAATACCGACAACGACCAAATTAAACGTATTTTTACGAGTATACAATAAAATTAATGTAGGTGAGGTACAAACTTTGAAAAAATTCGAGTCATCATTTACAGGCATAGGTTTTGGAAAAACGCAGCCCATTATTAAGCATTCTAAATGGATATTTTTGAAATTAAATTATCTGGAACATATCATCCTTAAGGTCAGCACATTTGTATAAAATTAATACATCTTAGGTAAATACATGAAATAATTTTCAAAAAATAAAAATAGCCTTATAAAAAAATATGTTGAAAACACAAATTATTACGTAGTAAATGAAAGCAATTAATGATTATAAATAGACTGAGAATTTTAGATTCCAACGTACTACTAATTGCGAGTAATATGATATACCACGGAAACAATGCTTACTTTTTTTAACAAAACAAGTAACGAAGCGAAAGTAAAACAAAAACAATTTTATAGATTAGTGTAGATTTTTTAATAACAAAAAATAGTGTAACACATAAAATAATTCCTAGGATTATACAGCGTAGTTAGTAAATAAAAGGTGTGTGTTTGGTTGAATTTAGTGATGTATAAATTTAAATTACTTCAATTAAGCCGATATTTTGACTAATTTTTAAGGAGTTGCATTTTATCGCAACGGTACGTTATCACTTTAGTTATTTGGAACCATGTTTGGAACATTAGGATGTGGACGTTATCGTAATTCGTAACGTAACAAGTTCGCTTTCTGATTGGTCGTACATCATGCGTGTAACAACCAATCAGTAAGTTGAGAAGTGGTAAATTACATCGACTTGTAAAATAAAAACATGAATAAGCTCATTGAGCTGAAGCAAAGTTATAATTTTTGCCTTTCAGACTAGGCTCAAAATTTTGTTTTTAAATTCATAGCCTACGTATATGCAAATGTCAGCTCTATAAGTGCATTTGGAGAGGAGTTAAAACAAAAAACGGCTTTTTGAGGAAGTTTTGAGTCATGAAATTTCTTGAATTTTCCATAATATATTATCTTCTCATCAAATTAATCTAGAAAAATCCAACTTGGTACGGAGAGTTAGTTGGACCTTTTGCATTTGTGTATTGTGTTAGATTAGAATGGATCCAAAATGGCAAATTGTGCACATTTGAGAATACTTTGAGAAGTTTCAAGTACTTATAATTTGAAAAATATGTGTTCATATCACTACTGCACGGCAAGAATCAAGAAATGTTAGAGTAGTTGTTCTAAATTTAACTTCTTAATAAGTGACTTTGGAAGAGATAGGGTAGCGATTTTGGTATTGGGTGCGGATGTGGCCTGTAGACATGAAGGCGTTGGCAATGTTAAATGCGAACTGAACACAAACCATAATTAAAAACTCAGCCTCAGTAATGCGGCATGGTTCCTTACATTTAAAAAAAAATTTACTTGAAGTTAAGATCACATCAAATCATCTCAGCAAGGTGATCTATGGTCTAAAGATAATTGTGATGACTTTGATTTTGCCTTTATCTATAGCTTTAGCTAATTGCCTGTTAGTTTTGTTTGTATCAAACCAGAATCAAATGGGTCAAATCAAGGTTGAAACGAATCCACCTAAAATTGGATTCGAATCCGAATCCACAAATCACTGCATTTTTTTGGATTCGAATAGAATTCGAATAAATCCAACGTTTTCGTGATTCGAATCCAAGTTCGAATCCACTCGTGGATTCGTGGATTCGAATCTACGAATCCGAGTTCGAATCCACTTGTTGGATTCGTGGATTCGAACCCACGAATCTTCGAATCCACGAATCCATCATTTTCTCAGTGAAATGGTAAAAAAAAGAGCAAAAAATGGCTTATACCTAGTAAAGCGTCGGTTATAATGGCACTGAATTTTTCACAGAAAAAGTTGAACCTGTGTTTTTTTATGGAACCGTTTTTTAATAGTCAGTGAATCAGGCAATGAAAGATTCTCTAGGTTTCAGTGAAAAGTTGAAATATTTTAACTTTTCAGTGAATTTCTACGGTGTCAAACATTTGTTTGTTCATGTTACTCTGTTATCACTTCAAAGTAATGTGGATTTTTTGGATAGTTTTAGCCATTTGGTGAAAATTTCATTGACACAGTCAGTGCCATTATAACCGACGCTGAACTACCACTGTACTGTGTACTAAACAGTGTTGGAAGAACGGCCAAGACATCGTTCTTGTTCCCATTCCTGTTCCTGTTCTCCTTGACTGATTGCTCTTTTCCAATGGTTCTGTTCCTGTTTGTGTTCCTGATTTTATTCTGTGACTTGTTCGTTCTCTGTTCGTTCATTCTCAATCATTTGGCTGAGCGTTCCCGTTCTTGTTCTCATTCTTCATTCTCGTTCTTAGATTTTTTTTTAATCAGTACCGTCTGTGATCAGTATTTACAATTTATTATTTTATTTCGCAAATATTATCTTTGTTTTGTTTATTTTTTTTTCTAATATTCACTGAAATCAAAATTTCTGGATCAGCGTATCTGATATTTTTGGATAATGTTTCCCGTGTAATCGAAGAAGAAGGGGCAGTCAAAATGTCGCCTGTCAAACAAGGCGTCGTTAGACATGTGAAAGTTCTTTCTGTAGATTTTGTATGATTCAAAAGAGTAATAGAAAGTCTGTATTTGTCCCGAAAACGCAAAAATTTAACGTAGTTTTTTTATATGGCTTGAGACCAGTTCTAAATAGTACGGACTCGTCTAAATACGAATTTTCGCTGCACGAATCGAAAACACCTCGAATATCGAAATATTTATTTTTGTAAAGTAAATAACCTAAAAAGGTTTCAAAAAACATACCTTGTTTTTCTTGCGTATTCTAACGAGGTTTGTTCCACCTTACTTTCCTTTTTGGTGCGTGATTTTCGGCATCCTTTGGCTGTTTCACAATAATGTAGTTAACACAGAGAGGAAGGGGTTGTCCTGTTTTTTTACAGTACCCACATTTGGCAGTACGCTTAGAACAAGCTGCTGCTATATGGCCTCTGTTTTCAGGCAATAGAAGCAAGTACCAGAAGTACTAAGACGTTCACATCTACTGCGAAAGGACGCAAATTTACGACAATCTGCGCTTTTATGCATTTTGCTGTAAAAAACGCAAGGATTCAACTTAGCTGGTTGCGTAGAGATCGAAGCCTTACCAGAGACCAAGGCAGCTGCTAATTTTGGGCGCGAGGACGATGACGATGAACAGGATGAGGTGAAGGCACCACTTGGGCCTACTATCAAAAAATTATCAGCTAATTCATCGACCTTGATCGCTTTATTGAGAGCCGACATCAATTCGTTTAGAGAGTAATTCTCTCCTTTATCATAAAGTTCGGAGAAGACTAAATGTAATGTTGAACGAGAGAATTTATTCAAGATTTTTCGTTTTAAGAAATCTTGATCGACTACGCAACCAGTTGAGGTTAAATTATTAACTATTTTAGTAATAGTATCTAAATTTGACCTTTGTTCCTTAGCCGTTTTGCTAATGGGCAGTTGATCAAGTTCGTCGTAATGTACAGCATTTTGTTTTGCTCGGCTTCCAAAACGCTCAGTTAATGTTTCCAAAATAGCTTTATAATTAGCTTCGACTGAAGTAAAACCTTTGACAGCTCGTTTAGCTTCGCCTATTAAATGGTTATTTAAGAACCATAATTTAAGAATGATGGGTATGGAGGGGTTATTTTCTATTAAGCTTTTATACTGTTCGTAAAAGGTTCGCCATTTCAACGCGTCTCCGTCGAATGGTTCCATAGTCAAATTTTCTAGATGAAACATGCCTACTGTGAGCGCGGCAAAGGCTGAGGTGGCTGGCGAAAGTGCGAGAGACATAGGAGGAGCAGTTGAAGTAACTGGTGGGGCTGAGGAAGGACCTGGCTGATCATAAGAAATTTGATCTATTGGCTGTGCGGTGGGAACAACGGCGTCGTTCTCATTGTTTTTAAGTTTATATTCCATAGTACGGCGCGAATGCGATTTCTTCACCGTTGTTTCATCACTTGACTCGGTAGCATCAGAGTCGGATGCATAGTCGGCATCCTCTAAGTTATCTTCTCCCAGATCAACAATCGCTACTACAGTGTCATTATACGCATCCATTCTAATCTTCATAATTGTGAGGCGGTTCAGTAAATCTGTAGCTGAGGGGTCTCGCAACGCTTGCTCATGGACGGAAGTCCACTGAGAAAGAAAGTTCGAAATGTGGGGCTCTGCCCCATGAAAATCTCCGCTCTTAATGAAATTGGAAGCTTTAGAGGTGATATGCTCTAAAGCTTCCACCTCTACGGATGTTTGATTGTTAATTGAAACTGAATGAGCGCTAGTTTCAGGATTCTGTAAGATAAAATATTTATGATTAGCCCCACTGTTTCAAAATAATAGCTCACGTATCTGTGAGATGAAATTTCACGCAAAAAGACTCGTCTAAAAAAAAATTTGAGGATCCTCGTTTATTATATAAAAATAAAATAACTCAGCTAAAGAGTTCTTTCGTTCATTACAGCGGTTATAAAAAGCGTTGGTACTGCCCGTTTAATCCAACGCGAGTCATGCGCGGCTAAAATAAGCCTCATACGTCAACGTGACCTTGACGCGTAATTAGAAAAACCCGATTCACCATTTCAAAATATTTTTTTTTTAAATGCGCGTTTTAAGAGGGTGCCCATCTAGTGGCTCACTCGAAAAAGAGCTTGGTACAACCAAATGGTTCAAAAGGTACCAACTTAAGCCCGCTAGTTTAATAACTATTGCAGGACCATGTAAAAATTCTTGCTTTGATGGTCACAAAGCGACTCACTACATGGCTATTTTCATTTCATATAGAAATGTGTAAGGTCTAATAAGTCTCGAAAAAATTAGAAAATTATTATTTGCTAAACCACTGTTGGTTTATGTCATAGACCAGGAAAATAATTTCAAGAGGAGAGAAGTGAAAAAAAGAGAAAAGAGAAAAAAAAAATTATGTAGCTGGAATTACCGCTGGAACGAATAAAGCAATATTAGCTTCAATCATTCCCATTTTACTCCGCGTGAAGTAAAATGCAAAGGTGAAGAACACGTATCATTATAACCCTAACCCATATTAGGTTCACATAACAAAAGCATTAATCGGCCTTTCGAGAAAAACTCGGTCAGTCAATGACCTGACCAGCAATGGTGAATAGTTTCAAGTGTGAATGAAGCCTATCGTCCCTTCACCTTGACAGGTGGAAGTAACTTGGACAGTCAAGGTTACTCCCTGCATGACGCTGATATAATGAACGGGATGAAAAATTTACGAATTAAAAGATCAAAACGGAATATGGAATAGAGTAATAATTATTTAATTCACAGATTTGTCAGAGTAAATTACAAAATTTTCGTAATTAAATGTACGAACGATTTATTTATCATTGTCGTTAATTTAAAAAGGAAAAATTGTAAAGAGTGGGTCGAGAGTTTCATGCGTTTGACATACAAGTAAACAAGAAAAAACAAAAAATAATAGGTTTTCATTTAATATCCAAAGATCCGGGTCATGGTAACAGTACCTAAAAATGGCGCCGAGTACTATTACCTTTATTTATTACTGTCTGTCAAAAATAACTTGACACTTTTTAGCAGGACAAGGATAGGCAAAAAGCGCGACAATTTTCACGATTTCATTACTTCCCAAAATGTTTTCAAATTGAAAATGCTGGCCAAATAGTCGAAATAGTAAAGCACAAACAAGCACGGTGAATACGTTTCCAGTTAAATTCGATGAACTGATAGGTAATAAAACATTAACCTACTTTGTAATACAATCTACATTTTGAGTAACCATGCACGAATTGTTGCCTATCCTTGTCCTGCTAAAAAGTGTCAAGTTATTTTTGACAGACAGTAGAGTCTGAGCGTATGATCGCTTGCCGAATAGTTAGAAATAGGGAGGTCGTCGACCTTACAAAATTACGAAACGACTAATCAAAATTAAAATCTAACTATTCTAGCCAGCGAAACGCAAAAGATATTTGTTATTTAATATGTCAAACGTATTAAATACTAAACTTGATTCTATAAAAGGATGAAAGAGTAGCGATAACAATTCGTGAATGACGGGAGGAGGAAATTGTGTTCATATACAATTGCATATACATATACATAAAATTCATCACAAAAATAAATTAAGTCTACTTCGCGTCGGTCGCATCACTAGTTTTGTGAACATTAATCGAAGTGAACTGAGCACTCAAGGACTGAAATTTTATTTAAGAATGAGAATTTGGTCCGAAATCGTTAAAAGCTCTAGCTACCAAATGTTGCGAAAGTGACTAAAAAGGTGGAAGCGAGTAGAGATTTTTTAGACTCCTATCTAGAGGGATATTTTCGCGACACGGGGGGGGGGGGGGGAGGGACCTAAAACATATATCAAATGACTAACGAATAATCCAAATTAAGAAAGAATTTATTGGATAAGGACAGAGTTAATTGTATTAAGTTTAATTTACGTAGTAACTATTGTTCTGTAGATGATCGGGAGTCTGAAACAAAACGAAAAGAGATCAGATTAGAATTCAATTACTTATTGAATTCTAATATGCGATTAAGTATAGTTAACTAATTAATTTATTACTGAATTTTCAAGAGAAGGGTGAGGGCGAAAATCGTAATAAAAAAAGATAGTTGAGTGATGCAGCTGACCTCGAAGTAGAAAACGAAATGTAAAATTACTCACCGTAGTTTTTACTTCCTTTTCTAATTCCATGTTGAGATATTCCAAAAATAATACTCGAGGTGTCGTAGAAGGTGAAAAGGATACTAAATTGGAATTGACGAGTTTAATCTCGTTAAAACAAAGGGATTTTCTCTCGCGGCCAGCTGTACCCGCGAAAAGCGTGAGGAACCGCGAAATTCAAATTGGGTAGGTAGGCGAGGTAGGGGGTCTCGAATGCGTGCTAATTCCGTAGGCCCTTTTGGACACGGAATTAGGTCGAAAACTCGTGTTTTTCGACAAACGGTAAATGAGAAGTACTCTTCTCGCTTTTTCTAATAAAACTATAAGAATATTATAAAATCCTGCCTCATCATTTGAATATAGCTTCGATTTAGGAGGTGTTGACAGATGTCTGTTTCCTCCCCCTCCACTTTAGAAGAAAAAGGTATACTTATTATATTCGCAAGTCGTAACCGTGTTTTTATTTTGTTTGGTGCTTATAGTGTTTCGTGTATCATTTTTATGGTAATGTATTAGTTTTGACTATAAGAAATTCCAAATTGAAAGGTAGTTTTTTATTTTGTTTTTATGTGAATCCCACAAACCTAATAAGAGTCATAACGCATATATAAATTAAAGTAATGTTTGCGATGTTGATGGTCTTTGAATTGGATGCTTAGTTAAACGTTTTTCGTCTTTACTAACATTTTTTCCAGATTTAACAAGACCGCAGAGGTTTGCTTCATCTAACTCTTCAAATTTCTTTTTTAATTCTTGAGATAAGTTTTTATTTTTCTGATTAATTTCTTTAAATCTACATCGTCTGGCCTAAATTCAAGGAATTCATCAATACCATATTTCTGGCCACTCTCTGGACGATTCCATTTGAAAACAGGAAATGTGAAATCCTAATTCCATTAAAAAGGAATCGAAAAGTGCATCTACAAATTTACAATTTTTTTTTCATCTCTTCTATATTCCTATTACCAGAGCAAGGAGTTTGGCAAGAAAACAGAAGGACTATCCGTGTTAATAATTTGACCGATTTGGGAGAAATTGGAAACAAATTTTAGAATTCATGATATAAATGATAAATTATCAGATGAAAATTTTTCGTTAGCCGGAAGAATCATGAATTCTTGGAAATCGAGCTTATTGTGTGCCCAAGAATTTTTTTTGAATTCCTCTTGTTTTCTTTTATCTTTTACATTGTGTACTCATAATTTGTTTATTTCCTTATTTACTTCTCTTTTTCTTTAGATAATTTTTCTATTTCCTTGGTTTGCGGAGAATGACAATTGGTATAATTAGGAGTTTCTTAGAAGTATATAAACATAATAACTTTTCAAGAATTCCTATAAATTATACAAGCACAGAATTTCCATGTTGAATTTCTCTACATCCTTACTATGTGCTCCTGTTTTGCAAATGGTCGATAATTTGTGGATTATTCTTCCTTGATAAAATTCCTGGATTCCAGCATCAAGTGCTGGAATGAACCATTTGGTGTCATTCCAGCGCTTGACTCTTGAATCCAGAAAAAAATGGACCCCCTCTTTTTTGCTTCATCAGCAGTTTCTAATTGGTCACAGATTGCTACTTTGAATCCTAAATCTATTAGCTTGTGTAGGTAAGATTCGCTGATAAAGCTATAAATTCAAACCAAATTAATTTTGATGAACTGTTACCTCTTGGATGGTAACAAGTTGTTTTGTACTTTCTAGCGGTTCTTTAAATAATCTATACCGGATTAACATTAGGGTGCTATTCAGGATTGGGCGTTTTAAACCAAAATGTTTAAAACACATGTTTAAAACATGTTTTAAACACTAAAAAACAAAAAATGAAATTTGAAACAACATTCTGTTCGAAATGTGTTTAAATCGTTATTATTTTTTTTTTTTTTTTTAAACATGTTTTTTATTTTTCTCATTTTTTCTTCAAATTTACTGTATTCAACCAATGATATACAAGTAACCGCTATAATTACTAAGAATTTTCTGCCTGCTAGGCTGTGAAGGCATCTTCTGGATTTTTAAATTTTTTCAAATTTCCATTTTCAAATGTTATGAACTTTTGAGAATTTGAGTAGTCAAAGTCGTCAAGGGTATAATGACTAGCGAAATGTGAATTTTTGAATTTAATTTCTATGGAATGGAATGAGTGGACTTATTTGAATTTGGTCAAGACTCGCTACATATGTTACACGAGAATATTATTAAACCAATTGGGTTCTCCATGCTTGCGTCGTGCATAGTGGTGAAGTGAAAATTAAATAATTACGGTTCTTCATTTTTTCTTATTCAATTATGAAGTTATGGTGAGGAGCATAAACATTATGAATTTAGAACAGTTGAATACTGAAAAAAAAAAAAAAAAACAGATTTAGCTTAAAAAACATTCTTTTTTCTATGGAGGTTTTTTGTTTTGAAATGAAAAATCTGTTTTTAAAGAATAAAAAACCATTTGTTGTTTTTTATTATAAAAAATGGTTTTTTCGCAACCCTGGTGCTATTTGTAAAGTAATCGGTACTATACAAAAAAAAGTCTTCCTTTTTTTCACTTTGAATTAAATTTCAAAAGAATTCGTTTTTGATGAAGGATAAAGAAGAGTATTAATGCTATCTCAAGAAAACTTACATTTTTGAAAAAATATTCTAATTTTTCTCTCAATTTTTCAACATCGCATTTTGGAAATTTGTGAATTACATCAAACCATATTGAATGTAAATATCATATTCACATTTGCTAAGATCAAAATAGGTTTAGTTGTCAAATTTTTCAATATTTCAAGGTTTAATTATTTTTTTGAATTTGTATTGAAATTAGGTACTTTGCTTTTATATGATTCACAAAAATATTAGAATAATTACCTATTCAATTATCATGTTGCTTTAGCATACTACTATGACAGCCTTACAAACTTTAAAAATAATTCATTTTTTATTTTTTTATTTTTGGATTATTTGCTTATTATATATTTTTTTAAATTTCAATGTGAAAAACTATGCAAGGACCAGCGAAGAGAGGTGTTGAAAGATGGCTAAAAATAATTTCTAAAATATTTCAAAAGTCAAAAATAAATTGGAAAACAAAAATATCTAAGAATGAAATAAAAAATGAAAATGGTAAAAAAATTGATATTCTCTCTCTCCCTCCCCTCATACAGCATTATCTCATCATTTACCTATTGTTCCCTTGAACATTTTTCATGGACGGCACATATATCAATTTCAATGCGTTTATTAATTAATAATTTGTTCAATAGCTTCTTGTAATTCAAAATGCCACATATAAGAGACAGATTTGTGAGAGGGAGAACCAATAGCGGTAACTTGAGACCGTCTGTACGTAGGAGATCAGCCAAAAAAAGAGCCAGAAATGCAGCTATGTATGTTGAATTTTCATTCTTATCATCTTATTCCTTTTATAAAAATATACGAGTATTTACTCAAATGCTTTTCATTTCTCAGCGCAAGATGGTCCAAATACTTTTCTAATGAAACGGCAGAGAAAACACCATTGAGAAGAGAACAGTAGGTTTTACTGTATCATGTACGTTATGTAAGGTATATATAACAACACTAAATTGTTTCTTTTTTTATTGTTCAAAAGCAGAAATGTGGGTGAAAATGAATCAATAAGTACAACACATAGGAATGGAACCATAAAACCAAAGTCATCAGATTGTGATAAAACAAATGTCAGTACCCACATGGTAAATACCAAATGCCCCATAAAGCAGGTGCACTTCTCAAAAGAAACACCACGAAGAAAACACCAGTAGGTTCTACTAAACTATCATTTATCTTGTGTAGATCTATAACAAATTATAACAGCGCTTATAAACAGATACCGTGCGTCTATTGGGACTCGAACGCAAAGCGTCTGACATCTAGTGGTGAAAAGTGGAACTGCTCTAGCGAGGCTGTATGGGGCATGTAATTGGTAAGGGTTGGTTAAGGCAGTGCTTCAGAAAATATGTAGGTAATTGGGAAAAGGTTCATTTTTTAATTTAAAAAAAAATGAAAAAATTAGAAAAGTAAATGCTAAATTCCCTCAAACAAAGTCTCCAAAACAATTTTAAATCATTTCGTTGCGTTACTACTGATAAAAACACTGCATATGAAAATAGGATATAATTTTCATTGGCAGTGTTTTTCTCAAAAATAACGCAACGAAATGATTTAAAATTATAATATATTGTTTTAGACTCTTTGTTTAAGGGCATTCAGCATTTATTTTTCTAATTTTTTCATTTTTTTTTTAAATTAAAAAATGAACCTTTTCGCAATTACCTACTTATTTTCCGAAGCACTACCTTGAACCCTGCTATTAGCAAAAATAAAGCAATAATTTCTTTTGTCTATAAAAAGGCACGCAATGATACAACTCACAGAAATAAACGATTTTTATAGGCGAAATTTCGCGTTGTAACATGACCGCCTCGAATAACAGGCTGAACAACACAAGTTGGCAACACCGCGATATCAACTGATGTATGATAGGCCCACGTGCATCCATGAAAGACTCTTTCTTATGGAAACACAATTAATACAAATGTAAACATACGCACATGGGCCCACCACCTTTGTGTTTATTACGATGTTGCCAATAGTTCACTTGTTCGGCCTGTTATTCGAGTCGGTCATGGTTGTAACGACGATGCGTCTTCAGGCGAATCCTTTATGTTTGTGGGTTGTGTGCCTTTTTTTAGACATATACCTACCACTCACCGGAAAACCAATTATTCTACAATAATTTCTTTTGTTGATTATTTATTAATAGATTTTTCGTAGTTTAATCATTTACACATTCAAACTTCCTGATATATGTAGGAATAAACATGAGATTTAAAATACTGAGCAACAAAAATTACTGCTTTACTTTGCTTACAGCGTTTAACTAACTCTTATCATTGGCCTCTTTTTAAGAATACGTGGTTAACCCTTCTTTAGGCGCTGGTGGAAGAATGCTCCGCATTCACCTACAGTGGTTACGTTATGGAGGTAACCTCCAGTTTACATATACATTAGGCGAGGTGCATTTCCCCAGCTTCCCCCCCTTTGGAGTTTGGAAATGAAACTTAGTGCATTCGTTTGTGCCACGTTTGTGCTGCTTTGTGCCGCAAACCCCGTCGTTTGTGCCACTCTCCTCCTAGAGGTATACCCAAAACAGTTTGGGGGTGATGGGGAAACTTCCGCACCCCCACCTCCGCCGATGAGGTTGAAACTGGGCCCGATCGTTTGTGCAACGTTTGTGCTGGTTTGTGCCACAAACCCCGTCGTTTGTGCTACTCTCCTTCCTGAGATATTCAAAAAACAAGTTGCAGGTGCTGGGGAAATGAAAATTGAAAATGTGTTTAAAAGGGTTGAAAATAATTCGATTGATTTGAATTTGATGGCAATCATTTGTGCTACGTTTGTGCTATCTGATGTACTAATTTTGTGTAATTTTGTGTCCCTCTTCCTCTCCCCTTTCCCTTTTTCCTCTATTTTGGGTTAAGCACATATGGAAATAACTCAAATACATATCTTAGGAAATGTTTTATTACCGAATACAATAGGAAAAACCATTATAAACAACGTATTAAAAATTATCACTCATCCTCTATACTCAAACCCCCCCCCTCGAAGTGGATCACAGCTCCCTAAAATCGGTTTCTTCAATATATCTTGATAGAGTTAAATTTTAGAACTAAAATTGTTCAATCACATTTTGTTCTACACTGAATTTCTTGTACGGCGATGTACTCAATATATTTGCACCATGAATAAGAGGAGAGTAGCATGGCATAATTTCAAGCATAGAAGGTTTAGAGTGGTACTAAATTACTTCAAAGTCCAAATGCATACATGTACCGATATTTAAAACACCAAAAAAATTATACAGTATCCCCAATTGATTCTGGTACCCCCGAGAGCAAACATTCCTGATGTTTAAAATAAGAGGAGGTTGCTAAGACTAGTATGCACTTATATAGTTCCACTTCTCTCGACACTACCCCAACATAATTCACTGCAAGTAATCCCATAGATACCCAAAAAAGCCCGAAATTATAATGGAGTACAGCAGAACGAAAGGGGGTGTTAATCACATTGACAGCCCCATTCAAAATGAGCGCGTTTTCGCTCCCGCTCATGAAATGCGCTCTCGCTCGTGAGCGGTAGAAAATATTTCATTTCTTCTAACTGACTTGTCCATTCAGAGTGGCTGACATCTGGTGGCGAATGTCGGAACTGTTGAAAATAGGATAACATATAAAAAAAAAAAACGTAAGCAGCCATGCCGCATTACTGGAGCTGAGTTTTTAACTGGGGCTTGTTTTGATTTAGTAATAACCATGCTCAACCGTTCATCACTACAGGCCACACCCAATACCAAGTCTGAAAACCCCTACCCTATCATTTCCAAAAACACTTAAGAAGTTCAGTTTGGCACAAATGTAGTATTTCTTGCCATGAAATAATCATGCGAACACATATTTCTCAAATTATAACTATTTGAGGGTCCTCAAATTATCTTCAAATTTTGAAAATCCGCCATTTTGGATCCATTTTGACTCAAATTTAAGTGGTTATATTCCGGTCACAAACTAATCCTACACACAAAGTTTGACCATTCTAGGCCGATTTGGTGATGAGATATGGAAGATTCATGAAATTTCCTGCAGCAATTTCCCCTCCAAAAGCCGTTTTTTGCTCTAACTCCCCTCCAAAATCACTGAGGAAGCTAAAATCAAAATACGTTTGTCACTTGGGCTCATTTTATCATATGACACAGCAATAAAAAATTTTCGACCCCTCCTGTACCCCACCACTATTTTAGGTTGGTAACCCCGCCTTCCCCCTCCAACATCATGTATGGAAGTGAATTCGGGATATAGTATACAACTTATCCCCAATAACCATATGAATTCATATTAATTACATTTTTACCAACTTGAGGCTCCTCAAGCTCTACTCAAAATTTTGATAATCCGCCATTTTGAATCCATTTTGATCCAAATTCAAGAGGTCATATTGTGGTCACCAACTAACCTCACACACAAAATTTGACCTCTTTAACTTGATTTGGTGGGGAGATATGGAAGATTCAAGAAATTTCATGACTCAAAACTTCCTCAAAAAGCCGTTTTTTGATCTAACTCCTCTCAATATGCACTCAAGAAGCTGAAATTTGGATATGTTAGTATCCGTGACTCACTCTTTCATATGAAATCAAAAACGAAAAATTTGAGCTATTTGCCCCTTCTCCAGCCCCCTCAAAATTTGAGTGATCCGCCATTTTGAAATTTATCGAAAAAACAAAAAATATTTTTGCGTATTTAAGAAGAGTTCCTCACCGAATTTTGAGCGAATTTTATCCACACCCGCCTGCGCAAGTGAGTGACACAAAAAACGCAATTTTCTCAAAAACAGGTTTTTGCTAACTCGCCTCAAAATGCACTTAGGAAGCTGAAATTTAAATATGTTGGTGTCCGTGACTCACTCTTTCATATGAGATCAAAAACGAAAAATTTGAGCTATTTGCCTCTTCTCCAGCCCCCTCAAAATTTGAGTGATCCGCCATTTTGAAATTTTCGAAAAAAAAAAAAATACTTCTGCGCATTTTCAAGAAGAGTTCCTCACCAAATTTTGAGCGAATTTTATGAATACTCGCCGCGCTACGCGTGGGGAAAAAAAATATATATATATACCAAAAAGTTGGACATTTGCCAGATGATTACAAATGGTCTGAAACGCAAAGATTTGAAGACCCCACCCTCCCCCGACCTTCCCTTCCCAAATCAGGTAGGCTGTAATAGCTATCATTTTGTTAAAAACTCAGCTAAAAATACAATTGGCTCTTAAGGGAGTATTTTCATTTTTTAAGTTTTACGCAAAAACAAAGGAGTTTTTTGAAATTTTAGTTATGTAATTATTTATAGAAAATTCTATGCTCTTTTCAACAATGTATTTTTAACCCCTGTAGCGTTTATATTCGCAAAAATATTATGAAATCATAATTTATATTTGAACAAAGAAAAAATGATTCTTCAACACGAAATTCGACATTAAGTTCAACATCGTGACGTTTATGTAAACATTACTGCAGAGAATAATCAAATTATCAAGAAAAACTGCTTTTAAAATGTAAACAGTTGATTTTTATCAGAAGCACAGCTTTTTAAAATTGAATATTTTTGCAAATATAAGCGCTACAGCTGTCAAAAATACATTGTTGAAAAGAACGTAAAATTCTTCATAAATAATTACATAACTAAAATTTCAAAAAATCCTTTTGTTTTAGTGTAAAACGTGAAAAATGAAAATGCTCCCATAAGAACCAATGTATTTTTTTGAATGTTTATCCTATTTTCAATTTTAGATTGTTTTTTTTTTCGTGGTAACTGCAGCGCACTCTACACATTCATTGACAGGTCAATTTTTCCAAACTCAGCTTCTTAAAATATCGTCTTCATAATCAGGTCATTAAGGGCATAAGAGGATAACAATAGTGAATCTAGCCCGGAGTCCAATTTTGATGAAACTTGGGTGGTAGGTAGATAGGTATCCTTTAGAAACTTCCATTGCCAAAGTTCCAGACCCCGCCCCCCTCGTTTTTGAGAATTTGATTTTTAATTGAAAAATCGAATTTTTCTTTTACGCAATATGTAGGTAGTTCACTGATTTTATTTAAAATTTAGTATATTGTACTGTTTCATAGGGGTTCTCTTGGAAAAAATGAGCAACCCCAAAATGATTTTACCCCCGCTAAAAACCGTTTTTTAACTTTATTTAATTTTTTTTACCACGATAACGCTTAGGCACAATTATGAAATCGATATTCTTAGATGTCCCCTTGACCCTCGAACCACGTGAAACTTTTTCAGATTTTTCACTCGGGTACGCCATGTTGAAAAATGTCTAAAACTGATGATGGTTCTAAAAAAATATCATTAAATGTGAGAAAATCAACTTTATAGGCCTACTGGTAACTTTTGAAAACAAGAAGAACTGTTCAGTTTTTATCTTTTAAATTGAGCTGCATATCTATTCGATTGTTATTTTAATGAATCTTTTAAAAAATCGATGTAATTGTTAATTTGTAATAGGATAAATGGGTATTATTATTCTCGCTTTATTGTTTTTTCCATTGCACACGAATAGCTACTCAAGAAATTGCCGATTGCAGTGATGTAATATAAAAAACTGAGTCGGCAAAAACTATCATTTGAACGCTACTGAGTCGGCAAAATTAAGGATATTCCACCCCCCAATATATCACCCTAGTTTCGCCCCTGCAAACAACCCGTAAAAATTTATTTAAATCATAAAATTTGAGTCACCAAAGTCCTAATTATTCATCATGCTATAATGAATTCAAACAAAATGAAATAAGAAGGTGATATTTTTTTCATGAAAGTAAATTTCGCGCTTAAGTGTGTTGAAATCAGTCACACACACAGTGTATACGTATGATATGAGCGCAAAAAATGTTTTTCTTAGCTTAATTTTTTTATTTTCTTCGTGAAATTGAATGTTTATCCAAATTTTTTGTGAATTATATTAATTTTTTTGTAATTGAAGTGTTTCAACAATGGATTTTCAATGCTGTGTGTTCAAATGTACCCAGCACTCAACTCTTGACAATCCTGTTTCGCTTTTCCAATTTCCAAAAATTAAGGAAAATGTTTCCGAAGCTCACAAAATACTATTGAGAAAACGCCGTCAGGCATGGCTTAATGCGATTAATAGGAAAAATATGAATATTGAAAAACTAGACGGGTTTCGTGTTTGTTCTGCACATTTTGTTGAAGGTATGATAAGTTTATACAATTCCAAATTTATGTTTTTTCAACATATTTGTATTTCACATTGATATATGTATATTTCTAGGAAAACCATCACATTTCTTACAAGTTGAGCATCCAGATTGGGTACCCAGTTTACAGCTAGGTTATGGTAACACCTCATCTGCTCAATCTGTATCAAAACTGAAAGTATATTCTGAAAGATTAAAGAAGAGAGAATCTATGAAATGTAACCAGGAAGTTTTTTGTGAAGAACAATTGAGGGAAATAAGTCATGATGTTAATGTTGAGACGATACAAACGCAGGTATAATGTCTTCAAGGAAATTGAAATTGAATAATGTATCATATATATAAAGCTACAAGAAAAAAATAACAACAAAAATAGGGCCAAAAATATGTTGTTCCAATCGCCCAGCCTCTCCTAATGGACGGATTTCGATAAATTTTTTTTTTTTTTTTTTTTAAATCGCAAAATTATGCAGATATGTCATCAAGCAAAAAAAAATTGAAAATTTTAATTAGAGAGTTAAAAAAACCAATTTTTCTTTTTTTTTATTGCATAAAACTTAACGCGTTCGTTACGCGTTGCCGTATTCC
>CM019754.1:35398207-35422945 GCA_009761765.1 Phenacoccus solenopsis | reverse complement strand
CAATAACATTCGATGTAAAATTGAAGTACGTAGAAAAAAAAATCATCGTTATCTCTGTTTCCGGTGATTGATAATGTGTTCCGCGATTCTGATACATAATTTCATCTGATTTAAGCTAACAACATTAAGGCGCCGCTTTACTCCAAAAAGTAGGTAATTATTAAGAACTGGAAAAAAAAGTGAAAAATAATGTTTTTCCTGAGATATTTGTCCAGAATTTAAACATTTAAATGAGTTGATTTTTAATTTTATTTTGCTCCTTTAAATTTCCTTCAGTGCGCTTAGAAACTAGATTTGTGAAATTTTCAAACTTCTGAGAATTTTTGAACATGATTTTTAAATAGATTAAATTGGAAATTAAAGAAACGGCTTCTCAACACACTAAAGGATCATAAATACTAATGGAATATTTATAGCTCTTTCATTCAGTTCTTGTTGAAAAATCCTGCATTAAGGAAATGCTCTAATCTAAAATGGTTTTTATCATTTACTCATGAAATATAGATTTTGTTCGAAATATTTGTAATTTTTCGTTTAGAATTAGTCTTAATGTGCATATTTCTGTATATATATATATATCCAAAAAAATGAATAAGTAAGGCACCGTCTAGTGACACTCAATAGCAAATATTTTCATAAGGTATAAAAATTGAATAATATTAAATTACTTACAATACAACCCCTCAATTTATGAAGGATTGTTTTTCTAAAATAGCTTCATTTTCAATCTTTCGCAATCTTGTATTTGTAAATTCTTTTGAATAATATTGAAAGTTTAATTTCATGAAATATTGAAAGTTTACATTGTTTTATGAAAGCGATGAGTGATTTTTGATATCGTCTGAAAGTGCTCACTGTATTTTATATGGTTTGCATGAATCTGTTCAGTTGAAGAAGTTCTGGGCGAGTTGGCTACTGAAATAGAAGCCCCATTCTCAGTTGTAAAATGAGCCCAAGAGTATTTTCAAAAATACTAGTACCTCCTCGCCCCTTCGGGGCTCGCAATAAAAATTAAATAAGAAAAAAAAGTTATTTTATCAGACAAGTATTGTTACATTCCAAACTGCACAACCCAATTTATTCTTCCTTGTTACCCACACCAAGAGTTCTTCCTTTCAGGATGGGCTCGCCCCCTTATACCTTTGTATACCTGCTACCCAAACAATTTTATGACTTTACCCTTGTACATGTACAAGGCTTTTATTAAAATTTACAACCTTTTATTCTTTTGTATACCTGCTATTCAGAACAAGGATGCGCGCGCATCTCAAAACCTATTTCATTTTGATTTTAATATATAGAGAGATATACGAATGTTTATTCATAAACGGTTGATATTTTATCATTAAAATAAATATAAAATTCAGTTAATATTGAAAAAAAAAATTGAATAAAACTGGTTGGTAGGTACGTGTGGAAAGCGCTATCTATAAACATGGACGACGGAAAATTCAAATATGTTAGTTTCGTTCTACTTCTTTTCATCTGTGTTTCATCCTGAAATCTCAGAATCTCTCTGCTGATTGGTATTTAGAATTTGAATTTCATTCTCACGTTTTGGTTGGTCGTTGTCCATCTGTTGTGAATGCGTTTGAAAAGTGATATCACTTTTTCGTACGAGTGTAATATCTCGATGAATTTTTATTAGTTTTGAATTTTTTATTAATATTGTTACCGTTCTTTTGTTACATCATACACTTTTTGTGATAGAGTGAAAATTTTTCACTTTAAACCCTACAATTCTTTCCAAGTTTCGGTTTATTCGTATACTATAATGTGTTTTCTCGAAGTGTTTTTTGTGTTATCTTCTCCAGTTTTTAATATTCTGGAAATGAACGAGTAAGTTGTAGACGATTTTATTTCATCTCTTGCACTCAATAATCGCGTTACTTTGATTATTCTCAATGCAATCTTTAAATTTTTGTAAATCTCTTCAATGTTTCTCGTTACCGCATACCTCAAGTGCACTTCATTTTGGATTCATAATTTTACAAATCATGGGAAAAGTTTAGTTTTCATCCGTTATCTTGCTGTGAAAAAAAAAGTATATATTTTCCCTGATATTCAGAAGTTCATGAATCGATATAGTTTACAATATAATATTAGAATAGGTATTTTCATACTTCGTTTCATACTTCAAATTGCTTGATGCATATAAAATGAGGAAATTTTTTTTAACGACATCGCATAACTTTCATATTCTAAATGATTTTTACTTTGGTTTCAACTCGATGTAAATGATTACAAAATTCATCAACGAATTTTTTTCTCTATTTTCAAACAACTTGTATGATCCGTAAACCGGTTTCCTTCCTAAATTCCGAAACGTAATTATTTAGAATTGGTTTTTTGCCCGAGAAATAAAAAAAAAAAGTTGGAAAAACGTCGGCGATTTAATCTCGGGGTTTTTCTCGTATTAAAGTCGTTCAATTTATTCGGTCGGTTTATAATTTAAAATTTTAATTCCATCTAATCATACAAGAAGATAATTCTAGGGAAAATTTTTATTCTAATGGATACAGAAGAATTACGAATTTTTTATCATTTTTACAGATGAAACGTATTATTAGAAAAATTCACGAATAGTTGATTGAAATGAAGGACCAGGTCAGTACTACAATGATTTTTTGTGCTTACGAGAGGTATACGAGGTACAGTTTCTATATCGAGTTATTCATTAAGTCGCTGATGCCTTGTTTAGAAACTTTCTCCTATTTGCGAAATATCGTAGTATATTCGCTTATTACCGGGTATTTCATAATTTCCAATTAGAGGGGAAATGTTTTGCTCTGTTAATTGGAACACGAGCTGTTTTTTCGAATGTCGCGTCCAAGAAGTGTTTCTCGTAATCTTTCATGTATTTAAATCTGGAGAACATTGCCAGTTTAAGCCTCGTTTACCTCATTACTGATAGTTGTGTTTATTCGTTCGTTCGGAAATAGGTAGAGCTTCTTCGACGATAGTAAAATTTATTACGTCGGTGGTTAAATCGAATGCAGTGGAACGCCTACGTTTCTTTATTGAACTGCTGATCCGGATACGATTACCTTGATCTATTTCCAGCTTAGAACACCCGAAGCTGTTTGATTTTTGAGGTTATTTCCTGAATAAACGGACGATTTTTTCGTCAATTTTAATTCCCTTGGTTGAGACTTTTATGTTCTTTATAACTCGATGTCATTGTAGCTTTCGCGTATATTTGAGAAGATTATTTAAACGAATGAAATTAGTTTTAAATTGTAATCGAATGATAACGAAGTTCCTAATGTTTCGCAAAACTAACAAATAATTCGCGTATTTGTTTCATCGATGATACCTAATTAATTCTTGGAACGAAGATTTGGGTCAAGTTCGCGACCTTAAACTTGAAAATTTTGTTTATCCGGCCATCGATGGTAAGATTACACGATTGATGTTCGCGTTTAAAGGTCGGCGACTCGGTTTATTGCATTATTACGTGATGAAAATTCTCAATCGTTTATTACCTCTCGATTGTCATCGTCTGGCATTTCATTAACTCTAAATCGTCTCGAATCGATGTTCGAGTTTATCGAGGCAACCCCTTGAATACCAAAGAGCGGAGAATTTTGAGGACCCTTGAAGTACCAAATATTTCCTATAAAGACGTGAAATCGATAAAACGAAGAAAAGTCGTCGGGAAATTTAACGAACGGTTGGAAAGAGTTGAATTATACTTGTATACGCATACGCGTTCGTGCCGAGGCAGATAACGAAAATTAGTCTCCGTTGATGCGGCGCTAAAGAATCGTAGAGAAACTCGTCTTAATATATTCTCCAAGGTTATGGAAATCGTTATTATTTACGAGCGAAGAAGAAAAAATGATGTGTAAACGAAAATGAAAATTTTATATTCCAGAACTCATCTTCATATATAAGTCGACCTCGAGTGTGTTTCCTGAATTTTAACCGAGTAATTAAATCATCACGTAGGCACGATTACAAGATGGTATTTTTATCGTAGAATTTTTCTGCCATTCGATTTGAATAGTTGAAGTGGTAAACCTTGTGAGTTGTGTAAGAGTTGGATGAATACAATGCACTTTGTTACATTAGTAGAGCCATTATTAGCTTCGAAAGGGGTTTAACCTAGCGAAAATTAGTAGTGAGCTCTATTTCACATTATACATATATAGAGAGCTAGTGTACTCAATAATAACGTTAAAAATTTTGCCTACGAGATAAGGTGCTGACCATAGAAGTGTAGGAGGTTTCTTTGAAAACTGATTTTAGATTCCTAACTCTATAAGGAAGCCACCAATCGAAAAAGTAGCGCAGTAAAGAAATAGTCAACGATGGATTCGCTAAAAAATAAAGAATTATACTTTGTAAAAATTGGTAGTTCTTATTCTGTTCTTTACGAACGTTAGAAATCGATTTAAATTCATATTGATGCATTGAAATTTACACCTGGTGGCTCAAATCACCAACCTACAACATGTATAAATAATACCAGTTTCCGGACTATTTTTGGTATTTTTTTTCTGACTTTCCGAAATGTGAAAATAAATAATACACCTTCACAGTTGCATTTTTTCTTTCATGAAGATAATTGGATTCATGGTAAGGAAACAATAGGTCTCAATACTACTAGAGAATTGGTCTTCCGCTGCAAAAGGATGGTATTTATTTTCATGCCCTCCATTTCTTTATAGGTTATGGATGTTTTATGGATTGAAAAATTGACTTTTATTTAAGAAAAAAGAACAAATTTTAAAGTAAGTTTACTTCTTACCACGTGATCTTTTCGAAAAAATCTATTAATATTGTAATCAATTTTTAGTGAACATTAACCGTATACTATTTATATTTGCGTTTTCAACCCTCCCGCCTCCATTAAACTAGCGTAATAGGTTACAAAACTACCAACACGCGTTTCTAAATGTATATAAATATTTTTCTTTCTGTTATTTGACTATTTTGAGGAGAGTGAAGAATCGATTTACTCGATATCCTGAGACGGGCTTTTTAACTTCATATAATGAGTGGTTCACGAACGATTTAATGAAAAAATGTTTGCAGTCATTAATGCTTCATTTGTGTTCAATTTCTGTTGTTTCGTTCGCAAATGATTCAATATCTTGAAATGAACTTTCAAAGTTTAAAAAACGAGTCGTTCACGAACGATTCAATGAAAAAATGTTTGCAGTCATTAATGCTTCATTTGTGTTCAATTTCTGTTGTTTCGTTCGCAAATGATTCAATATCTTGAAATGAACTTTGAAAGTTCGAAAAACGAGTCGTTCACGAACGATTCAATGAAAAAATGTTTGCAGTCATTAATGCTTCATTTGTGTTCAATTTCTGTGGTTTCGTTCGCGAATGATTCAATATCTTGAAATGAACTTTGAAAGTTCGAAAAACGAGTCGTTCACGAACGATTCAATGAAAAAATATTTCCATTTAATCATGCTTCATTTATATTCAAATTTTGTGATTTCATTCGCAAATAATTCTATATCCTGAAATGAGTCGTTCACGAACGATTCTATATCCAGAGACGAGCATTTACGAACGATTCAATGAAAGAATATTCGGTTTTAATCACACTTCATTTATATTCACTATTCAAATTTTGAGATTTCGTTCGCGAATGATTTTGTATCCTGAGAGGAGTCCTTCACGAACGATATAATGAAAAAAGATTTGCTACTGTCCAACGAATATAGCTTGAAAACATTGATACAACGAGTAAAATGCATTAATTACAGGAAATGCTGATAAACCTACAACACTTTTTGCCTAATCTATAAATAGGTTGATGAGTCAAGTTATATTCGGACTCTCGTGCAATATCATTTAATTGTTTTATTGTATTAAATGTCAATGATTTCGTTCACTAAAATAACAAAAGATATGATATCCTGAAATGAACGTTCGAAAGTCAAACAACGAGTCGTTCACGAACGATTCATCAAAAAAAAGATTTGCTATCGTTCATGCTCCATTTATACTCAATCTCGTTTAACCATTCGATATCCCGAGACGAGCATTCAAAAGTCAAGCAACGAGTTGTTCACGCCCGATTCATCGAAATAATATTTGTACTCGGAAGTCATTCACGTTTCATTTATGTTCATTTTTAGTGATTTCGTTCGCGAATCATTCGATATATGGAGACAAGCTTTCACAGGTCAACCGTTGAATGATTCATCGAAAAAAGATTATCATTTATTTATCATTGGTATTCTGTTTCATTGACTTCGTTCGCGAGCGATTCGATATCCTTGAGTGAGCTTTCAAATGCCGAAAAAAGAGTCGTTCGCGAACGATTCAATAAAAAAATATTTTCCAACAGTTATTCACCTGTGTTCATTAATTTGGTTTACGAACAATTAGGTATCCTGAGATCGGAGAAGAGCATTCATTGCTCAAAGAATAAGTCGTTCATGGACGACTCAATGAAGAAAAATTTCGTTCTTATTTCTTGAAAATTTCTCTAATGTAATTAGTAATACTCGACAAATTAAATTTAAAAAGTTCAATTTTTTGCCTATTTGTAAAATTGAAGGAACTGATGTAGAATAGAGTAAATTTTCAAATTTCTGTAATTCTCCTATTTTTTAGGTTGATAGAAATTTTATAGAATTTTATTGTTACTTTTTTCAAGCTACATGCATACAGAATTTTTTTGCCGGAATTCTCTGCGCACGGGACACTGCTTTTGCCATGCCTTCTAGATAGGTAGGGGACACATACAGACCTACCTATTGGAAAAAGAGAAAGTTCTAGCTTATGAACATACTTGAGGTTCTTTTTATCATGCCGCATAGGAAACGGTAATTACCAGTAATTGTGAATATTCTGTGATTATGAAAAAGTAACAGATTTACTACCCGATCACCACCTAAACCAAAAAGTGATTTTTTACGCCTAAGATCAGTTTTGTTATGCAGTCATTTCGTTCACGAACGAATTGATATCTCGAAATAGGTTTCGAGATTACAAAAAAAGAATCGTCCGTGAACGATTCGATGAGAAGTGATTTGCAATTAATTATATATCCGATTTCTATCATTTCGTTCGCGAACGATTCGATATTCTGTAGCGAGTTTTCAACATTCAAGGAATTAGTTTTGTATAAACGATTTAATGGAAAAAAAAATGGTAATTAATTCTATTCAGTAATTTCATTCGCGAATGATTCGATCGCTGAAATTCCGATGGCTAATGTGATAGATGATGTTTGTTGATGTAAAGGGAACAAATTGCTCCAACATAAGTACTTTCGAATTTTCAACGAATCGCCGACATCGAGCCTTTTTCTCAACTAATAATTACTGCACTGTAAAACAAATAAACAAATCTTATTCGTAACCATCTCGACAAAAATTCAATCGATTTCACCAAGGTTCTTCTAAGTGGTAATTAAAATGAAATTTGTATTAATAAATTATTGATCGATTTGTTTGGACTTGATTGCGAGAAGAACCGCAGAGCGTATTTTCGCGATATAATTAATTGACGAAATAGGTTCGCGACAAGGAACAATTTATCGGCGGCAATGACATTAATTATACTTGTTTACGCCGCTCGCTGTTGTTTAATTTATATACGTTCGTGTCGAGACCTAACCACTGATGCTGGCGTTTTTCTAAACGCTATTTCTAGAACATACCGTATTCAAGGAAATGGCGATATTTTATGGTAAATCGGTGTCTTTATTTTTGCGTCTCGTTTGTCCGTTTGCCTTGATTTAACGAACGTCGGGGGTGACAATATTTCGAGAAATGGACGAAAATTCAGCCAACCATCTCCTAGATGTTGTGCGAATGGATATCAGAAATGCATCGAAGCCTATTCGCCTTCACGTGTCTTCACATTAATTACCTAGCGCTCGAGCATATCCCTCTCGCACCCCGTCTACGAATAATTATTACTTTTGAAGAGGAACGAAAAAACTAGCTCGTGTAAAATCGTTCTCTATCTGGTTCGCATTACGCGCAATAAATTTCGAACGGATGCCGCATACATGAGGTATTTCAAGATCAAGTTTACAGGAAGGTGAATGCCTGAGGGTACCAATTTAATAGCTCCCATTTCCATCCAGCCGTGCGCTTGCCATTTGGCTTCTCTTGTGTAAGAATGTGCGCGAAATTTTTGCGCATTCGGGTTCTGGTATTGTTTACAGGTTTATCAAGCATAACAGAGAACTATGGATTAGACAACATGTGTCCATAACCGGAGTTCATGTAAGGTAATAACAACAAAATATAATTATGGTATTCGATGCTCATCGTATACCGATTAATTAACCCATTTTGCAATCGTATTTCGAGTTAGATTGAACTGGGCAGCTTTGTATAATGGTCCAGTGTTTTAAGCGAGGAGAATATTTGTAGATGAATTTTGAATGCGTATGGTACGAGTTTTTGGTGATGAAGAGAAATCGCTGTTTGCGGTATAAATCAAAGATGGAGTGTTTAATTTTCACGAGGTGGGGCTCGGTAATACGCTAGTAACTGATAACGAAAATTTTTATGACGATATGTTAATAAATTTATCGATGAGATGTGGTAGAGTTGAAAATTTCAACCTAAGGCATTTAAAACGAGTTATGCAGGCGTGGCTCACACCGATATATTCGTTCAAAATTTTATGTACCGATTAAATAGTGATGTGATGGGTAATAAATGATAAAGAATGGATTCGTAAAAAATTTTCCTCGGCTGTAGATTTCTTCGTGCGGCAAAATGAAACAGATAAAAAAGTGCTGTATAAATAAAGCACTTGAATTTAATGTACATAAAAAAATATAAAAAATAAATGATCCAAATTAAGGAAAAAGTGAATTCTGTTTATTAATTTTACTTAAATTTTTTTATCTTTTTATGAATAAATATTTCAGCTTTAATAATTTTGCATAAATTTTTTTTTTTTTTTTTTTTTTTTTAGATTATTTAATTAAAATTTTTTCATTTATATTTAATTTTAAAATAAGGACTTATAATATTTCATTCAAAATATTCTAAATACCTAAATAAAAGAAATGAAATGAATAAAAAAAAAAAAGATAAATTACATAAGCAGTAAGTTTCCTTTTTTTTTTTTTAAGAAAAGTGGGGGAGCCTAGTTATATTATTTGCTAAATAACGTCGAAACGAAGTTCTTAAAATCTCAGCTCCCTAATTCAGTTTATTGACTACCTAATCACAATGAGACCAAAAATTTCAAAAATTTGAAAATTCCAAAAAAATTAATTTTCATGCAACTTAAAATTTTCTATGCATTTAAACGTAATATATGGTCTCCGAAGACTTCATAAATTTTATTCAATGATTTTTTTTTTAATTTAGAGGATATAAACTCTTTTCAGTTTTTTTTTTTTTTTTTTTTTTTTTTTGAGTCACTGTCCAACATATTCTAATAGACTGTATCAAACATACTCGAACGCGGTTACAAATTTCCCTTCCTTCAACCCTCTCCCAACTCCTTGGAAACAGCGAAGAGACAACCTTCGACCATATACTATGGACTGCTAATGTTCGTACAGAAACGAACACCAAAGTGAAGCAAACAATAACATCATAGATGCGCTCGCGCATGCGTAGTGATATTTCAGAAATGAAAATGACAATTTTCAATGATAAGAATGTTAAATCAACATCAACTACTGATTTAATTTCGTTAATAATACTCAATAATTAAAATTACATTAAAGAAAGTATATTAATAATTATTTCAGTGAATCATAACTGTATAAGTTGGTAAGAAAACTGAAACTAGGCATGCGTCAGCGCATCTAACTACTGTTGTTGTTGGATTCAGTTTCTACCATTTGAATTAGCAGTCCATAGTATATGGTCGAAGGAGACAACAGATATCCTGTTTTTCTTCCTTAAAACCACTTCCCTCCTTCCTTTCATGTAGTCTTCCTCTCTTTCTCCGTGCCTCTGGCCTTTGTTGCAGTGCGTGGCACGTTAATGAAGAAAAGTAAAGTAAAAAATGAACGACAGGCAGGCACTTTAGGACTTGGTAGACAAAATATGCTCGATTTTTAGCTAAATTTTCAACTCAAAAACGATAGCTTATCCTACCTGATTTGGGAAGGGAAGGTCGGGGGAAGGTGGGGTTTTCAAATCTTTGCGTTTCAGACCATTTGTAATCATCTGACAAACGTCCAACTTTTTGATATATTATATATCTTCTTTCGCCACGCGTAGCGCTGAGGGGTATTTGTGAACTTTGCTTGAAACTTGATGAGAGACTCTTCTTAGAAATTTAACAAAACTACTTTTTTGTTTTTTCAAAAAAATTCAAAATGGCGAATCACTCAAATTCTGAGTAGGACTGGAGAAGAGGCGAATACCTTAAATTTATGGTTTTTGATTTCATATGAAAGAGTGAGTTACGGACACTAACATATCCAAATTTCAGCTTCTTAAGTGCATTTTGAGGGGAGTTGAAGGAAAAACCGGTTTTTTGAGGAAGTTTCAAGTCATGAAATTTCTGGAATCTTCTATATCTTCGCACCAAATCAACCCAAAGAGGTCAAACTTTGTATGTGAAGTTAGTGAGTGACCAGAATATGACCGCTTGAATTTGGATGGATTCAAAACGGCGGATTATCAAAATTTGAGTTGAAATTGAGAGTGGTTTTGAAGGAATGGTGTCGGGGTTTTTAGACTTTGTATTGGGCGCTGCCTGTAGATATGAAGGGATTAGCAATGTTATTTGCAAATCTGAACGAGCCACAGTTAAAAACTCAGCTCCAGTAATGCGGCATGACTGCTTACGTGTTTTTTTTAACTTACAAAGGTTCCCTAAGTATTACCATATTGCTTGAGATTTTTTTTAGCTGAGTTTTTAACAAAACGATAGCTATTACAGCCTACCTGATTTGGGAAGGGAAGGTCGGGGGAGGGTGGGGTCTTCAAATCTTTGCGTTTCAGACCATTTGTAATCATCTGGCAAATGTCCAACTTTTTGGTATATTTTTTTCCCCCACGCGTAGCGCCCGCGAGTATTCATAAAATTCGCTCAAAATTGGTCTTGAAAATGCGCAGTAGTGTTTTTTTTATTTTTTCGAAAAATTTCAAAATGGCGGATCACTCAAATTATGAGGGGGGCTGGAGAAGAGGCAAATAGCTCAAATTTTTCGTTTTTGATCTCATATGAAAGAGTGAGTCACGGACACCAACATATTTAAATTTCAGCTTCCTAAGTGCATTTTGAGGAGAGTTAGCAAAAACCTGTTTTTGAGAAAATTGCGTTTTTTGTGTCACTCACCTTGCGCAGGCGGGTGTGGATAAAATTCGCTCAAAATTCGGTGAGGAACTCTTCTTGCAAATACGCAAAAATAGTTTTTTTGTTTTTTCGATAAATTTCAAAATGGCGGATCACTCAAATTTTGAGGGGGCTGGAGAAGGGGCAAATAGCTCAAATTTTTCGTTTTTGATTTCATATGAAAGAGTGAGTCACGGATACTAACATATCCAAATTTCAGCTTCTTGAGTGCATATTGAGAGGAGTTAGATCAAAAAACGGCTTTTTGAGGAAGTTTTGAGTCATGAAATTTCTTGAATCTTCCATATCTCCCCACCAAATCAAGTTAAAGAGGTCAAATTTTGTGTGTGAGGTTAGTTGGTGACCACAATATGACCTCTTGAATTTGGATCAAAATGGATTCAAAATGGCGGATTATCAAAATTTTGAGTAGAGCTTGAGGAGCCTCAAGTTGGTAAAAATGTAATTAATATGAATTCATATGGTTATTGGGGATAAGTTGTATACTATATCCCGAATTCACTTCCATACATGATGTTGGAGGGGGAAGGCGGGGTTACCAACCTAAAATAGTGGTGGGGGTACAGGAGGGGTCGAAAATTTTTTATTGCTGTGTCATATGATAAAATGAGCCCAAGTGACAAACGTATTTTGATTTTAGCTTCCTCAGTGATTTTGGAGGGGAGTTAGAGCAAAAAACGGCTTTTGGAGGGGAAATTGCTGCAGGAAATTTCATGAATCTTCCATATCTCATCACCAAATAGGCCTAGAATGGTCAAACTTTGTGTGTAGGATTAGTTTGTGACCAGAATATAACCACCTAAATTTGAGTCAAAATGGATCCAAAATGGCGGATTTACAAAATTTGAAGATAATTTGAGGACCGTCAAATAGTTATAATTTGAGAAATATGTGTTCGTATGATTATTTCATGGCAAGAAATACTACATTTGTGCCAAATTGAACTTCTTAAGTGTTTTTGGAAAGGATGGTAGGGGTTTTCAGACTTGGTATTGGGTGTGGCCTGTAGTGATGAACGGTTAAGCAATGTTATTACTAAATCAAAACAAGCCCCAGTAAAAACTCAGCTACAGTAATGCGGCATGGCTGCTTACTTTTTTTTTTTTTAAATATTAATGATAAATTTTTTTAGAGGGAGAGTAAGTTACAGGAGGGCACCTACTATACGTATAATTATATTGATGTCTATTTCATTTCAAAGTTTGAATGTTGAATTTCCCCCTCCCCCCAACAAACTTTTACGCTATTGAGTATGTCCTCGAAAAATTTCAAAATGTTGAAAAATCAATTTTTTTGAAATTTTGTATTTTAAAAGCTTGAAACCCCTGTGGAATAAAAATTGAGAATATTTTGTCTCCGGAGTCCTAAAGAGCTGAAATTATGCTCCGACCATGCACACTGCTTGTAAATTACACATGTATGATTTATTTTTAGTAGTAGTAAGTTTTATGCTTTTTCAAAAAAAAAATCAAAAAAATGTAACTCCTTACATTAAAGGGAAAACATGATATCTGAAAATTTCCCTTTGATCTTAATTTTTTTTTTTCATCTTTTAGTGAATGCTGCTTTTGTTTTATAAATTTTTTGGTATTTTATTACTATTTTTTTTTATCGCATAAGTAAACTTCTTTTTTTTTAAATTTTTAATGGTAGTCCTTCCATCGCACTCGCGCAATTTTGCGCATAGTGATGTGGGTAACAAAAATGTACATAGCATGTTGAAATGTAGTTTTATAAATTTAAATATATTCGTTCAAATCGAAATCTTCATACGTCAAAATAAAATTTCTTGGACGTGTAAAAGTATCAAACTGCCAAAATTCAATTTTTTTTGGTAATTTTGTAATCTTAAAATTTTTTTTTTTTTGTTTATTTTTGTTTGAGTGGTGTTTTTAACTGCCAGGGTTTTTACACCACTATATCAGAAGGATTTCTAAATGAGGGTGAAGAGTTTAGTTCGTCTTAGGAATTCGAGGATGGTTTGTATTGCCTGAAAATCGTCAGATATGGGTGTGAACCCCGATATTTTAAAAATTTTCTCCCTAAATTTGAAAGATGAAATTGGCTTCACCTAAACAAAAGCGTAAAAACTTCAGTAGTTATACACGCACTAAAAATTAACAAATAAATGATGAAAAATAAATAATAAAATAACGAAAACCACAAATTGTCGAAAAATCTAAAATAAAAATAAAAAAACAAAAAAATATAAATTAAAAATACTCAATGCGAAAAATTGTTCATACACTATCAAAAAAAAAATTATATTCCGAAACTTTTCATTACAAATTCACGTGCCTGAAATCTACAATCAAACAACGAACGAATTAAAAATCTCCTAACCTGCTCCAAAGACGCCATAAAGCAAAACATCTCCTTCTCCCTACGTCACCATCTCGTTAGAAAAATTATATTTTGGCTACCAGCCCGTATCGTATTAGACACGAATGAATTCGCGCCACGAAATTACGCGTAATATGAAATATAAATTTCAAGTTCGAAACGAGTGGAAAATTTCCATCAACATATTGACAATCGAATATCGATGTTCGGAAGTAAAAGGAACAAAACTATAATACGATTCCTGTAGATCGTTACCAAGCCAGATCGTAATCGTAGAACAACAGATATACAGGAATTACAGCATTCATCTCTACAGCTATGGCGAATATTTCGAGGTCACCGAATATCGAAGCCAATATCCGAAAGTTTACGAAGAAGAAGATTACCTATTGAAATTTCCATAGTGTTCTAATCTTCGGAAAATTTTATTCGCGAAAAAATTCGCTAATCTTACAAACTCATTCATTACTTAAGAATGAAAAAAAATCACTCGTATGAAAAAATTTCGCCCTACTTGTTTATTAATATTTGGTATTCGACCAATTGCGTAATGTTGATGGCACGGCGTGAGAAAATCACACGAAGAATGGTGGATGGTTGGTTAAACCATGCCGGTAACTGCGTATGTTTATCGGGCCTTTCCTAATATTCATTCTTTCCCTGCGGAGTACCACTTTCAGCGTGTCTTCGCGTACGTAAACGCGTTCGTTCTTGTGACGTAAATCGGTGGTAAATCGAATCGCGTAAAACGTTTAATTAATGAACGTTTTAACGCAAGGTTAGATCGATCTAAAGACATTCTCGGAATATGGAAGCGTGACTAACGGAAATTTAATGAAATGAAATTTCATCGTTGAGCAGCTTTCTTCAAGGGGTATTTTTTCCCTCGATCGTCGTCTTACGAGATAATTAATGGAAGTGATTACGAGCCCGGATTAATAATATTGTATTTAAAAATATATTATGTAAACCAATTAGACGATAAAACAATAACATAGGAAATACACGTTAAAACATATAGCCAAGAAAATGCTAGACAAATGACGTCAACGTAAAGGACATCTACTTAGTAGTCCTCCTTGGTTCGCGTCCAGCACTCCGGTAACCCATAAGAATGAAAAGGTGAGTACACCATAAACCATTGTGTAGGTAATTCGACGACGGTTATACCAACGAACCACAAAGACTTGGTTGATGACTGCGAGCTAACAGCTAACGATAAGCGACTTGGATGATATCCAGTTTTCAATGGTATTTCGGTGAATTTAGTCGATCTCGTGGGTTAATATGCAGAAAAAATTCGTTTCGCAGGTATACGAAATACCTGGCCGAATGGTATTAGTAACCAATGCTCGTCGAGTATGCGTAAACGTGTCCTTGATGTTTGAAGGTGATTTATAACCGACGTTATGATTGATTTGTACTGCGCTTTAAATTGGGTGTTATTTTTTGCCATATTAATTATCAATTTTTTTTTCGCACGAAGGAAGTGGAGAGCACGTTTTAACGAGTGAACCGAAGAGTTGCTTTGATGTTGCCTCGTGCTCGTTGATTGGGAAGCATGATCGATAAGATTTTTCGTAAACAAATATAAATATTATGTGTCTTAAGAGATTTCTCATCGGTTCTTATCTTTCTTCGGTTAATCTTTTTGACGGTCAGTACCTGAGTATTGAGGAGGTGACTGAAAGTGAATTTAAGGAGGATTTTAGGTGAATTGTGCAATGTCACCAATTCCATGTGGGGTGGATGAGCATAGAGGGCTTTTGAAGAGTTTAAATTTAGACACATAGCGTTTTTTGATGGCCGTGAGGACATCGGTTTTTTTTTCACTTGAGGGGTTCTCAAGTATAAATGGAAACAAAGTCGTCATGTTGCATTACTAAAGCTAAGCTTTTAATTGGGGCTTGTTTAAGTTCGCAGGTAATATTATCATGTGAACTTTTCAAGCGTTTAGGCTACAGTCATTACTGGGTCCAAAACCCCAGCCCCGCTTAAAAACACTGTGAAATTTTTATTTTAAGTACGCAGTACTCTTTGCTAACCAGGATTTTAAAAAAATATATATTTCTTCAAATTTTGGTCATCCGCCATTTTGGATCTACTTTTGATCAATACATTACACATATCTCTTTTATTATGCCCTTTATGTTGTATCTATTCAATGTACGTCTCTTTTATTGCCTTCTTTATGCTTCATCTATTCAGTAAAACCACAGAATAGGTATTCTGGCAGTAAAACCACAGAATAGGTATTCTGGCCTAAACGAACCCCATCTACAAAATTTGAGTTTTCTGCTTCAGTTTGTTAAGGAGATTTGGTGAGATTTATGAGATTTCTACGGTGATTTCCCCTTTAATAAAGTTTTTTTTTTTTTTTTTTTTTTTTTTGTTTGTTTCAAACACCTTCTATATTCACTTAGGAAGCTAAAATTATGGATGTTGATCAGTTCACCTCATTTTATCATCTGACATCATGACAAAAAATTTTTGACTTTTTGTTCACCCGCCCCACCATGTTTTGGAGATAATAACACCCCTCCCCCTCCAAAATCACGTGTGAAACTGTAATTGGCATGTAGCATACTTCTCATCACTAGTAATCATATAAGTTCACATTTATCAAATCTGAATTATTTGAGCCTCCTGAAGCCTTCCTCAAATTTTGGCCATTCCTCATTTTTGATAATTTTGGACTGAAATTCAAGGGGTCGTATTCTAGCCTCCACCCAATCCCGCGTACAAAGTATGGCCCCTATAGGTCAATTTGGTGTAAAGATATGCGAAATTTATGAAATTCCTTATCACAATTTCACCTCCAAAAAGTGATTTTTGTCCTGTCTACCCTCTATATCAACTTGGGAGGGTAAAAGTTGAATATTTTAATTAGTCGGGTTCACTTCATCATCTGGTACCATGATAAAAAAATTGTCAATTTTTGGTTCACCCTCACTTTATTTGAAGACAGGAACCTTTCTTCCTCCCCTCTAAAATCATATGCGAAGGTGAAATTGGCATGTAGCATACTTCTCATCACTATTAATCATATGAGTTTAAAATTATCAAGTCTGAGCTGTTTGAGCCTCCTCAAGCCTTCCTCAAATTTTGGCCATTCGTCATTCTTGATGATTTTAGACTCAAATTCAAGGGGTCGTATTCTGGCCTCCAACTAACTCCACATACGAAGTTTGACCCCTTTAGATCAATTTGGCGAAGAGATAGGCGAAATTTATGAAGTCACCTTTTAAGATTTCCTGGTAAAAAACTGGTTTCTGCTCTATTCACACTCCATATCAACTTAGTAGGGTGAAAGGTGAATTCAGTTAGTTCACTTCATCACCTGGCACCGTGATAAAAAATCATCACATTTTTCCTTCACCCCCACCATATTAAGGAGATAATGACCCCCCTTCTCCCCTCACCACCACTCCAAAATCACGCGTGAAACTGAAATTGGAGTATAGCATACTTCTCATCAGTCATCATACAATCGTATGAGTACAAATTTTAATAAATCTGAGCCATTTGAGGCTCCTCAAGCCTTCCTCAAATTCTGTTCATCGGCCATTTTTCATCCATTTTGATCCAAATTCGGGGTGTCGTAATCTGATTCTTAACCAACTTCAGATACGAAATTCTACCTTTCCCGGTCGATTTGGTAAGGCAATAGGGAGATTCAAGAAATTTCATTTCTCAAAACTTCCTCAAAAAGCCGTTTCTCGCTCTAACTACTGTTCAAAGGCACTTGGGAGAATGAAGTTTGCGTATGTTGGTGTCCATGACTCATTATTTTATATGAGACCTAAAAGTGAAATTTCGAGGTATTTACTCAATCTCCACCATCTCTCGAAATCTAAGTGAAACTCCATTTTGAGATGAATTAAATAATTTTTTATTTGTTAATAAAATACTTCCCAAAACTCGTCACCTATCAAAGTATTTTTGAAATATGTCGCGTTTTTCTCATTTACCTCATTATACAAAGGTAGTTATCGGTATTCAACATTCAATTTCCCACTTTCATCTATTTTTTATGTACGGTGTATTTGAGTGCGAAAAAAGCTCTTTATTTATTGCTTAGGTGGTGTGCGATAATCATTTAATTCTTATAAACGGTCATGGGTGGTAATTTACTTTTTATTCAACATGTTAGTCGTGTAAATTACTGTGAACTTTACTGATACAAGTAATTTATGGTGAAAACTGCCACAAACCCCTTCCCCTCTCCTCACACCTTTGTTTTGGTAACTTTTTTTGCTATACAAAAAGTAGAATGCCAAGTGACCTGTTCAAAGAAGCTACATTTTGTGTATGAGAAATTTAGGTGAACGAACAAGCTTTAGGCCTAGGTATTTATAATATAATAGCATTGTTTATGCCGTTTCTGGGATTTTGAAGGTAAGTATGTGGTGTAGTTTCATTGAACAAATAAACCGCAAAGAGGGATATAAAGAAGACATGTGCAATAAAATTGCCACTTTATGGTTTCATCAAACATATGGAGCATAAATAGGGCAATAAAAAATACGTGCAATAAATTTTCTACTCTGTGGTTTCGTTGAATAGATAGAACACAAAAGGGCATAATAAAAGAGATATGTGTAATGCATTTCCTATTTTGTGGTTTTATTGAATAAATGGAGCATAAGAGAACAATAGAAGAAACGTGCAATATATTATCTACGCTGTGGTTTCATCGAATAGATACCACACAACGGACGTAATAAAAGAGATATGTGCAATGCATTTTTTATTCTGTGGTTTTGTTGAATAGATAGAATACAAAAGGGGTAATAAAAAATATATGTGCAATGCATTTTCTATTCTGTGGTTTTATTGAATGGATAGAGCATAAAGGAGACAATAAAGTACATGATTATATCTATGTAATGAATTTCTACTTTGTGGTTTCATCGAGTATATTATGGAGCAAGACAATGCCAATATTAGCGTGCAATAAATTTTATACTCTATGATTTCATTGAATGGATACCGCACAACAAATGTACAAATATATATAATAAGAAATAATGCATCTCATAGAAAAAAGTAATTAAATCTTTCTTGTGGGAAATTGAAAGTAATATAATTTCTTACATAACCATTTTTCTCCTAAACGCCGTGTTTACTGAGTTTAATGAGAATAATATACCAAAATTAATATGTCAAAACTGCATAAATTTTGAAAATAAATTGATACGATAATTTTTTAAAGTTGGGAAACATTTTATATGAAAAATAAATAGTATCTTTTCTATTCGGTATTAAAAATAGATCAAGTTTGTTCCTGTTTATCTTTCGTATAAGTGTCATATTAACTGAAATTAATGCTAAAAACTAATTTTAAAGAGGGTTTTACCCTTCCCAAGGCTTACACGAGAGTACGACTGTCACAAAATGTATAATATTATTGCGGGTGATAATTTTCACAAATTTTGGAAAAATTGAATGTTTCCAACATTTCGAAAAATTATCAAGGTTCACACTGCATCTTTCATGGCAGCTGATACTACTTCATTGATCAGAAATGGGGTTAGAGATATCGAATAATTGTTATCTCTTGAGAAAGCCTTTTACTGAAGAAACTAACGTTCCCGTGGCCACTAAAAAATACCTATGCGACTCGATTTGAAACCTTAAACAGGGCCCCACTTCAATGAGCCCATTCAAGAGTTTTAGAACATGGCATATTTCAACTTAAGACTTCGAAGAATGCTTTTCTCGCCCATTACTCTGCAGCAACTTTTTAAATGGAGAAGTTCTGGCCCATAGAAAGTAAACTTGTTTGGTTGATTTAGGTAACGATTCGGATGGTAAAAATCGTACTACCAAAACCAATGTCATCAGGGTACCGCTCGCGTGGTAGAATCGTTTTATCGAGTGATATGTTTATTTACGCGTCGATTATGTATCGCAGAAAATTACGGTTTTTCTAGGTCATTCAACTAAGCTACGGAGGACGATTCGTGTGAAAATACCCAACGTTTGTAGGTCACCAGACTTCGGACAAATAGGAGGACCAGGTGGTAATGTATTTCGACTGCAGTTGAATTACGTGTCGCGTCGTCGACTCGACTCATAGGTGGGTTATCATTGAACGAAAATATTCTCGCGGTTTGTTTATGGTTATATAGCGTTTGTACGCGATGAGAGTGGATATGGTGAATTTTACGATTTACCGATTGTTATTAAAAGGCTATTTTAACGCGATTACTTTGTCTCAATTTCGTTCAAGTCTTCTGAACTTTTTATTATATCGGATTATTTTTCTATTTTTTCAATTTTTCAAGACTATTATTTTTTTCCACTTTTGGATTTAAATTTTAAAAAAATCAAAACTTATTTCGAAATTTGCTACTTCATTTTTTGAGTATTTATATTTTCAATATTTCATTTTAACATTGTTTATGTTGTTTTCTATTCCATGTTCTTTTTAAACTTCTCCATTTTTCTACTTTTTTTTAAATTTTGAATTTTTTTTCACTTCTGAACATTTTTGGGCGTATAGCAGAAATGTAGAATACATTGACTTCTTTTACACCTTGTTTCGTCACTATCTCTGCAGTTCTATTCAAATCTTATCTCTTACTAATTAGCTGCCCGTATTAATGAAATAGGCAAGCCATGTAATTTCTATAAATATAGTCTTCTCAAAATTTTGAGTAATGAAAATATTGATGATTTAATTTTGAATTACATATTCCACTGAAAATTTCTGTTCGATATTGTATCATTAGCGATAAAGTAGTGTAAGATATGATATCACTTTAAATCATTGCAATGAAAATGAACATTTTTGCAGCAAACGTTTCAAATTTTTAAAATTATCAAAAAAAAAATTCAGTCTGTTTTTTTATTTTATTTATTTTTTCAATCGTTTACGTCGAGTAAGGTTTTGACAAATTTATTTTTTAGCCGAGTTTTTAATTTGAAAACTATATCTATTGCAGCCCACCTCATTTGTAAGAAAAGGAGTGGGAAGGTTGGGTCTTCAAATATTTACGTATCGGACCATTTGTAACCATTTCTCCCCCCCTCCCTCCTCATGAAATATAGCACTGGCGAGTATAGATGAAAATCACTCAAAATTTAGCGATAGAATGTTCACGTGAATACACAAGAACGCCTTTTTTGGATTTTTGATACACCTCAAAATGGCGGATCACTCAAATTCTGAGAAGGGCTAGAAGGAGGGTAAATATCTCAAAATTTTAGGTTTTTCATGTCATACGAAAGAGTGGCTCGCGGTTATCAACATGTTAAAAATATCACCTTTCCAAGTGCATTTAGTGGAGGGGGGAGTGGAAGCAGAAAACAACCTTTTGAGGACTTTCTGAGGAGTTTTTGAGGCATGAAATTTCTTAAATCTTTTATATATCCTCACCTAATAAATCTAAAAAGCTCAAACATTGTGTGTGAGGTTAGTTGGTGACCAGAATATGACTTCTTGAATTTGGATCAAAATGTATTCGAAATGGCGGATTATCAAAATTTGAGTAGAGCTTGAAGAGCCTGAACTTTGTGAAAATTTAATGAATATGAACTCAGGTGATTATTCGAGGTAAGAAGTATATATCTCAAATTCACCTTCCCACATAATGTTGAAGGGGAGAAGGAGGTGTTATCGATCTCGAAATATGGTGGGGGTACACGAGGGGCCGAATATTTTTTTATTGTGATGTTATATAATAAAGTGAGTCCAAATCACTAACTTGTTCTGCTTTTGGCTTCCTAAGTGAATTTGGAGGAGAGTTGGACAAAAAACGGTTTTTAGGGGGAAATCACGTGCTATAAGAAATTTTATGGATCTTCCATATCTCTTCACCAAGGAGACCTAGTAAGGTCAAACTTTGTGTGTAATGTTAGTTGATGACCAGAATATGACCATTTAAATTTGGACCAAAATGGTTCCAAAATGGCGGATTATCAACATTTGAGTAGAGCTTGAGGAGCCTCAAATTTGTAAAAATGTAATTAATCTGAACTCGTAGGATCATTAGAGATAAGAAATATACTATATTTTCAATTAACTTCCCTATATGATCTTGAAGGGGAGAAGGAGAGGTTATCGACCGCAAAATGTGGTGGGAGTACACGAGGGGTCGAATATTTTTCATTGTGATGTTATATAATAAAATGAGTCTAAATGACTAACCTGTTCTGCTTTTGGCTTCCTAAGTGAATTTGGAGGGGAGTTGGAGCAAAAAACAGTTTTGGAGGGGAACTTACTATACAGGAAAGTTCATGAATTTTCCATATCTCCTCACCAAATCGATCTAGAAAGGTTTAACTGTGTATGTAAGGTTGGCTGATGACTTGAATGTATCCTCTTGAATTTGGGTCAAAATAGATCGAAATTGGCGGATTATGAAAATTTGAGGAAAGTTTAAGGAATCTCAAATTGTTAAAATTTGAAAAATAACGACTTATATGATTATTGCACACTAGAAACACTAAATATTCTAAATTAAATTTCTCATATAGTTTCAGAAGGGAAAGGTGAGGGGTATTTATACCTTGTATTTTATTTTTATGTTTTAATTAAAAAATTTTTAATCTGTTTTCTTACCGAATGAATTTTTTTTTTGTTCGAATTTCAAACATTTTTTCTACCGTTTGGGTAATGTTTTGAAATTCAATAGAATTTCGGTGTTGAAAAATATTTTCAAATAATTTCAAACCTCGAAATAATGTTTTTAATCGACTGATAAAGTTTATTAAAAAAAAAAAAAACACAGGCTGTCTAAAATGAAGTACAAACCTTCCCCTCCCTCCATCTGATTTTTTTTGCCTTCCTATGAACGATCATTTCAGTATGAAAACGAATAACGTGGAATTTCGTCGCCAATACTTGTTCGGCTGTGGCTGTACTGAACAGCTGTACTGTGAACAGTGCGAACACCCGTGACCTTGCAACTGGCGTAATGATTTGTATTTGTTTGAAATTTCGAGTAATGAACGACTCGAAATAAGCACTTTGGTTTTAATCGATCGATACATAGATGGTACTTATAAATTGAAAAAATACAATCTTTTTCTATATCGTTCCTGTTGTGAGAATCGAAGGGAAAAAAACCGCCAAAAAAATCGAATTTAATTGACGCTCTGGTTCGGCAATCGAAATAACATTTTTAATGCGGAGTAAAAAGTAGTATAATCATAATTACACTCGACCAAGGTAGTTTAATCGTGATGAAATTTTTTTTTTTTAATAAATATTTTTCATGTGTAATGGAGACTTTTGATTAGTCATCGTGAAGACGTATTAATACAGTATATTGAAGAAGTGACTTGGAAAAACTAAATGGATTCCATTCGAAGTCGTTCTAAACCTTTATGAAAATATTCGTCGATTTTTTCGACCTATTCAACATAATGTAAAAATTCGTTGAAGTAACCTATTTATCGAAATGACTTTATCCATTGCTTATGTACTGGGTCATAAGGAGTATTAAGCATTTTTAAAGGTCATCTATAACTTCTGCGAGGATTTACTGGTAATGACCACCGGTAATGGTCACAAATCTTCGATGTGTGGAAAAAACGTTGGTATTGTCAAGGCTTCGATGCATTCGAAAATCGACTCGATGAACACCTGGCGTCTTAACGCCGGTTCATTGTTACAACATTCGGTCGAAGGTTGCCCTCGAAAATTAAAAAATGATAATTTTTACGCCAGAAATACGATGCTTGGAATACTGATGATGGTTATTACATGAGATTTCTGGTAATGACGTATCAACTAGCTCGATGTTCGGCTAAGAGTATATATAGTTCGATGATTATGCAACCTTGCGACGATTGGGTGTCATCGAAGCGATAATTTTTTCATCGAGTTTACAAAACGAAGCATTTGAACTCGTTCAATGTCACATTGTCACAACGCACAATTGGCCATCGTCGGTTGAAAAAGAAATCGCCGTGTAAATACTTATCACAATTTAGTACCCTTTCATTTCCTGGTTACTCGTTCAAATGAACGTGTATAGTGTTAACCGGCGATCAGATGTAGGCAATGTAGGTTCACCGATAAACCTTGAAAGCTCGTATCGACGATAATATAATATTGTGCAGAATAAACGCGACGCGGATGCAAGTGCCAGTGTAACAAAGCAATAATGTGACATTGTAAAAAGGGCATCGGCTGGCCGAGTTCGATGTTGCCAAAGAGCGCCAATACACGTACAAATCACACACAAAGAAATACAAGACGTTGAACCATATTTGTCAACGAGCACGTGCTGAAATTCGTTAACATTGGTGGCGAAAATATTCGTCCATTAGGTAGTCCATATTGTTTGTGTTATTGGTGGTCTCTTCAAGGTCACTCGATATGGCGAATTTTCAACAACTCCGATTCCTAATGGGTAAATAGATTGTCGAGATATCGAGCATGTCGTTTGTGTAAGAGCAGGGTCAAAGAAGTGACAAACAATCGATATATCGTTTCAGTTGTGTGGATCTACTCGATACACAATTTGTTTGAAGTTTGATTTCTATATAGTCTTTCATCAGATGAACATGTAACCGCTAAAAACAGGTCTGCACTAGTTTACCATAAACGATTAGTCGATCAGTAAGATGAAATGTGTCGCTTGATGTTAGTATTGGAAAAAATTTGCTCGTTTCTAGAATTTTCTCTACATGGATATTGGTAACGGAGTTTTATGTTCCAGTTTTTTTCTCTTGGAAATTTCGGGTTTTTGCTAGCTTGAATATTTTTTTTTTTTTTAGATGATTTCAATATAAATAATAAGTATTACAGCGTACCTGATTTGGGACGGTGAGATTAGAAAGTAGGTTGGAGTAGAGTGTGTTCGTGAGGGTAGTTCGAATTTAGGACTTGATTGAAAAATAAAGATGGCAAAAAAAATATTTGTCATTAATGAGCCTTAAAAAAAGGTAGGGGAAATTCGCTTCTCGAAGTTGATGGAATCATACGCCAAAATAAAGTCAAAAGTTTTCAAAATTTCAAAAAATTGATTTTTGCAAACTTGAAATTTTTTCTGCCTAAAACTTATTTTTTCTCGCCAAAAATTGAAAAAATTTGAAATATTTTTTTTTAAATTTGTGAGTCTTGATTTTTTTTATTTCTGTAGAATAACTAAATTTTGTGAATTATTGAGAATG